>CM059601.1:80032500-80497500 GCA_030412105.1 Cyclura pinguis | reverse complement strand
CAAGGCCCTTTCTGCACCCTATCTTTTTGCAGTGGTGTCTGGTGGGAATTCCAGCATTGGCTTTGCTGGGAGGGCAATGCGTCGGGAGCACTCCCCTCCACACCGGCTGCCTCTGCAATGAAGGAAGTGTGATATCGCCATCTCTTCCTTCTGCGGTACAGCTAGGCACTTTCCCAGGCTGCACTGGGACAGGAAGCACAGCCATTGTGCTTGCTGAGCTTCTGCATGACAGGTAAGTCCACAATGGTGGCATGATTGTGGGTCATTGGCCAGGAAAACCCATCAATGATTTACTCTGTGATTGCACCACCTAGGGAAGGAAGAAGGATGGGACCACGATGACATCATGCAGCTATCTTCTGGTCCTTCTCCAGTCCCTATGACAGATTGGGAGGGTGGTGCAGAAAGGGCCATAATTCGGAGTCCTGTATTGAAGTTATGACTTCATAACCTAGAGTGTTAGACCTTAACGGCTCTATATTCAGTTATATTACATATCCATGATTGAACATATGTAATACCACAATTGGCATAATTATAAATGCTCCCACAAATTCCACATTAAATTACAGAGAGCTATTCTGTGTGGCAGAGGTCTCTTCTACTGGTGGTTGGGCTGCAAGCAAGACTCTTGTCACAATTCTTCTTTGCATTGGAGAACACTGGCTCAAAACATCACCCTTCTTGCACCTTGATCATGAGCATAACAGACTTCCGTTGCTTGATGCAGCTGTTGACTGTTAAGGTAGGTTTAGGAGACAATACTTAGTTATGCATTAGTTACTAAGTTGGCAATATAGGATCTTGGCTGCAGCCTTTAAGGTGTCGAAGTTCTAAATCGTTTGCAGTGCAGTACTAAGCATATTTACCCAGAAGTAAGACTCACTGTGTTCATTCCGGCTTACTCACTAGGGAACATTCACAGAAGCCCAACATGTGGATTTTAAATCAGGCTGATTTAAAAATGCTGCTCAATGTCATAGGGCCAGTTGTTGCTCACAAAATGAGAAGGGGGTTCAGAAACCTTCAGGGCATGGGTTGCAAGAAATGCCTTTCACTTTCGTTGGGGGTCTTATAGTGATAAACAGGAGGCAGCAGTAGGTTGCAGTGAATCTTTCATTTACTGCAGGGACGGGTAACACGCACATCGTTGGGCTGCAACTCCCATCAGCATCTGCAGCACATGAAGGGGGAGGAACACTGGAAGTTCCAGTCTAAGTAACATGGAGGGCTATGATTTTACAGGGCTTTAAAAAAAAAAAGATTCCTCACCATTTAAAATGGTGACAGAATCAAAAGAAACAAAATCAACCTATCAACATTCTTATTAAGAATGGCTTAGTGCAAGTGAGGCTGTGTCAACCCCTAAGGCATTCTTAGTGGGGAGATGGATGCTCCCTGTTCCCACTGGTCACAGCATAACACAACATTCTTTCTGGGCCATCCTGGTGAAGAATACCTTTGAGCCACTGCTACTTATTATAGCCTTACTCCTTCTTGAAGCTTTTTTACTATTTAAAAGAAAAACTTACTGCCAACCTCTACCTAAAGATGCAAATCTCCTCTTATTTCATTCTTCAACATAAGAAAGAAAAATGCCAAATGTTTTCTCCCTATTTGAGATGATTACACTGGGGCTGGAGTGAATTTTTTGGTGATTTTGTGCATTTTTGCTAAGTATTCACATTTCAGAGCTTTTCTGCAGAAAAGTTTTCTTGCAAGGTTTTAGTTTTTTGGGGGGTTTGGGGTTTTTTATTTTTTGTTTTTTGCTATTGCTTCTTCTCACAAAAAGTGCTGGGCTTTTCACTTGTGTAGAGGTGAAAAACCTCACAGCAGTTGCAGCTTGTTTGTTTGTTTTGGAAATGAGGTATCTCTACAGGTCAACAGAGCCTTTCTCATTGAAGATGAGAAATTTTGCAAACATTCTTCTTTACATTCCTGCTTTTGCTTTCTCACAGTTATCACAGGCCGCCATCCTGTTTTCAATACAGGGCATTTCTGCCTATTTAAAAATCACAGACATCTTGGATCTCTCCCTCCCTCTCTCTCCCTCCCTCTCTCTCTCTCTCTCTCTCTCACACACACACACACACACCACTGGGGAAAACAGTATGGACAGAATACTCCATCCCAGGACTAGCCTTACAGTTTGAAACTATCAATGACGGTCAGAAATTGACAAAATAAGTGTAATATATTCCATTCATACAGTCCCACATGGCAATCTGGTTTCTGTCTTTTAAAAGAGCTGTAATTTCCCATTAGTCTCCAAGGGCAGCCCAATGTTCACACACACACACCCGATTCTACCCCTCACATCTTCAGGATAATCTCTATAATTAATTGATTGATTGATTGATTGATTGATTGATTAATTAGACTCTACATCCTGCTTTTCAAAATGAAATTCTATCAATGGCTCATCAAACAAATAAAAATTAATTTCAGAATCAAAATGTGCTTCCTTTGCCATGGCTTTCTATGTCCCTTTCCACATCCTACCTCCTCTCGGCGCTGGGTTGTGGTGCTCACACAACCAGCCTCTTGTGAGAGGCCCTCATGTCCAGGTTTCATCAGCTCCGCATGAGCTTCCTACTCGCACGAGAGCCCCGCCTCTTCCTTTCGCAGTGCAGCCTGAGACGTTCCCAGGCTGCACTGAGACAGGAAGCACAACCGGTTCGGCTCCCGAGGCTCCACACGCAAGGTAAGTGTGCGCGGGGTCTGGGAGCAATGCGCGACCGTGCACCATTTTTGGCTTAAAGACGAAAATGAAAAAGTGTGCGAGTGGTGCCTGCCAGGCCCTGGAGCATCCCGCAAATGTGAGTGCGTCATGTGGACTGCTCCTCACATTTGCATGATGCTCGAGGGACCCTTTTGCATGGAAAATGCTGTGCGAAATGGGGTTATGTATTCATTTATGTCTTTCCTTCACCCACATTGCTAATTTCCAGGTGTGCATTGATACATTATTACTAAAGAACAAAACCCCCAAATGCTTTGGTGGGCTCAGATGTATGTCTGCCTCGTTATTTTGTGCAGTGTTTGCTTGCAAATCAAATGCACTCTACCACATTGGTAAACCTTATAATAATCTACTATATAAAAGTCAAAGTTTGTCTGTTTATGAGTTTGTCTGTTTGTCTGCATCAGGCAGCCAAAGACCTCATACGATTGGCTGTGTGAGATGAGAAGACCTCATATGATTGGCTGGCTGTGACAATTCTATGGAATCCTGGGTTGGCAGTTTAGGAGGAGCCTTTAGAATTCTCAGCTGAGACCTCTTGGGTCTCAGGTCAGTTGCTATGGAAATGAGTCCTCCCAGCAAGAAGAAGGGCAGTGTATTCCCTCAGGAACCCAACCTCTGTATGTTAACAACTCTGAACACAGATTGGATTGGAGAATATGGGAGAAAGTTACAGGTACTGGAGAAGATAGTTTGGTGAGTTCTTAAAAGGAAAATAAAATCCTGGGCAAGGCCGGGTAAATATGCTAGTCTTTATATAAAACTATACACCTGTTGTCACAGCTCATCCCTCTTCCATAGGGAGGGAGTCTCAAAAGCCCCAGTTTGCATGGTTTACACAAGTGCACTGCATGCTATTAAGGGTGATATACATATAATTTTATTGCTGAAAGCCCCTTCTTGCAAGACAAGTCTGTTTCAGTCTTGATCAATATGACCTCAGGCCTCCATCTGGTGGAGAGTTAGTAGCTTTCAGTCCTTCTAAACAGTCCTTCCAACTGTCCAATGATTAAGGATGTGAAAAAGCAAGATGCAAGTGCAATATTGTAAATGGCTAAAAAGAGACATGAAGGAACTTAATAAACTGAAAGACGACAAATAAAATAAAGAATGTAATGCAGAACTAATTCCAGAGAGAAATTCTGGTAACACTTTTGGAAGTATCCCAGTATCACTTGTGTCATTAAACAGTTTGGTCACTAGGTGGCATTGGAATTAAATTTTACCTAGTGCAGTCAAGAGAAGGCATTTGAGTAAAATCTGCTACTGACTCCATTAGTATTGTTTTTTCCCTCTTTTGCAGGGAGCAGCATCTTAAGCAATGCCAGATTTCCACGTCTCAAAGGAGACCTAGGTGGGAAGAATCTGGTGCCCTCAAAACTCATGGAAATGCTTATGTATAAGGAAAATGTTGTGTTACTTTTGAGATACACTTTGAAACTAGTGGACAATGAGGAACAAGGTGAAAAAAGAAAACAGAGAAGAAGAACATTTTTATATAGGTTGAATGTATGTAAATGGCGTTATAGAAAAAAACCCATAGTATTTTGCATATTATTTTCTGCCTGAAAGCCATAGCATAGGGAGGAAAAGTTTGGACCACAAAGTGGACAAGAGCATCTAACTTGTTGAAACGTGTGCAGGACAAATTGTATTTGATCTGTAGATCATTAGTCTTGTCTATATAGTAACCCTCATGTCTGTTCTGTTTTGGTCTATGAAAGAGAGTAAAATTTTTCTGGTGTGGCTTCTAAGCCTTCCGTGGCATAATTTATATGAACTGCTGTGCAAGGCCTGAGAGAAGAAATACCTTCATTGTGTGAAGACTTAGGTTCCATTAAACATATTTTTTCCCTTCTCCCTCTCTATCCTTTTCCCTTGTGTGCCATGTCCTGTACAGATGCTAAGCCTGAGGTTGGGGACTGAAAGCTTCTCTGGATATTTTTTTTTAGCCAAAAGGCAGTGTATAAGTGCTTCAATTTAGTCATCATCATCACCATTATCATCAATGGATCCTTGGCAATGATGTCCACTTCTCGTCAATCCTGAGAACAGCAATGCTAAAGAAACATGCTAAAGTTTTATAAAGTGCTGGAAAATGAAGCTGTCCAACGGCAAACCCCACACTTCTTAGGCCTATTGCTGAAAAGTAATGTAAGGTATGTGCCATGGGATTTTCATCCAAGGCATTCCTTTCATCCAGTGCAAAGTGAAGATGGGGAACACCTGCATCAACAAAATGTTGTTAAGCTCATAGCAGGACAAGCCCAAGATAGTTTGCTGCCTGAGGCAGAAGAGTAAATAGTATCCCTCCCTGACCCCAAAGTAAAGATGCATAATATCCGAAGTTGGCCAAATGATTCCGGCATGATACAGAAAATCTCACAAACACTCCCAGGGATTAAAAAGACCATATTAATAAACTGAATAGCAAACAATTTATCACATTTTCATGACATCCACTATTTGCCTCACTTTGTGTAATGGTAGGGCTGGCACTGTCCAATAGTCTTTGTATGGCAGGTGGGCTGTCTAAAACTACAGAGGCCTTCCAGGTGTGACATTTTGGAATATTTTGAAAATGTTTCTGCTTTTCTCTTAGATGATAAGAAGATTCAGGCCTGATCTGACACACTCAGGGACATGGGGCTGTATCTGGATGACTTTCTATTCATGAAACTCTTGGAAAGCAGAGTACTTGTATGATGTATACATATTGGTGTGGGAATGACTGTGTCTTACTGAACTCTCCACACCTTTGTCACACAGCATTATGTTCCACATTAAAGACTGAGGGAAGGACAAATATCCTCCCTTTCCCAGTTACCAGAGCAAAACGAGAGGGGAAATGGGAAGAGCCTTGCAGATGAGGGGAGAAGAGGGTGGATGGGAAGCTTGGACAGAGGATGGTTTTAAGTTCCTCTGAGTTCTGCTTAAAATCCAAACTGGAAATGAATTTGGGGGATCAAAAAGCTTGCTTTATAGTGAGGAGAGCATTAGAGATTTGCATTCTCAGCCACATTCAGTTTGTGTACAAAATTATTTAATAAGGGACTTTCCTGATATGCAGTTTCCATCATGATGTCTCTTGTTCAATTAGAGGTCTATGGGTCAGCAAAGTAATGGAGGACTTTGTAATTGGTGATTCAGTGGCATGTATCTCCAAATCTGAATCAATAGATGGAAAGGTTTTCAGTTGTTTACTGCACAATTTTAGACTTGTTTCCAGGAAAGAAACTTCCAATCAATTCAATAAATTCCAAGTTATGTTCGGATATGATTGTAACTATATCTTCAAGGACCAGAACTAAATTGCTAAAAATCACCTATTTTTTAAGCAAACAAGAGCTTTACTACACCACTTTGTCATATTAAGAGAGCTATGAACTTAGTTAAGGACCACCAATCTCACTACTGTTCAAACAAGGGATGTTTCCACTTAATAACATCATAGATATTTCTGGAGTTCCGAACTGATCAGAAAAGAACACTCTATTCATAGAGCAAAATCACCACCTAGTGGATATTTGTAGTATTTCATTTCAAGACTTTTTTTTGTTGGTGATATACTCCATTATGCCAAAGGCAGAACATTACAAGTAACTCATATCATTATGTGCAGCTTCCAAGCTCTGGGAATTGTCATTACATGCTGATTTGGGGGATAAGAAATGAGGTTTTTTTAAGCAAACTGATCTACATTCAGTCCTAAATGTAGTTGTCCTTCACAGTGTACCCCGTTTTCTCAGCATTCCAGTGCAGTACTTGGTTCAAAAATTCCGTACACAATTGTGTATATTGGGGAAACTGTGTACATAAAAGTGTAGTTGTTAGGATAAATTGAGCACAAGTGCAGAAGCTGGGGGAAATTACATATTAAAATAAATGACTATCCTTGTGTGCATATGTTTAAATGAATCCAGATTGATGTGGAGGTTGGACAGTTTTTATACTTGACTGAATATGACCAAATACATGCAAAACTGACACAGACCAGAAACATTTTAAAAGACTGATTCATTCATTAATATATTGAAACAATGGTGGCTGGTGGTCCCCATGTCAGTGAGACTGTGGCTCTGTTCCAGGCATTAGTCTCAGCTCTAAAGGCACGATCCAATATACTGAATCCTCTCCCCCAAAATAGGTTCTACATCCTGGATTAGAGATAATAACAACATCCATTGTTAATCATTCCCAATTTGAAAAATAGAGGTCCTGATAGTCAATAAACCCCATTGAAAGGAATAACATACAGGTGAGAATCGTGCACAATTTGCTCTCCATATTCAAACTGTTATCCCCATTAGCAGACCCCATCCCAGGGAGATATAAAATTAATATCAAAAATGTCAGCTATGCCAGAGAGGTTGCCTGGGTAGGTGCGTAGACAAATAGGTCAAGCAACTGGGCAGAGGTCAAGACCAGGAAAGTCCCCGGTCACTTTTCCCCAAGGAGACCTCAGGCAGGCACGTCCACACAGATGAAGGGTCCTCAGCCACAAAGCCAACTTGAAGAGATTACTGGGTTTCCCCTGTTAAGCAACACTTGCAACAGCAAAACCTACCAGGGCGAGGTCCATTTACATGAAACAATCATGCAAGCCATCAAGTAGCCATTGCGTGGTATTCTCCTGTTTTGACCATTGTTCAAAGAGTCTGCCTCCGAGGTACATTCTGCCCTATAAATAGTCCCCCTTTTCAAGGCCTTCTTCGAAGAACTTCCCCGCTATGCTAGCAGACCAGCACTCTGTTAGTTGAGTGCTCCCCTCAGCCGCCTCGCTTCGCTGAGTTCCTTCTTTCTTGCCACTTCCTGGACCGAAGATTACCGCCCTTACACCCTCTTTCCACTTTATCCCCTACAAGTTTTCACCTCCTTCCCTTCTCGATAGTCCTTGTGTGTGTGAGTGAGTGACTGCGTTTGTGTGTGGGAACATATTTGCTAATCATTGATACGTTTGGCTGGCTTTTGTGTGGTTTGACCCCGTAAAAATTGGGTTGAAAGTCTTGCTAAGTTGCCCCCCTCTCGCTAGCCTCCTATTTGAGCTGATCAATTCCCCACCTTGGCAAGGAGATACTGGCATCATGGTTTGGCTCTTGTGTTACCCACGTTTCTGGGGTAACAAAACACCTTGAAGTGTTGCAAAGAAGACACAAGTGATTTTTCCACAAAAGTATGTTTTCTGCAAGAAACCTTTTTGCTGTGCAGAACACAGGATGGTTTTTGTTTGCTTGCTTACTTGCTTGTAAAAATATGTTTTTCTGTGCAGAATAATTCCTCCATAACACTTTGTGAGGTTTGAATATGAGGAGAATGCTGTGGAAGAATGTTTGTTTTCTCCCACAACCATGAGAAAATGATTGTCACTATTTGGTGAAATAGTAAAGGATTTACATCTCTGCCTTGAACAACTCCTAGTTTGGTGTAAATCTCAGAATGAATTTACTGCCCACTGACATTAAATCCTCTAGCTGCCACTGGGTTATACTTCTACATTGAAAGGGGGCTTCAGAAAGTGTACTGTGAAAGACTTTTGCTCTTATGTATGAAAGGAATTCTGTGGAGTTCTCCACAGGTCCCTCTGGACCTATTTCTGATTTCTGAAATCATTGGACTGGTCACATATTAGTAATATCAGGACGCTGAAGAAACTCAGCTGCCATTCTATTCTCTGGTACCAAATAAGATAGCAAAATCTATGAACAACTCTCTTGGATCAGTTGGTGTTGCCGCTGCTGATGTTTCAGTTATAAAATGCTTAGCCTTATTAGGTACCATACAATCCCAGGGGTCCCTTAGTCCAGTCCTATGAGGAAGTTATATGGCTATACGTGCATTAGTCACCTCTCATTTACAATGAATTCTACATAGGGTTACATCTAAACAGTCTTGGGAAATTTCACTTGGTCCAGAATGCGATAGTGAGGACGATATTCAATGTGTCATTCAATATAATTCATTATTATTCATTCCCAGGTCAAACAATGCAGTTCCTAAATAGTCAGGAAGCCTCACTGTGGAGAATATTAGACAGGTGAGATTATGCAAAATTTGCTACACTAGATGCCATTCTTTTTCCAGTCAGAAAGCAAAGTGTGAGTGATCATGGCTCAGGATCAGGATAGCTAAGGGACCACTGCCTCCAATAACAGTCTGCTCACCTGTTAAGTTCAGGGCCATTTCTGCATGATGTTGCCATACCACTACATGATATTGTCACTATCCAGCTGCTATCCTGTCCCCAAGCATTGCAAATCTGCCATATTCTATTTCCAGAAAAACAATCCATTAAGCACCTCTTTAACGCTTCAATCCCATCAGCCAGCTGACTGCAGAACTGTAATAGTGCTTGATAGTGCTTCATGTTGTCATGGATCCACCAGTGGGCAGGCTGTGGGTGTGCCCAGCTTTTCCCATGCTCAGTGACTCCCTGGTATGGTAACTTGGAAAGCTATAATCCCTCTGTGTTTATTTTAAAGTTCTCCTTTGAGTTGAAACTTTTTATCTTTTTAAATACATTTTTAGGCATTATAGCATGAAAATGCAATAGTGTACTGGTGTGTTTAGTATATGGCTTCCAAAAAAAAAGAAAGCAAGAAAGCAAGCAAGCAAGCAAGAAAGAAAACAATCAAGGGTGGTGGGTTGACGTGAAGGCGGGGAAAGGGAGTGGCTAAGGACACTATAGTGCAGAAGAAACACCAGTGGCAATACCGCTACTCAACAGCTTAAGGCAAAAGTGTAGAAAACAGCATTCCTAATCTACTACCATCACGCAAGTGACAATGCCAGGATTGTAATGACATCTAGTGTGGAAATGGCCCTAATCAATATGCTCCTCTCTGTGCCCCCCTTATGATAATGGCATGGTTGCTTGGAACAAAAGATAGGACCTACTCAATACCTCCATCACTGTTACGGATCACCTGACCCATGAAATTCTGATGTCTTTCCTGGGTTGTTTTTTATTAGGCATGAAGACTTTTTAATTCAGACATTTAGCATGTCAGGTAGATAGTGTTTATCTCAAGACTGTTTAGTGTATTCTGTGCCCGTTTTTTTCTGTGATTTTTGTTTGTTTGTTTGTTTGATTGATTTTACCCTGTGACCTGTCATGAGTATTGCATGAGCATTAGAAATGTGAAACAAAAATTCTGAAATCACATCAGGATAGTCCCTGACCATCTGAATAGGCTTGATGCAAAAGGAAAAGGGAAATAGGAAGGGAAGAGAAAAATGAACATATTCCAGAATACTTAGAAGTACAAAAAAAAATTAATTGATCTTCTAGCTGAAATGGGGAGGACCACTATAAGACAAGGACCCAAATGGCTATTAGTACTAGCTGAACCAACAGAGAGTCTCTCTCTCTCTCTCTCTCTCTCTTCTCCCTAATACACAGCCAAGTGGTTTGGCTACTTATGCGAACTAACAGGTCTCATCAATTAACTAACATTCAATTTGATGAAATGGAAACACTATGGATGGTTGACACCTGCATATAGGACATATGCAGGTATCCTTGCACATATCCTTAAAGCCAAGAAAGCAGAGATGAGAATCATGGAGCCCTTCAGATAACGTTGGACTCTAACTCCCAGCATTTCTCACCCTTGCCTATGCTGGCTAGGGCTGCCGAAACAACATACCCACAAGATCTGGATCTGGTACTCAGGGTGACCTCTATTGAGGCCAAGTGGATGTGCTGATCAGTGAATTCAATGTGATAAAGCATGGCCAGTCTTCAAATGAAAATAGCCAGAAACACTTGTAGAAAATGAAAATAGTAAATATTTATTATATAACAAATAAGGTGAGCATGAAATTCCTGAACATTTTTGCATGGAAAAGGAGCTGGAAGACTGTTGTAACAAGGAGTTGGGTGGTGTGTTTCACCTCTATCCATACCTGAAATGCATGTTTGGCAATCATTGTTAGTTACTCAGATGGTACAAGCCTAAGAACTTATGAAGGAGTCCTTGTCTTCTCAGTCTTCAGTTGGTATCAACATCTGCACCTGGGGAGATGTCCAAGGACAGTTGCTAAGGGTTGGGAACACAACCTTCAAAGACAAGTATGACAAATGACCTGTCATAGAGTCTAGACACACAGGTGCACTAATTAGGATAGAAGTGTGAAACCACACATAGACCAATGGGATTTGCACGTTTGCATTTGTATAAATAAGACTCCTTGGGCTATGCTCAATGAGCATCAACAGAGACCTTGGACCATGGTGGTGCTATGTACTTCTGGGCCAATAAGGGGGTCTCTCTGTAACTGTACTGGTGCTCCCAGCAGCTGAAAGGAAAATGTGATATTGTCCAACTGCTTTTTCTGTATCCTTGTCATATATCCTTTTCTGTGCAAGTTGGCAATAAAGCTTTAAAACTTTCCCACAGGTTGGTTATTGCTCTTGATCCTGAAAGAACACCTTACTTATTTAAAGATCTTTCCACGCTACTACCTCTCAAAAAAACCTATTCATATCTGTCTCTCACTTCTCTAACTAACCATTTTTTACAGTCCAGACTCTAAATTGTAGCCTTTTCCACCCTTAGCCCTCTTACCCAGCATTCCCAAGGCTGAAATTGGCTGGGTGCCTCCCAGGCATGCTCAGCTTCTCACTTTGCCATTAGTTAATAAGTTTCAGTATAAAATTAAACGTCCCTATGATCTTTAAAGTCTTTAAGTTTCTTTTCCATAGAAACCTGGAGATATGCTTTTTTCCTATGCGTGCCTTCCACATTGTAGTCATGTGAGCATATTCCGAATGCTTTCACCCCTGAACAGAAAAACAGGTAGTTTTCAGTGACAACTGATGGCTCCCATGTCGGTGAGACAATGACTCTGCTCTTGGTTTTAGTCCAAATGTTAAAAGAGCTATCTATGGAACTGAACCTAGTTTGGAAACGTGAATCAAAACTTTGGACAGCTCCACCGGTAATTGCTACCCTTTTGTATAATTCCCCCCACAGCAGAGCCTCTCAAAATATGTCTACTTCTAAAAAGTCAGCTATTTCTCCCTTTCGAGTAGACTTTAGAGAGCTAGATGAGTTTTGCCCACCTGTTAGCATTAGTCACCTGTATTTCCCCCTTGTTCTGTTTAAAAATGAGTTCCATTCTTTACATTTATTGTTTATCTTGTTACCCCAAAACATGGGTGACTCAGGGGTCCACCTGCAATGCCAGTGCCTCTGTGAAATGGTGGGGAATATTAGCTCAAAGAAGAGGCCTGTGGGAGGGGGGTAAATTTACAAGATCTGTTACACCTATATTTACTAGCATTAGTGCAGGGACAGCCAGCCTGAGGGTCAAAAGTAAGTGTATTTATTTCATTGGGGGAATTAACAATCGCATACACACAAGACTCAAGCAGTCTCACAATCACATAAGGCTAACTGAAGGAAATGGGAAGAAAAGTTTGGATAGTTAAAGTTTAGGATGAAGTGGGTGATATTTACCAATCTGGAGAAAAGCAAACTAACCTGACTAAAATTCCAAGGGTAGTACAAATCAGGAATTGGAGCAGCAGAGTGACAGCAAATAGCCAAAAGTACTACCAGTTATCTGGTGAACAGCCAGGGTTTAAATACTCTTTTCCCAACCTGAGAGGAAGTATAAATAGCTTTCTGATGGAGTTCATGGAGAGGAAAAGGCTAGTTTTGCTAGGCAGTACAATTGCTATGAAAATTCCATTCAGCATAGAGGGGACCTTTGTTAAAATAAAGCCACTCAGCTTCAGGGTGGTTGCAGTGTCTTCTGTTGAAGGTAGTGTTCATATTTTTCAGGGAAAACTTCCTTTGACACTCCCCATCCCTAAGCGGTTGTTTGTTTTTTGACTAGGAAATGCCATATATCATAAAGGTGTTTCTATGTCTTGCCCCCCCCCAAACCAAACATACAAAAAGAAAGCACACAAAAAAACACCTACACAAAACACAATGTATTTATTAATTTTAATTATTGAAAGTATTTATTTATTCCTTTTCTCTCCTTGATTGCCCCAAAGTGATGAATAAAGAAAAACGTTTTCCTTAAAAAAAAAAAGAAAATAAATTTTTGAAAGCTAGTTTTAAAGACCAACTGTGACAAGCCCTGCCTTTTCTCCTCACAGACTGGTATGGCAGCTTCCATAGTCTGCTCAAGCACCCTGTCACTTCAGTCAGCTCTGCCGTCCCCTTTAAAACACCACCTTCATCTAAAAAGCCTTTCAGTTGTTATTTAAAACCCCTTTAATGATCCACGGTAGCCTGGTTCTGTTTGGTTATAACTGCTAAAAATTATTCAGCTGAGTCAAAATTTATAAAAATATACTATACTCTTTATTAAAATAACACCCAGAATAAAGTATTGGTTTTCACGTGTATGTCCAAGTTCAAAGAGATCTTCAGAATATGTTTAGACAGTTTCTTATATCTTTACATCAGTATAAAGGCACAGATCTCACATACATAGCCCTTTGGCTAACCTTTTGCCCAAAGGCTCAGTTCCCAAATCTAAGTCACACTTTCTGACCAGATTCAAAAGTGGGTTGATTTCTCTTCTGCCCCTCTCTCTCTAGGTTTCCATGAGAAAAGCAACCCTCCCATTCAAACCCGCCCCCACCCCCAGTTGATTGAGAAACTTTTGTCCAGAGTTCTCTTTGGCTGAAGGACTGACTCTTGGCCCTCCCTCACTGAAGACCGACCAAAATCAATTCGGTGTGCCTTCTATATATACATTCCCTGTTCAAGCCCCAGCCCCTTCTTCATACTAATGGGCTGGGTTTCTCTTTTGGGTGGCTATTCTGGTTGCCTGGCAACCTGTTGCTGGGGCTTCTCTGCTACCCAGGATAGCCACAGCCCCAGACTCCGTCACCACCAACATTCTTTGAAAATGGATCAAACAACAACTTTTTAAGATCCGGGTTTAAAACTGCTTTTAAAACATAAGGCCATAAGAGATAGTAAACGTTCAATCTGTAAGATAAGACATAATATAGTACTGCGGACTAGCTTGAAGAATACTGGCTAAGTATTTCTGCCTCTGCTGCTGTCTTCCCTGCACCCACAATCCATGCTTTTCCTATTCCACTTTCTGTGGCTTTCTGTGGCAACTCAATTGAAAACAAGTCTTAAACTATATCCCAACTAGTGTATATTATTAACAGTCAAAACTATTCAACCTTGTTGTTGAATATTGGATCAGTCCTGCAGTGTATTACTTCAGGATCCCTCCTCAAGGGCACTGTGATTGGAAAGCCCTAGTAAAAAATATTCGCTGTAATTAGAAGATAGAACTGCCAGTTTCAAAATTATACCTCTTCACTTTCATACATTGCTGTTTCCCTTGTCTGGGCAAGTGGGAGGATAAATGTACCAGTTTGGGAGGGGTATTTTCTTTCTCTTTGTTCTTTGTCTTGTCCTTGTCTTTGGCCATTTCTGCACTACACTGTTATAGTGCTACTATTCCACTTTCAACATCCTATGGAATCCTGGAGTTTGCAGTTTATGGAGGGGCATTTAGAATTCTCAGCCAGAGAGCTCTTTGCTCTCAGTAAACTACAAATCCCAGAATCCTACAGGATGTTGAAAGTGCAATAATAGCACTATAACAATGTAGTGTAGAAATGGCCTAAGTCTCCCTTCAAAATAAATCACTAGCAAATCTTCGGAAGTGTTTAGAAACTTTCTGCTCTAGTTAGAATTAGTTCCAATTAGTTAGAATCAGCTTGATTCAATTCTGGATGTGGGACAAGTCTGAATCCAAAATGTGTATGTATTAAAGTACAGGTAAGACTGAGTGTGTGTTGTGTGGTTTATGCGTATGTGTGTGTGTGTGTGTGTGTGTGTGTATAAAAATATATGCAGGATTGGTTGCATATTACAGTCATACCTCCACATTCGAGGGGGGAAGGTGTTAGGCCCACAGGATCCATGCAGAGGTGGAAAAACCACAAATATCTCTAGGTCCCCCAAACTATATTTAACACACAGAAAAAGTACAATCTATGGATTCACCCCACCACATTTTCAAAGGTACTGTACACAACACATTTGAATCTGCGGTGGGGAACACACTAGCTGCTCAGTTCTGTCTTCAAGGCAGAAGTGGGCAGTTGGTGGGTCTTGCTGCCACCTCTGCTGCTGCCAAGGATGTATTTAAGTCTTTTACTCCAAGTCTCAAGTCAAGTATCAAATATCTACCTTCAATTCTCAAGTCAAATCTCAAGTCCTTGTAATGTACTTTCAAGTCAAGTGTTAAGTCTCAAGTCTGGGAGCCAACTTTATACCCCAACCTGTATGCCAGAATTTCTGAGCAAAGTTGAATAGTGTCAGCTTTAACAATTTAAGTAGAGTCGGCCCTGCACTTTTGTGATTTTGACATCTGCAGCTTCAGAAGTGGGGGATAGGATCCTTCTTCCTCAAGCCCATTGCCTAATGCATTTTCTGTTCCCCTCTGAGATACACACCCTGCACTCTGGGCATGAGTCTTGCCTTCTGCTCTTAGCAAAAGTTTTAGAAGACTCCTCCAACATGCAACAGGAACAAGCTGCTGAGCAGACTTCTACCCCACCTCAAGCCCATTTGCTGCTTCTTCTAAAAAATTGTCCACACTTTGGGCTTGAGACAGATTGTCATGGGACCAGTAAGTTGTAAGGTTTCTGGATGAATGTGTTATGTTACTGAACCATGGGCAGCAAGTCAGTCAACAAAAATATGCAAGTCTCAAGTCAAGTTGAGGCAGTAATTTGTGCCGAGGCAACTCCAAGTCAAGTCACTGAAGTGACTTAAATCTGACTTGAGTCTGAGTCAATCAAGTCTATATCACTGGCTGCTGCCCTATGCTATTTTTAATAGAGATTTACGAGCCTTGCCTCATGTTCACAGTGTCTTTCAGTCTTATAAGGCTTGCAGAAAACATCAAGGCAAGACGTATAAGTCCCTATTAAAAACTGTGTAGAGCAGAAGCAGAGGTGGTGGTGACTAACCTGTGAATAATCAAATCCATGCAAATTAAACACACAAATGAGGAGGGACAACTATACTCTAACAACAATGTTTTTGTCATCAGAGGCAGGAATATCTCATCATCCTTATTATTGTTCTGTTGTATTTTATATTGTTCTTGGCAATCTTTCTTCAGATATTAGCATGTCCTTTTCAGAATGTTTCACTTCTTGAGTAAGAAATGAAACACTAATATAAACCATACTTTTTTAAAAAATGTGTGCACGCACACACGCGCGCGCACACACACACATACACACACACAGCACCTATGCTTTTTCATTTCCAGGATGTATCTCTCTGTTAGGTTGCATTGTAAGCTTAGCGTTAGTGATCTAGTAGTTATTTTAACCGCTGCTTGGCTCTAGCTCACTTGATATATTGGTTATTTTTATATATGGTGGGCCATTTGTGTGACTGATTTTGCAATTCATGCCGCCTGCTGAAGGACATCTTTGAAACAGACCTCAGAGCTGTATTCTCAAGATAAAAACAATTGGACAGAAATACCTTTCTGAAAAGAGGAACCTCGATTACATTTTTCGCCCTGAATTGCTTGCACAAGCCAATTGGTTGGCTTACTGGTAGGAATGAAACAGAGAAAAATTGATAGGATTCAGATGTCAGTGTGAGGCATTAAAACTATTTCTTATTCTTAGCAAATGGTGAATGTTGTCTCAAATGCCAGCATATGGGCAAAATATAGGACAAGGGAGAAAATGGCCAGGCTAGCAGAGGGTCAGCGTGAGAGATAGCTGCCAGTGCCTGCAGACAGTACATCCAATTTACATGATATTGTTATTTTAGCAGGCACAATGGTCTGTTCCCCTCTAGTTACACACACATAATGCACTTGTGGTTTCAAATATGGGCACTGAAAGAGCACGGTAGACAACATAAACGCTGTAGCAAATATAGCACAGAAAGAGAGGAGAAAATCAAAGGACAACATCACAAACAGAAATCAAGTACACAGTTATGTGCTGAGGGTCACTGCTCTCTTGTATTAATTGATAAAGGAGGAGAGAGAGAGTAATTACACATCTAGCACTTTCATTTTTTTCAAAAAAATTGCCAAACTCAATTACCTTCCCTTAGTATTATGCTTAAACATGTAGGAGATTAAAGCACACAAAGCAGTTCTGAATACCTAGATTCAGAAGAAAGCTCCAGTTCTCTTCTATGAGACTCAATAGCCTAAAATTTCTGCTTAGGATTGCACTCATAGT
This sequence comes from Cyclura pinguis, assembly GCA_030412105.1. Classification (NCBI taxonomy): domain Eukaryota; kingdom Metazoa; phylum Chordata; class Lepidosauria; order Squamata; family Iguanidae; genus Cyclura; species Cyclura pinguis. Next base: position 80,480,539 of record CM059601.1, on the reverse strand, counting down.
ATAATTTTTTCAGTGTATTATACTTGATAAACCTAAGTAGTTACGCTGAGATTGTCAGAAAACATAAACATGATACTCCTAAAGGCATTCAAAGAATCTATACAGGGTTGTATTGCACCTGACAATACGCTTCCCTGTCGCCACGTGTCTTTAAATGGGTTCTCCCAGCTCTCCTACACCATTTCCGCACTAGACTGTTATATTGCTATTTTTCCACTTTCAACCCTGTGGAATTCTGGGGTCTGTAGTTTACTGAGGCCAAAGAACTCTCTGGCTGAGAAATCTAAATGCCCCTCCATAAATTGCAAACCCCAGGATTCCATAGGATGTTGAAAGTGGAATAATAGCACTATAACAGTCTAGTGTGGAAATGGCCACAGATGCACTAAAGAAGGCCAGTCTTCTTTTCTGTTTCTTAAAGAGGAATATGAGCACACCATCAGAAGAATCAGGAAAAAACAGTTCAACTTTTGGGCTACATAATGTTCTAAGAGGCAGGGGAAAGAAATCCTGAGCATAAAGCATCAACTAGGGACCATTCCAATTAAATTATATGTTCCTCCAACCATCTAACTTTGTCTGCCCTGTTGAATTTTTTTTTCACGCTGAATGTAGATAATCAAGAGGTTTTCGAAAGAAGTTTTGTTACATGACAGCCATTCTCATATAAGCAATGTAGTGACAGCAAAGATTTTCAGTGAAATCAACGAAAATGTGAGGGGAAAAATTAAGATATTCTGACCTTTTCTTCTTCCCTAAGTTGTTACAGTAGTTAAAAAGGCTACACTGAGCCATAATTGAAATTTGATGTGACTTAACTAGAGATAACTGATATGTAGAAAGACTGTTGTATCACCTAGCAACTAATAAAACTGAAAGAACAGAAGAGAAACATGCAATAATCAGTGGCACACACTCCTCCACCCTCTGAAGTGGCAGAGAAACAAAAATGCTTTTGAAAGTCCAGACGCTCCAACCAATATAATCTCCTTCTAAGAAGGCATTGGAGTGCAGAGGAAGCCACTGGGCTAATATTTCACATTACTTGCATGTTATGTAGTGTAATCATTAATAATTGGGATCATGGCCAATGTTTTTGTAAGAATTAAGTTTCTGTGGACATTTGGGGAAGGTGAATTTCATCTGAAACCTTTGCTGTTAACTAGAACAATCTCAAAGATGGAAAAATCACAGAAATTTTACCAGTTTTACCTTTCTTTCCATCACAAGACCACAATCATGTAGGCACACATCTGTCTGAAGAAATTTAATATACAATTCAGCCTTGCTCTCCACTGTTCTATAGAAACTCAATAGTTACTGACCACAGTTTTACAATATTTCTAATGAATTCGTGAAACTGAACAATTTTTGTATGCATGTGTGAGACTAAGGTCTGGTTGTGGGACCACCCCATCTGCTGCAAAGACAGGGTCATCCCAAGAAGGTTATAGTTTAGCAAGGATCACATGGAAGTTTTGAGAGCTTGAACCAACATCTCAACATGGTACAGTGGTGAAATTCAGGGCTCTTTCAGATTGACAGCCTTCCTCCACAGAATTAATATTCATTGTGAAAACATCACATGAGACATGTATCTACTTTGTAACGTTTTGGAAACTTCTTCACACTTTTACATTTCATACAGTACAGATTTCTTGAGCTTCAGAATTCACTATTATTATCATCAGTGTACTCAGTGAAGCAGTTGAGCTAATTAAAGGATGGAAGATCAACCAAGACTACATCTGAAAGCATTGGTTAGATGCTCCTTTGTCTTAAACAGAGACGTTTACCATTAGTTGTAGCTGCACAAATCTAAACTTTTGTCTGTGGACCCTAAACTAGCAATAGCAATAGCAATAGCCTGTTGCTTATCAGCTAAGTGTTCTCTAAGCGGTTTACAATGTATTTTAGCTAATTGCCCCCAACAAGCTGGGTACTCATTTTACCGACCTGCGGAAGGATGGATGGCGGAGTCAACCTGGAGCCCAGCAGGATCGAACTCACAACCTTGTGGCTGCAATACCAGCATTTAACCACTGTGACACCAGGGCTCGAAACTACTACTAAACTACTTAAATGCTTGAAACCAGCATTTAACCACTGTGCCACCAGGAAACTACTCTTCTCAGTGGCAACTGCAGAATATGAAGCCAGAGCTAGCATGAATATCTTCAGAACTAACCTGAGACTAAGTTACACACACACACACTCACACACACAATGTGTACAGTGTGGTCCTTTGCAGAGTGGAGATGGCTGTAGCTATTGTACCTGGTTAGTGTGGATAAAGATGAGAATTTTTTGTAAGAACTTACCAAAATATACAAGTATTTTCACATATATCAAGGAAGGGTGATTGTGGGAGGCGAGGGGGCTGCATCAGTTCAAGGGTCACATGCCCCACCACAAAAAATCAAAGTTTGCCCCCAAATACCCTCTAGGGCTATGGGGGCATTTTTCACTCAGGAGACACCTTAATAAAAGCAGGAAGTGATTGGAAGTCACTTCCATTTTGCCCCATTTTAAAAAGGGCTGCTCTTGACCAGCAGTCAGGAGTCAAAAATGTGCCAAAATTTCTCCCACACCCTCTAGAGGACATTTCAGGTAAAAAAAAAAAATAAAAAAAAAAATGGACCCTGAGGGGCCCTGGATGTTGCATGCAGTCTGCAGGTATATATGGGTCAGAAAGAAATTATTTTGTTTAGCATGATAGAAAGTGAAATTACCTAGGCTGGATTTGTGTTATAAGTTAAGATCCTACATGCTTTTAGAGCATACTGCAAATATATGCCAGTCTAGATACACCATATCCCATGGTTGTAGAGATGGCTGTCCAATGGGCACCTTTGTGTTGAGCTCCTGCATTGTGCAATGATTAGTTAAATCCCTAACCACCATGTCAAAAGTGAGAGAGAAGGAGCTGTGTATGTGTGTGTGTGCTTGTGAAATGACTGGTTATACTAAGGACAGCACTTCTGCCTGGGAAAGTGCAACTGCTTTTGTCCTGGGAAAGTGCAACTGCTTTTGACGCCAGCAGGGTGCCTCAACAGAATTCCAGATTTCATCTGGAAAGTGTTTCATATCTGCAACATAGTACCCTTAATGTGCCCTTTTAAAAAAGAAGAAATTTGTGAATTTTGTTGAAGTCCTGTTTAAACTGAAACAAAGTGAAATCTTCACTGTTTTGCATCAGCTAAATTTGGTAAGTGCAGCTCTTCCCAACCGGGAGAAGGCCACGTTTTAGCTGGCAACCAGGGAGCCAGATAGTGAAGAAGGTAGCTTTCAAATGGGGACAGGAGGGGGAGAATTGGCAAATATGGTCCACAGGCATGGTTGCATATGCAAGAATTCAAGTTCTTCAATTTATGAAGACAGTTGTGAACTTTAGAAAATCCTTATGAAAACATTAACCAAGTATAATTCTTACACAACTCTATATTTGCAAATTTCTTGCACTCATGGAATTAATTCCCCATTTCTTTGAATCTTGGTCACCATTGCCAGTATCCGTTGCCTATATGTAAAGGAACAAAGACATTTCATAATTTATTTTTGTTTGTTTGTTTGTCTGTTTGTTTCTTTGGAAAGCATCTCCTTCCCAGAGTGGGACTCAAGGTGGCTTCCAGAAAGAGTCAGTTAAAAAAACAACAACTGAACAATGTAATTGTAAAAACAATTAAAATCCCCACATAAAACAATATAAAATCATTTAAAAGACATATAAAGGTTAATAAAGATAAATAAAGCATCCCAATAAAAGCATCTCTGCTTATACATTAAAAGCATGCTTTAAAAAAACAGCCTTTGCCTACCAGCAAAAGAACAGTGGGAAGGGAGCCAACCTAGCCACTCACAAAAGGCAGTTCCAGAGGGTGGGAGTGTAATCCCTGCTGGCATACCCAGTTCCCGGGAAGTATAATATTTAATATCCGAAGTTATTAAGCCAGAAGTTCACCGAACAGAAAGGTAGACACCTGGGTCTAAAACCAAAGCATTACTAGCGAGGTCAGACCAATGCTCTCCCAGTCACGTCTCCAAAAGGGAAACCTCGAAAGGCACACATATGCACACAATGCACCATTAACAACAATGGCACCTTGAGGGGATTACATGTCCTCCTGATGAGTATAACGCTTGCAACAGCGAGAAATACAAAGAAGAGGTCCATTTGCATGATTCAGCCATTGTCCTTTCCCTGAAAAAGGGTCTGCCCCATAGACATATTTTACCTTTTGGGACTCTCTTCGGAGAACTCCCACGCTTGACTAGTGTCCCAGCATTCTGCTAGTCAAGAGCTCCCCTCAGCATTCTTCCTCCGCTGAGCCACCTTTTCCTTGTTTCTTCCCAAGCCAAAGACTACAGGATCAGGTGCAGTATAAACCACTCTTTTTCCCTCCACTTTTGCTGATCTTCATGTCTTTCTGACTCATTAGTTCTTGTGTGCTTGTGTGAGTGACTGCTTCATTGTGTGTATGAGTGCAGATATTTTGCCAATTCTGCTGAGTAAACTACTGGTTATTGGACATTTGGCCTGGCTGATTCCATAGACATAGGGTCCAAGAACTCACTGTGTTGCCCTGCCCTCCACTTGGCTAAGCAATGCTCCGCTAATTTCCCCAATCTTGTATTTTTGGAGCAAATCTTGGTGTCCACCAGGGACACCCCAGAAGTCAGGGTAACAGAAGCAGTCACTGAGAAGGCTCTCTCCCATATCTCACCAAGCAAGCCTGCAATAGCATTAGGACCTAAAATTCTTGCAGTCCATGTTCATAAAGTACAGCTTAGGCATTACTTCTGGATCTCTGATTGCCAGGTGGTTATCTGCATCCTGCCCTAATGGTTAGTCATTGAACCACCTTTTCCTTTAACAACAAAAATAAAGTATAAAAATAGATGGATCTGTAGTCTGATTCAGCAGAGGAATTTACATACTCTTAATTCTTAAGTATTAAAACAAATGGGAGTATTCAGGAGGATTTGGAAACATCTTGAAAGCACATGATGCACAGGTTCGGAGCTTGAAATCAAACAATATGGATGCAATACTACAATCCATCAGTAGAGGGCTACCTCCAACCACTCAAATGCAAAGCAGGAAAGGCTAAAGTTTTTAATCCCTTTCTTTCAGCAAATTCCTCTTACCACAGATTCCAATGTACGTATGCTTCACCATCAATGAGCAACTATTTCTGTATGAATTAGTGATTGTAAGGAGCCAGGAACAGTGTCCTTTGGAAGGAGATTGTTTTCAGAGCTGTAATCTTTCACTGAGAATGTTGTACAAGTGAACCAACAATGCATGAGTGAAGGTCAATAGTAAGTCTTTCTGACATTTTGCTTTCAGTCTCAATCCAGTCAACTGGGTTTTTAAGTTTTAGCAGAAGAAATATTTAACCTCCCAAATGGGTGGCATATGGCAACAATGAAAGAGGTCAACCAGAAAGATATATACAGTGGGTCACATTTATGTCATATATTACATTCATTTATGGGGGCATACATATGCAGCAGTAACACTTTTTAATTACGGTTATTTTAAATGTTTTATTTTCTTTCAACTCAGTGTTATTTTATTGGTTCAGCTTCTCATTCTGTGAACCAAACTGAAAAAATTTTGCTCTGAAAGGCTACATAGAAATAGTTTAAATAAATACATCAGACAAGCAGGCATAGCAGTGAATGTACAATGCAAACTGGCTGTAACAGATCATTTATAAAGGGGAAATAGAAAAACGTCTTATCAAGTACCTTGTTCTTTGCAGGCAACTTCTAATTCAGAATGCAGTCTGGATCTTTCAGTTCAGATTTAGGGATGGGATGAATATTTATAAGAAGGAGTTCAATATTTCAAAAAGTAGCCCCATTTCTAGTCAGACTGGGCTACTTTATCTTGGGTTCCCCCATACTTTCATTATTATCATGTACTTTGATACCATGCATCTCCCCACATTCACTTTACATTTTTTTTTAAAAAAAGCTTATCTTGTGGAAGCTGAGTAGAAGGGCTCCCATGAATACTAGCAGGAATACTTCCTACCAGTTTCATGATCCCTGACAGGAAAACATGTTCCATCCATTATTACAGCCATGGAGACATCTTTTGTGGCTCCACCAATGCCAATGAGGGTTCCCTGCGTCTATTAAACTTCCCCCGTCCCCAGACTAAGCCCCCTCTCTCTCTCTTTTGGCTTGAGAAAGAGGAAGATAGCTAGGGTTGGATAGATAGTGGCTAAATTATGCTCTTTGAGTGTTCATGTGGCATTCTCTGAAAACATCTCAAGGTGCATTGATGGTTTAGTTAGAATGCCTCAAAAGCCCTGTTCATTTTTCTGAGCAAGCCCAACCTTTTTAATGTGACTGTTCATAGCCATTTACAATCTGAACCTCCTCCTTTGACACTGCTCTGGTGCCATTTTACTGGCCAAGGACCATTCCACTCCACACAATTATATCACTGTGATTCCATTTTAATTGCCTTGGCTCCATTCTATAGAACCCTGGGATTTTTCACTTCATGGAGGGGTATTTAGAATTCTCAGCTGCAGAACTTTAATACTTCATTAAACTACCAGTCCCAGGATTCCACAGGATGCAGTTCAAATGCAATCATATTTCTAGAATTATGTAGTGTGAAAGGACCCTTGAGTGGTCCCAGCCAATTAGGGGCCACGCACAGAATGCAATGTTAAGGTGGCACTATATAGCAAAACTATAATTAGACAACATTGCTGTTAAGTTAGTCTAGCATGAATATCCTGATAACCAAGATAATCATTCTAAACATTGACATATTTGCCTTGACAATGGGAATGCATTCTTTCTTGTATGCAAATATTTTTGTATGCTTTAGCAAATGGCAGAATACATTCAAGAGTGTACAATATACAACAGGTACAAATTTTAAAATAAGTAAGAGAGAGAGAGAGAGAGAGAGCGCATGTGAGAGGGATTCTAATTCATTACCACAAACGAACAAACAAAACAAAACCCAGAACTGGATGTGAACATGACACAAAGATGGAAGAGGGCTTTATGGATGCACATGCCTATTCTGTTCTATACTAGCATGATGCTTTAAAGCAAAACTGCATGCATTACCACTTGCTACCTTTATCATCTGCTTCATGGCATATAGCTAAGCCCCAATTTAGCTATTATTAGGTTTCTTAAGTGAAAGATGTTCAGGCAGATCTCAGCAGCTTCTTTCATTTGCAATTAATCTGAGCATGTGTACATGTCTGCTCTGTGGAAAAAGCCTATCAGATAAATACTGTTAAGTGACATTCTCTAGCCCCTTGGTAATCAAATAGGATTCAAGAGACTGAAAATGAAAGCCAACTTATTGGCAGAAAAACAACCAGGAACCCTATGGCATGTTAAGTTTTATACAGCCAAAGCTTTCATGGGCTGAAGCCCACCTCTCCACATCCAACTTATTGGTGGATGTATATATTCAGCTGCCAATTCATTAATATAATCCCAACATGATTACACTTTATTGCACATTATTAAAGACAGTGTCATTAAAAGGACATATTGTACCACGGGGTGACATATCCAGCTTAATAAGGTAAAATGGATCCATCGGACATGTTTCCTGGTATAACTGAGCTTAAAGATGAGATACTGTTTCTCAGAATATCATCACTTGTATTAAAATATGCAATGGGATAGAAGTAAGTACATCTTCAAAGAGGATTAAGAGGATGCTTTTTTGTTGCTTTTGTGTAAGGCAAAATATGTTGAATTCATTTGGAGTAATTAAAGCTGAAACCAATCCAGGCATATATGTGTGTGTATGTGTGTGTGTGTGGTGTGTGTGTAGTTCTTACAATGTATAGCTAACTGGCAGGTGAGCAAGATAAGTAGCGTTGAATACCACTTGATGCTATTCATGCCTAAAGGAGCATTCTGAAGCCTTTCACACAGGAAGGGGTAGTCAAATGTACATGGAAGAGGAGCAGAATGCATTTTCACGTAGGGAAATATGGCAAGTGCTTGAGGTCTGCAAGAAATCTTTGCTTTGCATTTCAGGAAATAAAGAAGAGATCACAGGAAACTTGAGTGCTAGAAAGACTTTAAGTCACTTTACTACCTGGTTAAAATTACAGAATAATGATACTTGACTTGACTGTCAAGTTTCAGTCTGCTTGTGGAGATTTGTCCTTCCTGTTTTTAATTAGTTGATTGCACTAGAAAGCAGTTCACACAACAGAACTTGTTTGAGGGCACAGTGGAGGCCCTTTTAATTTCCTGACAGGATTGAAGATTGCTCATAGTAAACAGATTGTGGGAGTTTTACCTTTAGCTTAGATCAGCTACCCTGATTTGGTGCTCTCCAGATGTATTGGATTACAGCTCCCATCATCTCCAGAAAGTATAATTATTTCCTTAGCTGGGAATAATAAGGGTTGTAGTCTGACATATTTGAAAGGCATCAGGTTGGGGAAAGCAGGCTTAGATCATGACTGCAATCATACTTTTAAAGGTGAATTAGTTATATCATCATCATGTAATCCTTGGGTGGTCCATTAATTAAAGTAATCCACAGCCTTAAGATGACCCATTCATCTCAGTGGAAACTTTCAGGATTGTGGGAATCCTTCCTAGCTATGAGTCATGCACCGTGCTCATTGTTGAGGAGCTCTGGTATAACAAAGCAAAAGAACTCATCTTCCAAATCAGACCAACTCTAACACATTTAACGCAGAAGAGACAAGAGAGATTCCACTGGAATTTCACAGAAAGGGTATGGCACAAGCCATGCTCAGCTGTTTGGTCACTGATGACCTGAACCAACTTCCGTAACTTAATTTCAGTTTCTATGACTTCTCAACTAGTTTTGCTAATATTAGTGTTACATGCATATGATAAAATCACTGACTGCTCCCTGGTATTTCTAAACAGATTATGGAAATATCTCAAAATGTTTGTCATCTTCACAACAGCAAGCTAAGTCACTACATTGACTATGGCTTTGCCCCTGACAATGATGAGCGGAAGGAAATACAAGAAAAATATCCTCCTGTCCTCTTCTCCCCACTCCCTCTATGGCATCATCCTACCTAAGAGAATTTTTGGAGAGTCAGACAACATTCCTACAAAGGAAAAAGCAGGAACTGCTGAAGGACAGTGAAATTGGCCACATTTGTGTAATGTGTGTCTTGTCCTAGTGGAACTCTGCTCCTGGAATATTTCTATATGTGTTTCCCACTCCCTTGATTCCACAGAGAATGGTGGCATGGGAACAGAAGCCTGGAGACAAAGAGCAGGGAAATTACCCTCTTTCATTAGCTTCCCTCCACTAACAGCTCTTATGAGCCAAGAAGGGACTAAACGCACCTGCTAGTCCCAGCTAGAGTGAAGCTCAGCAGACACTTGCTAACGTGTGAGTTTTGTTGATTCAATGGCCAACAACTGGATTTATATCCAAACTCCCAGCAACATGGGCCTCATTGCCAGCCTGATGGCACCTTAAACCATTAAGTTAACATATGTTATCCCAGAGGAAATATACAAGGAGATGTTCCACCCATGTTTCTACAAGCCTCTTACTGCTTAAAGTTTGCACTCTTTCTCCCAAATGTTCCAGTAACACATTGATCAAATGGATCTCACAGATATGGCAAGTGAGAAAATTAAACACATGAAGCTGAGTGATCGCCTGATGACACTTTATTGCCCTTGCATCATTGGGTGATGAAGGAAATCTGAAGTACAAGATAACTTGGGTAGTACATTCTAATTTTCACACATGCTGGATAACTAAACCAACACGAATGGTGACAAATGTCATCAGTCATACTATCTCTTCAAAGCCCCTGCATGTGCACATACATTTGTCTTTTTCTCCTATCAAACAAATCTTATGATTTGTGCTAGTTTTATAGCAGCCTAGTCCTTTGCATATTTACTTGGAAGCAAATTCCAGTGAGTACAATAACACTTCCTTCCAAGTTGCTCAGGATTGTCAGCTGAAGTTTTAAGTGCTAAAATCTCTGCTTTTATCACTGAAGATAAAAGTATACAGGCTATAATACTAATAGAATCTTGATAAAATGGACTTGATGTACATGGGCAGAGTCAAGTCTTTATCATCATCTCTTCTTCCTCCTCCTCCTCTTCTTCCTCCATGGCTTAGGCAGCAATTGTATGGTGCAGCCAGATCCCATAAATAGAGTGGCAGTCATTTAAACTTCAATGATTTTAAGAAGCTCATTGGATGAATCTGCCACAAAGAAGCTGCCACATCCCTCCTCTATCCAGGAGATGCAAGTCTGGGTCAGAGGGCAAAGCTGAATTTCAGTTTAATTGAGCTTCTGATGGTTGTGGAACAGAAGAGAGCAGAGCCTGTACTGGAAAAAACAGAAAACTTAACTATGCCCAGTAGAAACCTTGTTCAGGCCTTCAGATTGATAAACATAGATGAACATGAGTATGACCATTGAATCATATGTACTGGTCCTTATGTCACTACAAGTGCTGACATAGGTTCTACAGGGTCACAGACTGAAGAAGTGGGATCCAATAAGCACAGGATGTATGGAAAGTGGACATAATGCCTGGACCCAAACCTTTATTTATCTTTAGCTTCTTGATTTGGGCTGAACCTCTGGGCAAGGCTATAGTGTTCTAATGATCCAATTTAAGGGTGTCTGGTTTAGTTTGGTTTTGTTACTGTAGTCATTTAGAGGGTAATCAGTCATGTTTTGTCAGCAAGATACATACAAAATCTTGTTAAGACATAACACATAGTTGAAAAGAATTTATTTGAGAGGGCATCCACATCACAAACCTGTATCAGTTATGCCACTTTAACTGTCATGCTTCCTTTCTCAGAGAATGCTAGGAGCAATCATTTAATTAAGACCATGAAACTTCTGTTTGAGATCTCTAACGCTCCATAGAAAACTATAGTCTTCTGGGTTTCCTTGGCAATTTAAAAGGAAAAAACACATACACCTAAATAAAAACTTCATTTTTCTTCAGAAGGGATCAACTGAACTTACATCTTAAGAAGTCAGGTAAAGAAATGGAAGGATTAGCTTTTACTCCCTTTGTGTTCAAATATCACTCCAAACTCCCCATGACACAGAGTTTAAATGGATCACTGCTTTGTCATTTGAGATGCTCTTTGGCTCAAAAATGTCAAGTGTAGGGCAAGCACCTGCATAGCTCAAGTCTTTAGAAACTGCACATCAGAAATATAAAATGAAACTGACCTTAATCAAAATGACAGCTGTTCCGTTGTACTGCAGCAGCCACACACATGCATATTTTACCCAGGAATATGTCACGCAGATTTTAATGATAGTTTGCTGTTGCTGTTATGTGCCATTAAATTGACTTTGACTTATGGCAACCCTATGAACAAAGTACAGTGGCCCCTCCACTTCTGCAAGGGTTTGGAGCGCAGAACCTCGTGAAAGTGGAAAACTGCAAATAACCCCCCCAATTGCCCTCCCATTCTCTTCCGGGGCTCCCCGTCCCATTCCCTTGCCTATTGCAGGCCAGGGCCAGAAGCAAGGGAGCCCCAGAGGGGAGAAGGAAGGCTCACATGAGCCTCCCTCCCCATTCCCTTTCCTTTTGCCTCAGTGCACGTTCTTAGTGCCGGGGCCAGAGACAAGAGAATGGGAGGGGGAGCTCTGGAGAGAATAGTGTGTATGTGCCTCCCCTCTATTTCCTTGCCTTTTGTCTAGGAGCTTGCCTTCCTTCTCCACACCCAGCAAAACTCAAGAGAATGGGAGGAGAAGAATTGGAGGGAAGGTACATATGGGCTTCATGAATAATCAAATTAACAAAGGTCAAACCTGCAAATGTGGAGGGTAGACTTTATCTCCAGGAGATCCTGTTCTAACAGTCCTGCTTAGGTTTTCCCAATTCAGGGCTGTGGCTTCCTCTAAGGTCACTTTCGCACTAGACTGTTATAGTGCTATTATTCCACTTTCATCATTGTGTGGAATCCTAGAGTTTGCAGTTCAGAGAGGGGCATTTAGAATTCTCAACCAGAGAGTTCTTTGGCCTCAGTAAACCACAAGTCCCAGAACATAACAGTATAGTTTGGAAATGGCCTTAAGTGTCCAGGATGTCAGTCGTATAGCATCACTTATATTTAAGGTCAAACATATCCTGCTCAACATTTATGAGACTGTACACCAGACACATCTCTCATAACTTTTGGTATTCATATAACCAAATTCATGTAAACCAAAATGTAATCCTCCCAACCCACCTCTTAATCCAGGCAACACTCTAATCGATGGGTTTCTGAGGTGCTGCAGATCCTAGGAAATGATGACTGTAGTGCTCTCCCAGATGTGGGACAACTGTCAGACAGTAGGGGGCCACACTATCTCCAAGGAGATTGGGGGGGCTGCACACACCACATACATACAGCATCCTTTTTTGCAACAAAAAAAATGTGAGGGTGTTTGCAGTCTAGTCACTTCCTATTTTGTTTTTTTAAAAGGCTGTTACTGGGGCTTAAATGGTTGCCAAAATGTGGTAAAAATGTGGACTACAATTGACAGACAAAATCTGACAAAAAACCCACATCCTTAGAGGCATTTGAGGGCAAATCATCTAAAAAGAAAATAAAAATGAATCTTGGGGGACCCTGAGAGTTGCACACAGCACATGGGCCATATCTTTGCCTCCACAATTCATAGTTAGAGATGGGAGGAGGAGGCAGTTATTCAGAGCAGAGGTGCATTGGTTATGCTGATTGGCAAGTATGGTCATTATAACCCAACACAGCTGGAGGACATCAAATTGAGAAAGGCTGTCATAGTGTAAGACAGAACCTGGATTTCTGTATGGGACAGCAAAATAGCTCTACTGGATTAGACCAAATCTGTGTGTACTCAGCATGCCTCCTCTGCCCCCTCAGTGGCCAGCCTGATTCTCCAGGAATCCCACAAGCAAGATTCAATAGCAACGGGTGCACATTTGACCAAAAACATTTTGTTGGCATCTGCCACCTCCCTGTAGAGCTAAAGGCAGGCTACCTGGAATGCCTAGCTCTGTTCAGAAGAGAATGGTCATGAAGCTGAAGTTCTGACCCACCTTCAACCCCACAGATCAACCAGCATTTGCCATCTAACAATCACTTCACCATATCTAAGGGTGGCACCAGCCCTGAACTAGTAGTTGGTAGCACCCTGGCTCTGAATATGGAATTTCTATTGAGCTTTCATGATTGCTGCCAGGCCTATCCTACAGGCACAAATACCCTGTTCACACGAAACATGGGGAAGCAATGTCCATGTGAGTTTATATTCAAAATATAAATGTGGTGAAGACAACAATGAATAAAAACATCACACATGAAAATGCTACTCTTTCCATTAATGTTGAAGTCCTCATCAAATAGGCTTTTGTTAACATTAAAGACCTCCGCCTTCCTTCCTGAATAATCTACATCTCTCTAAGGTTATCTTTGTCAATAGTTCTTTGATCTTCAAATACATTTTCTTTATATCTTGTAATTGAAGCCACTACATCAGTCGGAGTGCAATTGTCAGAATGCACCTGTCAGTGCTGATACTTATTATAGATGGTCCCATTGTTTCATGCAAAGGAGTTAACATAACTGTGTTTTTGCTGTCAACACATGCAAATGGTGTAGGAACTCCAGCACATGCTCTTACAATCCATGTAAATTATTAAGAAAATGATATTTGTTTTAAGTATACCATGATCACAGGGCACAAAATAAAGAGATGTTAAAATATCACTGGAGATATTTACATGTGCAATTGGGGTAAATAAGTCATACTTTTAGAAGTTTTTTTTCCCTGTTCCTGGACAATAAAAAGTTAAATGATATTGATAACCATGGTGCCTGCCTTATTCTCTTTCTCTCCTCCACCATCCCCCCACCCCACTCTCTTGGCAAGTTTAATAAGCCAATATCAAGACCATCTAGGCCTCGAGCTTTTGAAGATTTAAGACTTTTAAATGTGAAGCACCTCATTATATCTGAATATTTTCAATAGAAAAAGTAGATAAGGCATTGATATGACACCAGTTATCAGTGGTATTTGTTTGACTTCTATTTGAAATGTGCCTCCTTTTTTTTTTCCAGTGGATAGTGGAATCAAACACTTATGAACTGTACAGTATAAAACGATGTATCAGTTTTCAAATAAGAACATAAAAAGGATACCGGTCTGTTTTCTCGCTCTGTACAAATAAAGAGCTATTGTACAGTGCAGCATATAACATTTGCTACATGGCCAATTGACTTCCTTCCTCTTAATCAACTACAGTGTTTACCTTCTTATACAAACCATTTCAAAACCATTAAAACTAAGAGGATTAGCATCACATTTCTGGCAAAATGCACTTTTATTTCAGCAAATACTACTTTCACTCTCCGAGGAGATTAAAACCCCCGAAAGGAATGGCTTCTTCATTGTTGCACACCGAAACAGGTATAAACTGTATCTTTCCTTTAAAAAAAATACAGCCCTTTTATCCTTTTAAAGAGGATTGAAAATAAGTTCAGCTATGGTGGGGGGAGGGGGAGGATCACCCCTGAAATGTGAGTTAAATCCCAGCAATGTAATTTAGATGTTCCAACTTTACCATGTAGGGGAAAAAAACATACTGCTAATTAGGAATCAAAACGGATTATTTTTAAATAAAGATGAAAACACTTTTTTGGAAAAAAAGCATGATTTGCTAAAGTGTCATTCTGTGAAATGGATTTTAATGAGTGTGCTGAAAATTCAACATCATTTTGACTTTCTGCTTAGTTAAAAAAAAAACCTAATTAAATAAGCAAGACACTGTTTGATAGCGTGTATTTCCTTCATAAGTACACCAAAGTATGACTAGGACATCTATTATGTGTATTGTTGGATAGAAGGCCTTCAGTCCATCATGCTTTATGCAGCAGTTGGGTAATTCAGCTACCAACCAAAGAATAGCACCTGAAAAACAAAGCCAACAACAGACAGGTACAGGGATATAATTGACAAGAAGCAAGTTAAACAGAAGATAAGACACATGCGGTACTCAGGATAAAAATGCAACAAAGTTCAAAGATATTCTTAGAGTCAGAGTTCAGATCTACAATGAGGTTTATTTAAAATTCAGTTTTCAAGTGTAGCTGTGGTGACTGCACAAGATTTTTGTTTTGGCTGTATAGGCTATATTTCAGAGGAAGGAACTGGTAAAACCATCTCTGAGTATTCCTTGCCTAAGAAAACCTTATGAAATTCATGGGGTCTCCATAAGTCAACAGGCAACCTGAAGGCACACACATGCATACAGAAGTGTTGTTAACTTCCACAGCAGGGCATTCTTTGGCCCTTTCCACACGAGGCGAGTGAATCACTCTGTGCCGTTACTTACCGGTTCTTCTTGGCTCGAAGCAACACAGACTTTCCCTTAAGCCCTTCTGCAGGGCTACTCTGTTTGTTCCAGGGCGATGCAGAGCAGTGAGAGGTCTTTAGATCCGCACTGGTGAGGCTTGCAAAATGGTGGCTTCCAGTTGTTTGTGGGTCCAGACCAACTGCTGAAGCTGGCCACGCCCACAGCCCGCCTGCTGCTGATCGCAGGCTCGCACTGGTGCAAATCTCTGTATCTGCACAACTGAGCAGGAATGAAATGGTGTGCTCCGGAAAACTGAAAGACCAGTTTTTTCCGGTCTTCACATAGCACGCTGGAGGACCACTTGGGGGCATTTTGGATCAGACTTAGGTGCAGAACTAAGGTAAATAGTCCGAACCTAGTCTGATCCAAGGTGCGGACAACCTCCGTGACAGGACGCCTCGGCCCGTCTTAACTTCCCCATGCGGAAAGGGCCTTTGACTTACCATTGGCTCTCCCTGCAGTTTAACGCCTAGAAAATCAACAGCAAGACCCAGCACATGGAGAGGGTGGAGCTAAGATGCTAGTTTTGGCTCTTCCTTTTGCATCTTCTTTGTGTTTTAAAGTTGAATGCCTGAACCACGTTTCCAGGGCAGCTTGAAACAGAGCTCTGCCTCACACATGGTCTTCCAGGAAATATGGCACATAAAGCAAAGCCCTCAATGGGCTTGGCTATGTCCCAGTCTTCAGGACTGAGAGGGCTGAGGAGAATTAAAATGATATGGACAGTTCAGGAGAAAGTTGGAGGTAGACAGTTCAAGAAAAACCCTTGGTGTCATGTCCTACATTTTTGTTCCACGTCTTGTCTGTTTGCCTTCTTGTGCACCAAACATCCCATAGATTGCTTCTTCTGTGGAAACAATCCCACTGTATTCTTCCACTATTGTCTCTATAGTTCTGTCTCCAGTTCTTCCAGGTCTCCCTCCAATTGTTTCCCAGGTTACTTGGAGTTTCCCTTGCTGTTTTGCTCACATGAAGATTCTGAGAACAATTCAATGCAAGCTGGTCTGGCCCAAAACATTTTGTGGTCTGAGGCAAAAGAGGAGATGATAGTCTTCCTCCTTTTCTGGAAACAGACTAGATAGCAGATGAATCTCACTTCTACACTGTAAAATAGAATATTGCTTTCTACTGCTTTCAAGGATGGTGGAACCATGTGGTACACAGAGCTCTATCCAAGGGACTTGAATGGCTGGACATGTGTGTGGAGATGGAACAGCTGAAGCAATACTGCTGTCCCAGCACCTGCTGCCTGAGGCACTTGCGTTAGCTTGTCCAATGATAGGGTGGGACTTGATACCCCAGGATATCTGTGGCTTGGATCTGCTGTGTTATGGATAAACATATCCATTGCATATATTCAAGTCCAAATAACAAATACTACTTTGTAGAAAACAGTTGTTCTACAGAGATAATCAGTCTTGATCTCCTTGAATATGTTGATTCCATTGTGGGATAAATTTCCTATTCAGCCATGAAGGTTACCAGATGATCTTGAGCCCTGCTGTATCTTGCAGCCTAAGATACTGTACTTCACAAGGCTAACATACTGTAGTTCATTCAGGTAACACACTGTAGTTCACGAGGCAGTTGCAAGGATAAAAGTGTGGGACACTGCTATAGTTGACTATTACTAGTTAGTCTCAAAGAGAGTAGGCTTTCTCTTGGTTCTACCACCATCCTGGGCACACATAGTGAGAAAGACCCTTTTTAGTAGCTGCTCCCAAGTTATGGACCTCCCTTCCCCAGGAGATCTGGTTGGCCTCCTCCTTGCTGTCTTTCTACCATCGAGTAAAGACCTTTTTATTTAAGAAAGTTTTTGATTTTTAGAGTGTGGGCCAGATAATGTTTTTAATGAGGGTGGGGGTATAGTGTTTTAATTTTATTACATTTTTAGAATCTTTTAATGCTGTTTTTAACTTGTTTTTAAGTTGTGTTTTTAAACAGAAATGTTATGTAATTGCGCTTTATCATCTGTATTAACCATTTTTTAAATGTACGGTCAACCCTCCACATTTGCTGGTTTCACTTTTGAAGATTTGATTATTCATGGATTGTTTGCTGTCACCTCTGCTGTCTCCCTATGCCATTCTTGTTCCTTCTCCCTTTTTCTCATTCATCCTTGGCTTATTACAATTGCTACAAACTGAGTACAAAGTTCAAAAGTAGCTTGCACTCAGTTAAGTCAGCAGATGGAAAGGGGTAGAATCTTGTGCTCCCCATTAGGGCTCTGGCAAAAGCAAACTACTACGGTCTCTCCTAGCCTGTGTGTTTCACTCTGTTAATACTATTTTTTTCCGCTCATCTCAACCACACTCTGATGTTTTCATTTGTGAAATGAGTAACCCCTAACTTAACTTGAAGCCCCTTGCTCAGGCTGAGTCACTAGAATCTGGAAACTACCTCTGAATACTGCGTCATAATATCAGGCTATCTTATTCCGATTGAGAGGGTTAAATGATACTGAAAGCATGTGCCTTTAGCACCTTGGTGTATAGATTGCATACATCCATGCTACAAGGTATTATATGGAGCAGGGCCTAAAAGAAGCTTAATTTAAGTCCTTGTTTCTGTCTTTAGGAGTTAAATGCTATCATGCCCAATCTTCTAAGCTGGCTAAAGCAAAGGTGGAAGGGAGTAAACTGGCTAACGCAAGGGGGAGGGAGCCACCTATACTGTATATTAAAGGGTTTCTGATTTTTTCAAAATGATAACCTGCTGAAGGAAATGATGTACTATGCCACAGTACCTGGTTGTCTAATTGCAAACCATGCAACCTTATCCCTGCAGAGATTCTCAGATAAAGCACCACTGTCATCACCTCCACCCGCTCTGGCTCCACTCTTTGTGCTCTACAGCAGGTAAGACAAGCAACAAGGCCTGGTGCGTTTAAAAGGTAGGGTACATTTGAGAAACCGGACAATTACCAATGCCCATGTGGACACACGTGCAGAGGCAATGTAACAACTCAGTGACAGAAGGCTTTTCAACTGGGTACTATTAAAAGGCAATGTTTGGCTTCGAGAAGAGCAGTAACCTTGGATTGCTACATTTGCAAGCTGCTTGCAAGCAAGAGGCCTCACAGAGCCTGCCTGCATTTGGAACAGTATGTTTGCTTTGCTTAAAAGGATGTGTTCAGTAAAATTCTATCCATATTTGGTAATCCAGACAGGTTCATGTCAGCTAGGTGTTCTCAAAAACTGGTACCAAGAGTCTTAATATTTTTACCCAACTTCAGTTTTCCCCCCAATTCTGGCATCTCTGTGCCATTTCTTTCCCAAATATTCTATTCAAATTGCCCAGAGCTCTGATTCTCCACACAACTTCTTCCTCTTGACTCTTTCATAACCTGCCCCTTGTCTCCAACATGAGATAATTGGTCCTCCCACAATCAATGATTCATGACCTGTTGTCTCTTCCAGCACCCCCTGCCACTGGACTTTCAATCTGTGCTTTGGAATCCCTGACCCTTAACTAATTATTATCAGCTAGCGAAAGTATCTAACTTCACCCGGTTTAAAAATCCTCAGTTCCCACCTTCAGCCCAATGTGTAGTCATTCATCTCCCTCACTTCCAATACTTCTTACTTCATGCTGGTCTTTTTCTGTCTTCATCTTGCACCAATTTCACTTGGGCTTCAGACCCCTTTGGCTCCATTATCTCAATACAATTTTACTTCTTTTTCTTCTCCACTCTTTAATTTTTTGCTGGTCTTTCCCTCACTGGTGTTTGTTCAGCCTTTGAATCTCTCATTTCTCCTCTCCGCCCTTACTAGGCACCATGAGTCTCATTCTTTCCCATACCCATCTCATTCCCCTTCTCTCTGGCCATTTCCACACTATACTGTTATAGTGCTATTATTCCACTTTCAACATTCTATGGAATTCTGGAATTTGCAGTTTAAGGAGGGACATTTAGAATTCTCTGGCAGAGAGCTCCTTGGCCTCAGTGCACTACAAACGCCAGAATTCCACAGGATGTTGAAAGTGGAATAATAGTACTATAACAATGTAGTGCGGAAATAGCCTCCCTCCCTCCCCCCCCTCTCATTCTCTGGGTAGCCATATTTTAGTTGCCCAAATCCATGGAGCCACATTTTCATATTATATTAGTCAATTTCTCATTAAGTGAAGCATGCAATAGGTTATTAAAAACATCAACCACCATAATGCTAATTTCCCACTCAGAAGCAATCCTTTCAAAGTGGCTTTACAGACAGAAAACAAAGGGTTAGGTTCTTCTTAGAGTCTCTGTGTGTAATGCATTGGGGACACAATCTAAAGCCCAGTCTTTATCTGGGCACCCCATGACGTCTGTGGCCAGATATCTGCATAAACCGGATATTTATAATCCTGGACTATCGTCATTTCTGCACTGCATTGTTATAGCGCTATCTTTGCACTTTCAACATCCTATGGAATCCTGGGGTTTGCAGTTTAGGGAGGGGCATTTAGAATTCTCAGCCAGAGAGCTCCTTGGCCTCAGTAGACTACAAACCCCAGAATTCCACAGGATGTTGGAAGTGGAATAATGGCACTATAACAGTGTAATGCAGAAATTGCCTATATAATATTTAGAAGAACAAAGTCACAGTTTCTAGCAGGATGTCTGTTTCCAACAAGATTAAGCAAATATTGGCATGTTGGATGGAATAGGCTTTGACCAGGCAGCTACACTAATACATGCAGGGGTGGAAGGTTGAAATGAGGATTTCTCCTTCCTGATCCCACTATCTGAAGTACTACCCCAGAGTCAATCAGTTCAGCCAGTTTGCCTGCCTGTGGTGAACAGGGAGATCCAAAAATCTCTTTTGCTGTACTGGACTGCACAGCCTGACATGAGCCAAACAAAGAACCCCAGGGAAGATAGGCAAATCTTGGCTCAAATAGAACATCTGAAGTAGCAAAATCTGGAAAAGAGGTGGAATACAGCACTTATAAAGCACTGTATCTCCAAACTGTGAAAAATATGGGGAAGAACATTTAATTGTTTGCATTCAGTCTAAGAATTCTGAAGCATCATAAACATACTAGGAGATGAAACTGTCTATCTGCGGTACAATAAACTTAGGTGCACATAAAAACTTGGATGTATGGAAATGTATTACTGATATCTTATTTTGGCAACCTAGTTACATATGCTTAACTATGTAATGTCTCTCAGCCTGACCCTCCTCAACAGGCAGCAGCCACATTGGGCTAGGTAGGTCTGTTCAACTGTCAATAGGGGCACAGGGAGGATGACATTTCCATACTCCTCCCACCAGCAAGCAAGGCTGTAACTAGGGATTGCAATGGAGGTCCCACTTCTGATTGTCACAGCCTTGCTGAGTGGTGGGAGGGGTCTGGAAACATCCTCCTCCTTGTACCCCAATCAACAATTGAACATACCTCCTTTGCTTGATGTTAAGGTGCAGTGGGGGGGCCACTAAGTAGTCTTACTGCATAGGGAACAGTTAAGAATCTGTAACTCTAGGTTACAAGACCATAACTGTAATACAGAATGCCAACCTATGTTTTTACAAATCCTCCACAAGATCACAAAAGAGCTGTGCATAAAAATTTAACTTACTATTTTCCAAATAAAAGTTATTTAAACTTATTCTGAGACACAGTTCCTTCAGTACCAATAACATTGTGAGTTAATCTGAAGGAAATTCTTGTTTAAATTTTAAAATACAGTATTTCCACCTATGTGGAAATATGTGTTGGCATATTTGGCTATATGCAACCACCAGCTGCAGGAAAATTTCTCACCTTTGTTTGGGAACCAATCAGGAAATTAGGCTGTGTTCATGTTTTGTGACAAACATGAACTTCAGCATAGGTTCATGAAAAGACCTGCAAGTGTTAAGGGAGAAACTGGAAAAAAGTTTAGTGTGACATTTGAACAATGTATATTTTCCATGGAAGACTAAATGCAAAGATGACCAGCAATTAACAGTTACATAATATTTACTCAGAACTTCTACTTTTTACTGTTGCCACTAGGAGCAATGCCAAGATTCTTCTTTAAGCAGCTATTTTCTGTTCCTGGCCAGTATCATATGCAAATTAAAACCTTTCTATTTGACTACTTTCCCTTTTGAGCAAACACTGTAAATAAACTATATTTTCAACTTAGCAAACTTCAAGTTACAGAGCTTTCTGTTGTGAAGAAAGTGTTTTGTTTTGTTTTGGACTTGTGCATTTTATGTTTAAGTTTACAAAACAGAATAACAATGGCTATCGTAATTTGCCCAGGACAGGATAACAATACACAGTTCATAGTGACAAATATGAATCCTCCAGGGTAGCAAAGACAGTGTAAACCACATTAAAAGGAGACTGTTCATTTTAAAAATTTATGTAAACAAGGGATAGATTACTCAACAATTTCTAAATAATGTTATGTGTAATTCTAGTGGTACTATCAGATATTGGTACAATTTAGACACAGTGATCTCCATTTAAAAAAAAAATTATTTGACTGAGAACAATGGCCACATCAGTTTCTTCTCTCATTCTTTTCAACTGCATACCATAATTAAATCTGAGAAACTTTAAATCTGTCAATCCTTTCCTTCATATACGGAAACTGTGGCTTAATCTCATCTTTAGAAGGAAGATCCTTCTTCTGAAGCCCAGGATTAAACCAGAACTTCCCAGTTCAGATGCAATGGAAAACCATGTTTTCTCTTAAAAAGGTGGTGGGGGGACTGCAGAACCCTTGAATGTACAGCATGGAAGTGAAAGGAGCAGGAAGGAGAGAAGGCAAAAGATGTCATGTACCCATTTTTCTTGAACTTGTCCTTGGTTTACTAACTAAAAAATGAGATTGTTATATTTGAACAGGGATATTCTCACTATTTTATTATATTTATCTCCCATATTTCTCTTTGTACAGGATCTAAGGCGGCTTACAGGCAATTGAAAACAGGGTTCAGCTAAAACATATTTGTACAAAAGTCTAAAAAAATAAACAAAAGAATGTGGTGAAAAACTGCAAACTTAAAACAATGTAAAAAACATTTAAAACATAGTAAAGAAAAAAATAATAATAAAAACCCAGTCTCATTAAAAGCCCTTTCTGCCACGTGAGTTATAAGCCGAAAGCTTGCCTGAATGAAAGGGTCTTTCGCCTGCCAGTAGAAGGAGAGGAGAGAGGAGGCCAAATGAACTTCCCCTCAGAGAACAACTTGGGATCAATGACCAGAAAGTCTCTCTCCTGCGTACTCAGCAAACATGATTGTGATGGCTGTTGTTGTTGTTGTGTGCCTTCAAGTTGCTTTTGACTTATGGTGACCCTAAGGCAAACCTATCACGGGGTTTTCTGGGGGCTAAGAGTATGTGATATGCCCAAGCTCACCTAGTGGTTTTCCATGGATTAGCAGGGGATCGAACCCTGGGCCAGTTCCGCACGGGACTGTTATAGCGCTATGATTCCACTTTCAACATCCTACGGAATCCTGGGGTTTGCAGTTTCGGGAGGGGCCGGCCAGAACTGCAAACCCCAGGATTCCGTAGGATGTTGAAAGTGGAATCATAGCGCTATAACAGTCCTGTGCGGAAATGGCCCTGGTCTCCACGGTCATAGTCTAATGCTCAAACCACTACACCACAGTGGCTCTATGAAAGTAATAGGACTGAAATAAGCCTTAAAGATCTTAAAACTCAGGCAGGCTCATGGAGGGAGATATGGTCTTTCAGTTAGTCTGGACCCAAGGCATATAGGGTTTTAAAGATCATAACCAGAACAGTGATGCCACTGTTGTTGTTGTTGTATGTCTTCCACTCATTTCAGACCTATGCAACCCTAAGGCAACCCTATGTCAGGGTTTTCTTAGCCAGATTTCTTCAGAGGAGAGTTTGCCTTCCTCTGAGGCTGTGACTCAAGATCACCCGGTGGGTTTTCATGGTTGAGTATGAATTTGCACCCTGGTTCCTAGGGTTGTAGTTCAACACTCAAACCACTACATCAGGCTTTCTCTCAGCAGCCTGGACACAGCATTTTGGACCTGCTGAAGTTTCAGAACAATTTCTAAAGGCAGTCCCATGTAGAGTGTTCTACAGTAATCCAACTGGGATGTTACCATAGTCAGATCTGACATCTCAAGGACTAGGCCCAGCTGTCACACTAGTTTTAACTGTGTAAACGCTCTCCTTGTTACTGCCAATACCTGGACATCCAGACTCAGGGATGAGTCCAGGAGTACACCCAAGATGTGAACTTGAGGTTTCAGGGCATAAGCTGAATCCCTATTCCCTGATCTGCCTTGCAACTTACTTTTCCTGTTGAAAAAAAGCCTAAAATGGCCTGTGGGGGGAGGCAAACATGGCAGAATTGCTCATTAAGCCCCTAAAGGGTATTGGAGAGGCATTTGGTTGGGTTAAAAAAATCACTTTTTCAGGTTGGAGGTGTGGTGCAGCTGTAGCAAGGGTCCTTGAGGGACAACATGGCCCCCATATTCCACCCCCAATTGCCCACTCTGCTTTAGTGTCTGTAGTGCCTACCACTGATTGCTCCGAAATTTGTACCTGTACTTGATAAAATTGGGATGTGGTATTTATTCCTTCACAAGGTATAAATGTCAGAATTAATACAGTAGTAGGAAATATCTCACCCACCTGCTATCCTTCAGTTGCTATACAGAGTAAATCAGCTCAAATAAAATATTCTGTTGTTGTTCGGAAGCTGGAAGTGGTTCATGAAACAGTTTTAAGGCTAAACACTGGAATTCAGTATTCAGGAAGCAGAGATTCATTTCAAGAAAACTGACCCTCTGGTTTAAAGTTTTTTTTTTTTCCTGGCATGTCAGCAAGGGAAGAAAGTTGACCCTAGCCTTCTGTCTCAGTACAAGCATCAGTTATGTAGGAAGGAGCATTTGTTACAACACTGTGGCAGATTTGTGCCTCCACAGTGCTGCGACTAGAACAGAGAGAGAGCTACAGGTCTACTTGGAATTACAGGATCTGTTGTTTACTCTCATGGGCTAACAGGGGCACACTAGAAGTCTGAGAAGCTACTTGATCAATGTTCCATAGCCCGGAGCTTAGAAAAGTTACTTTTTGGACATGCTGCCTGCAGGATTCTGGGAGATGTGGTCCAAAAAGAAATAGCCTTCTCAGCCTCTACTAGTCTTACCAGTGGTAAAAATATTGTATTCATGAGAAGCACTGCTTCTCTGAGATTGTGAAATAGAGAGTTTTCCAGGTGAATAACTGAAAAGCTGAGCTTGTAGCTATGCTGTCATTTAGTTGTTTCTCCCAATATTCAGAACTGACAGTGTCTTGCCTCACAGTAGTGCTAAGCCTTGCAGACATTTCCCCATATTCTTCATGGCTGGCAGCATTTCCCAAGAATTTCTGGTGTATCTGGTATTACATTTTTAGGGCCCTGTGGGGAATTGAATTGCAACTCTCAAGAAGAAACATCATGCATCCATCCATCCATCCATCCATTCATCTTTTTATCCATTTACCATTTTATTTGTACCAAGCCTTTCTCCCAGACTGTGGCCTTTTCCACACGACATCGCTGTTGTGTTTTTGCCACAGGATGGCAGCGGTTGGCAGGTCCCACTTCTGCATGACGTCATCGCCGTCCCGCTGCCATCCTGTCGCGGAGTGTCACACTTGTGCAGTTTTTGCAAAATGGAAAAAAATCCTTTTTGCGCCTGCAATCACGCGGCACTCCCGTCACTTCTGGCCATGCAGAAGATGCGGAAGTGCATTGGCAATGCTTCCTTCCATAGTGCAGCAATAAAAAAAGCCCAGCTCTACTGCGGAAGGAAGACGTGGCACCATTGCGTTCTCTTCTGCATGGACCAAGCTGGCACAGAGGGGAGCGTTGCTGACGTGCTCGCTTCTGGACCTGGGACTGCAGCGAGACAATGCGGAAGAGTTTCATCGTGCAGAAATGGCCTGGAACTGAAGAGAGCCTACAAAAAGGCAGAAAATTAGAACAAAAATACCCAAAGTTAAAAATATGCAAAATTAAGATAAAAACAGCATTAAACAATAACAGAATTAAAATCATTTAAAAACTTATTTTAAAACAAAGATGAAAAACAATTGTTGCTGCTGCTGCTGCTGTTGTTGTTAATGGCCATCAAGCCAACTTCAGCATATGGCAATCCTGTGAATGAGATATCTCCAAGGGCTTTTTCACACTTGGCGAAGAAAACGCCCTGTTCTGTTACTTACCGGACTGGCGTGCTCCCTCGGAGGATCCAGGCTGATCCGGAGCAGTGCGTGGCTGCGCTACACACTGCTCCGGGGACGAAAATGGCGGCTTCCGGTTGGCTTCACCAACCGGTGAAGCTCGCCAGCCTAAAGCCCGCCCCCAGAAGATCTGCAGGCTCGCGCTGGTGCGAGCCTGCAAATCTACACTGGAGCGCAGCCACGGAGTGGGGCGCGCCTCGCTGTTGAAAGACCTGTTTTAAGTGGTCTTTCAATAGCATGGCGAGCGACCACTTCTGGTCGTTCCAGAGCAGGCTGAAGTCCGGAACTACAGAAAGTAGTCTGGACCCAGTCCGCCCCCAAGTGCAGATGTCCTCGCTGGAGGACGCTCTGCCCCATTGCAAATACAAAGTGTGGAAAAGGCCCAAGTCACCCTGTCTTCAACCGCCCTGCTCAGGTCATACAGACTCAGGGCTGTGGCTTCCTTAATTGAGTCTATCTACCTCTGTTACAATCTTCCTTTTTTTCTACTGCCTTCTACCTTAACAAGCCTTATTGTCTTTTCTTGTGAGTCATGTCTTTCTATGTGCAATCTTCTTACTCAAAATCTCCCATTCCAGTCCACTTTAGCTTACTTACCCCAAGTATTACAACACGTATACATTCTCTTTCTTCTTTATTCTGTATAGCTTCCCCTGATCCATATTCCTATAATAATATAATAATAATAATGATAATAGACTTTCTTTTTCACCTCTGGGCACATCAACAATTGAACATCCTTTCAGCCTGATTCCAGTCATTAGCAACAGCACTATTTGTAGATGTCCTCTGCTGTACCCAACTAGTTTGCTGAGTGCCACCCAACCTCAGAGTTTCATCTTCTGGCACTATGTCTTGTTTCATTTTAGATTGTCTCATCATAGGGTTTTGTGGTAGAAGACATTTAAAAGAGATTTACCATGCCCCTTTCTGCACAGTACTAACAAGTGTTAGCCATGGTGCCACTGCCATTGTTGGCGAGAGATCGTCTACTAGGGTCACACACCTCCCCCACTACTGCTGCTGCCCAGTAGCTGTTTGGCACACTTAATCTGCCTCCTCAGCAAAAGCCTGTTTGACATGGGAGACCCTACCGGCAGCACAGATGCCGTCAGCCTAGCCTCTTACCTCACAGGAGCATGCAGTCCCACCACCACAGAAAGGTAATGCCATAAAAGGCCTTTTTTTCTTGTTAAAAGTCCGTTTCCAAAGGCTTGCTAGAAATGAAAGGTCTTAATCTGCCACCAAAAGGACAACAAAGGAGCCACCCTGGCTTCCCTATGGAGGGAATTCCAAGTGTGGGGTAGCCATGGAGCAGATGTTGTCCTGTGCTCCCATAAATTGTGAAGGCCATGGGAAAGGAAGAAGGGGAAGATAGAAGTATCTTCCCTATTGCTGTTTCTTCTGATAGCATCATGAACCTAAGCAAAATGTTTGTCGCCATAACCACAACTTCCTCTTCCTTCTATTCCTCCTCTTCCCATTCTTCCACCGTTAGGTAATGATTTATTATTATACTTTTAAAAGTTTTCCACCTTATGATAAAGATTCGAGGTGGATCACAATGGGTGAGATTCTGTTTGACCCTAGTGCAGTATAAACCTCTGGCAGTGGAAGTTAGGGAGGGTCCTCCTGACTGCACAGCAAGAGGTGGACAACAAACAGCCACAGCTCCAATCAGTGGCCATTTGGGTTGAGAACTGTGCTGCCTCCTTGGTGATCTCCACGTGCTGTTATGCAGCCTGGGAAAAAGCATTGGAGAAGGAAGTACTGGACACCTCTTGGCACAATGTCCAAGAAAGAATGTATCCAGGCGTGAAACAACACAAGTTTCTACTGAGTGTGCCTATTTTATGAACTCTGCCATCTAAAACAGGCTGGGGACATGAATGAGGACCACATTTTTATGTTAAAAACTGCAGTATTGTTACATGAGCACACTGTTGCTGTTGTATTCTTCTAAGCTGATTCCAAGATTTGGTGATCCTATCATAGGGTTTTCTCACAAGATGTATTCAGAGGATGCTTGTCATTGCCTCCCTTTAAGGATGAGAGAGAGTGACTTCCTCAAGGTTACCCCGAAGGTTTTCCTGGCTGAGTAAGGATTCAGATGTTGGTCTCCTAGAGTTCTAGTCCAGCACACAAACCATTGTACCATGCTGGATCTAACACAATTACTAGGGATGATCTAACACAACAATAAATTACGCAAAGATAAGTAAAATGGAGAAATCTGCTAATTAAGCTTAACCACACAGCAATTTCTATAAGATGACAAAAAGAAATCAATATCTTTCACACCACTGGACTTCAATAATGAAATGCTCAGCATCTATGGCCATTTCCGCCCTACACTGTCATAGCACTGTTATTCCACTTTCAACATCCTGTGGAATTCTGGGGTTTGTAGTTCACTGAGGCCAAAGAGCTCTTTGGCTGAGAATTCTAAAGGTCCCTCTCTAAACTGCAAACCCCAGGATTCCGTAGGATGTTGAAAGTGGAATAATAGCACTATAACAGTGTAGTGCAGAAATGGCCTATGAATGAGCTGTTTCTTAACTTTTCTACTTCAAAATTAGCACAGATTGTTCTCAGACGTACCACTCCTCCACTTTTAAGTTTCAGATCAATCTGTTAAGGCATTTTCTGAATTTAAGCTGTAGGACCTATTCCTCCTATGATTTGGTTTCTTTTTTATAATGGCAGAATGCTATTTATCCAACCCAGCTTTATCATAGGGCTAGTCCCGTGGTCATATAAACACCCTTCAGGATTAAAAATCTGTCCTTCAACTGGATTGACCCAGACAACAAAAAAATAACTTGGTCATAAAGTTTGTCAAGGAGATAAACCTATTTAAGTGCAAATTATTTTAGACAAGTTGTGGTTGTATGTTGTTGCAGGCTTCATATTATAAATCTGAATACAACAGGCTCCCTGTGTAACAGAAACTCAACAAGTGAGAGAAGGAGCTTTTTCAACTTTTGTGAAAGCCTACTGTAAATGAAAACAAGTGAGTCAACTAGTCAGATACTACAGGAGTTCATGTTGATATTAACATCAAAGCATTCTGCATATTTTTCATTCCTTCTCCTGTAATAAGCAGCGATGTTTGACAGAAGCACAAAAGCTCCATAGTGTTCCCTTGAAGCTTGCAAATCATCAACAATTTCAAACAGAAGCATTTTCCTTACTCAAATCTTTACAATCCTCTTGGTACCATATTTAATATTAATGTTACAGGGTGCCTGGTGATAGCTAGTCCAAAGCTGAGTTTGCTGTGCCTATTTTCTTGTTGCTATAGATCTTTATGGAAACACAAGATTTCTTTTTTTAAAAAAGAAAATAAAAGCATTTTTACTTTTTTTTTTCAGTTGCTTGAGGGCTCATGCAAAGTATTTGTACAATGAGACAAATGCTTTGATTTCTCTCACACATTCTCTCTTATCCACAGATAAGCGCAGGGCAATGGCATAGCTCTTGCTTGTACAATCTTGTTTTTTATTATGCCCAGGTTGCTAACAGCTCTGCAAGTAAGAAGCTTTAGACCTATATTATTATTATTACTATTATTACTATTATTATTACTACTACTACTACTACTACTATTACTATTACTATTATTATTGTCGCTGCATTTTCAAATATACAGTTTAAAATTGGTGGTGTTTTAATATGATTTTTTTTTTTAAAAAAAAAAGCTGCTTATTACAGATTTTTTCCTCTATCTTGTTGTAAGTTATGTTGCAAGCCACCTAAGATCCCATGTCAGGGAAAAGGTGGGATAATTAAACCAACCAACCAATTAATATCTCTAACAATTTATTCTTTCTTTCTTTCTTTCTTTCTTTTTCTTTCTTTCTTTCTTTCTTTAATATATATCTTCCCTTTCTCCCAAAATGGGACCATCCTTTATGCCACATTACAAAGGAATGTTCAGATATTTCACAGAAAGTTTCTGCTATAGAATGGGGGCTGGGTGTTCGAAATGGGGGAAAGGCAAAAAAAAAAAAATCCCATTGGGCCTACCAAATTCCTGTAATCTTTTGAGGCCTTGTCACCCATTGTCTAAGGCCATTTCCCCACTGCACTGTTACAGTGCTCTTATTCCACTTTCAACAGCCTATGAAATCCTAGGGTGTGCAGTTTAGGGAGGGTCATTTAGAATTCTCAGCCAGAGAGCTCTTTGGCCTCAGAAAGCTACAAACCTCAGAATTCCACAGGATGTTGACACTATGGCCCTTTTCGCATGGCATTTGCTATGCAAAAGGGTGCCTGGAGTGTTGTGCGATTGTGAGGAATCATCTGCACGATGCACTCACAATCATGCAACGCTCCAGGGGTCAGCAGGCGCCGATCACGCGCCTTTTAATTTTTGGCTGGAAGCCAAAAATTATGCGTGATCACACATTGCTCCCAGGCCCTGCGTGCACTTACCTGGTGTGCAGAGCCTCCAGAGCTGCGCCGGTCGCTCTTCCTGCCCCAGTGCAGCCTGGGAAATTCCCAGGCTGCACTGCGGAAGGAAGAGGTGGGGTTCTCGCGCGAGCAGGCAGCTTGTGTGGAGCTGAAGCAGCAGGGACACGAGAGCCTCTCGCCAGAGGCTGCTCGCGCGATCCCAGCGCTGGAAAAAGTTAAAGTGCGGAAAGGGCCCGTAACAGTATAGTGCAGAAATGGCCTCAGTGTGTCAGTTAACACACAAAGACAGGACGACGTTAGGCCTATCCTCCTCAATTCTCTCGTCCTACTGTTATCCTCTTGTGAAGAACCATGAGTTTGAATAGAAGAGTTTCCCCAGCACATGGACACTCTCCATTCAGTTGGGGACCCTTTTAGTTTCCAAACTCATGGACAGAGGGAGATCTCCTACTCAGACTGATCACTCTCCATGTAAGAAAGGCAGTGGAATAGGAATAGGGGAGGCACAGCTAATGCATTTCCCTTCCATATGTGGACTCAACACACTTAGATAATCACTGCAAAGACCTACAATTTGCCAAATAATACCTATTTAAATCCAACTTACTACAGTTCAAAGTGTCACTCAGCATAAAGTTGTGTTATGTTTAGCAACCTTGGCACACCTTTACTTACTAACTGCTAATTTTGCAGGCTTTCTCTTTACTTGTTTTATCACATCCATGCTCTCTCTGCCTTACTCTAACCTGCAGCCATTTTTCCTTTTTTTTTCTTTCCTCTGTTATTAGGACTTGTTTGATTATTGAGAAGGCATTTGTAACTAAATCTTTTGTATGTTTTATGAAGAAAACCAAGTTATGACTTTTCTGTTCTAGACCTTGTATATGAATGAGTAGGAGTGGGATTGCCTTTCCAATCGCCTAGGAGTTCCAATGCCATCTCTCGCATTTCGTGACAAACTGGAGGTGAGATGAATTAAATATAATGAGCAAGTAACAAGAACAGTCCAAACAGCATGACACACTGCAAACTGTATTTAGTTAATTTAAAAGTCATTACTTGCCACACCAGTGAAGTAATATTGCCCTAAAACTGCCCTCTAAAACTTCCTTTAAAAGTAACGTTTACAGCTACTTTGAAAACTACTTTTAAATGTTAATTTAACTAATCTGTTAATTAATTATATGCAAAGATATAGCCATGTTGGTCTGAATGAGTATGCAAAAGGATCTGGTAGCAACTTTGAGACTAACTGAGAGAAAGAAGTGGGAAACATAAACTTTCACAGATTTAAGTCTACAGCATGTGATGAAGAGAAGTCTACAAAAGCTTACGCTACCAAATTCTTTCAAAGGTGCTCCTAGATCCCTTTGCACAATTAATTCAAGTTAATCTAATTTAAAAGTCATTACTTGTCACATCAGTACATTTGTATATGGCATATTGTTTTAGAAATGTTATTTCATTTCACTCTCATTGCCCCAAAATCATATTATAGCTGACTGTTATTTGTAACCCTATTTCCAGTGTCCTTGACTGGCAGCTTCTCTCCAGAGCTTCAGAGAACACTGTATCTGAAGGTACTGGCATACAAAGTAGATGCTTTTCCATTGAGTGCTGATAACCTAACAGCACCTTATTTTAAATAAGCCACAAGAAGCAATGTCATTTTGACAAAAACAAAAACAAACCTAAAAGCATCGTAGAATTGTAGAGCTGGAAGAGATCACAAGGACCATTGAGTCCAACTCGCTTCCGTGCAGGAATACACTATGAAAGCATTCCCAACAGATGGCCATCCAACTTCTGTTTAAAAACCTCCAAAGAAGGAGACTCCACCTTAATCTGAGGCAGCATATTCCACTGTTGAATTCCTCTTACCATCAGGAAGTTCTTCCTAATGTTTCAATGGAATCTCTTTTCCTGAAGTTTGAAACCATTGCTCTGTGTCCTAGTCTTTGGAATAGCAGAACACAGGCTTGTTCCATCCTCTCTATGACAACCCTTCAGGAAGGGACGGAGGGAGAGAGGGAGTAAATAAACAATAGCTTCTAAATACTCTCATTGGCATCAAAGGGAGCTTTTCCCCACTATGAATATTTGCCACATAGGGGCAGGAATTTCAGGATTGTTGTAGGGGAAAGAAAGGTTAAACTTCTCTCCCTGTGTACTGTGCTTCTTCCTTTGGAATGGAGAACAGCTCTGGCCAGCTCCAAAATGATATGAAGGATACCACCATAGCTCAACCCTGACAAGTTTCAGAAACTAAGTAGCATAAGGCATGGCAAGTACCTGGATGGAAAGACCAGGCAGTGATTTCTTAGATAGGGCTATGAAAGAATCCTGCCTGAAAACCTGGAGACCTATTTCTGCCTTTCAGAGCTGACTATACTGACTAGGTAGATCAGTCACCTACTGCATATGAGGCAGTTTACTATGTTCCCCAACACCTCAGCTCCTGAGATACACACTGAGATGAATTATATAATCTAATTTGGTAGTTAGGATGCGGTTGCAACTTACAGACTTTTTGTTGTTGTTCACTACTCACACATTTAAAGAAGAAAGATAAAACCTATCCCTGGGTATGTGTGCTTTCAAGTCATCTGCCGACATATGACGACCCCAAGAATTTCACAGGATTTTCTTAGGCAAGGAATACTCAGAGCTGGCTTTGCCAGTTCCCGCCTCTAAAATATAGCATATAGCACCTGGTATTTGTTGGTGGTCTCTCATCTAAGTACTAACCAGGGCTGATCCTGCTTAACTTCCAAGATTAGACAGGATCTGGTGCTTTTAGAGTATCTAGGCCTTCTATTACAGTATAAAACAAAACACAAAACGAAAAGCAAATTGTGAATCTCAGTTAGAGTAGATCCACTGAATGAACAAGGTTTGTTATATCAACACTTAGGTAAGTGTTTTTGATTCAGTGGGTCTACTCATTAACAACAGAGTTTTGTCCACTATTGTTACTCATGACTGACAGGATTTATCTCTCATATTTAAATATGTGATTGCTAAACAACAAAGAAATAAACTGAAAAGAAATTCTCAGGGTGCAACCACATCCTAACTGCCTTAACAAATAATTAAAAAGTATTTATCTGTATCTGCAAAGTTTGATAACCTCAAGCTGCATTCCTAATTCATTTCATTTAAAAAAAAATACTTGGAACAAGTTCATACAATGAACCTTTTCTTTATTAAGTACACTTAAAATATATCCCCAAAATAGCTTATAGCTTAGAACTAAAGGTTTTTAAGTGTTTTGTGCTTTTTTTTTTAAAACTTGAGCCTCTCTGAAGATACAACAAAAGGTAGTCACAAGCAGAGCATAGTGAGAGTCACTTACTCTTTTTCCGTCTCAGCAAAAGTTTGGAAGACACCAAAGTCATTTCCAAAAGCATGCTGGCATCACAACAAAATATACTCATGAAGAAAGATCCCCTTCTGACATTAAAAGCTGCTGAAACAAAGAGCTTAAAAAGAAGAAGAAGAGAACAATATATTCTGAGAGAAAGAGAGATTAAGCCTGAGGAGTCACTTCCAATCAGAAAGCCACCATTTAATTACAACACACAGGAAATTACAGAGTGAATGGCTAGGACAGTGATAAGAAACTGACACTGGAGGATGACAGGTACTGAAATTCGACCACTTCATCACAAAGCTACTTATCACAAGACCCTGTCTGGAAGGCTGACAATCTGATTGTACTGTCAACTCAATTCATAATTAATATATTTATCAAATTAATTACTGAAAAAATCTCACTGGCGCTCGCCATAAAACAGTGGCTAAATTCATTGCCCGTTGGCTTCGTTTACTGCTAATAACTGTGCTGTCAGTTTAATGAGGGCAGTGATTGGGCCCTGTTTTAGCTGCATGACAGACAAATTGCCCTCTTATAGAGAATGATACAGAGAATTTAAGAGAAGAAAAGAAATATGTCATTGTTTGGTGACAGCCACAATCGCAGCCTTGTCTCGGAAACTTAGCATCAATTCGGACATACATGAAAGGGAGGTTGGGAATTCTTTTGGCAGTTAAATAAATACTTTATGAAATTCTGACTGATCCCTTCATCTGAAATGACCTAGCACTACAGTGGATAACTTTCAATAATTCCCTCTTTATTACAATACTTGGCAAGAGTCCATTGCTCAGCAAAAGAGAAAAAGCTAAGCCAGGCCACCATTAGGGTGTAAATAAAAGCTAACTAAACTAAGCTGTAATTCTGTACATTCTTCTGTTGCTTGAAACAGAGAAATCTGATCGATACGAATGTACAGGTAACATTACCTATATCTCTGCATGCTCAAAGGCATGGCTTGTCAGCTAAAAAGAATTACACGACTTGAGCTGTAGTAAATGGGTATCTTCTTTGTAGCTACACCTGGTGACACAAGCTGAATATTCATTAGTTCATTGTCTTCAAGTGCATGCATGCAATTTTATAGGATACAGTACTGTGAAGGCTACACATAACTGGAACACCGTGCTCGTTAGCTCAGGAAAAAGTAATAATTTACTATATCTCTGCACAGCACTGTTAATAGCCAGTAAACTTCATTGATTCATATCAATGGACATAAATCCCATGTCCAATCTGGACATAAAACATCTTTTTTCAATGTTTGCCCTTCAGAAACAGGTGGAGCCAAGAACCCAGAAGTGGCATACTGGACTGGCCAAGATTATAAAGTTGTCCAGGTTATGTGATACAGCAACACTGTCCCAACCTGGCACCATTCAGTGGCACTGGAATACGTCTTCCAGTGTATGTGCTTGCTGGGTATAGTGGGAGCTGTAATCCAAGATCTCCAGTTTGGAAAAGGCTATACCATGCTGCTTCCCAAAGAAGCTATTAAATTTGTGAAAAAATGGCTTAAAGGAAAGTCTTCAAAAGTTGTACAGCTGTGCAAAACTGTCATGATGCTAGAATACATACACAGATTATTAGAAAATGAATGAAAACACAACATAAACCTATTTAATCTCTTGCAGAATTTAAAATCTATTCAATGCTAGAATAGCATTGGGCTTCCTAAGGAATAAGATGCTGGCAGGCAGCAGTGCACACCCCCTCCAGCTCTTCCTGCTTGATGGGCTGGGGTAGTCAGTGGATTTGCTACTGTGTGACCAGTGAACCCACTGTGGAGTTCATCACCGTTTTCCACCCCCAACACATAAATGTTCAAAGATTAGTGGTGCCAGTGCTGGGCTCTAGTTCAGCACAGCCAAGCTCCCATTCAGATTGGAGCCACTGGAGGAGAAGCAATGAAAATCCAAAGGGGGTTCATTGCCC
Source organism: Cyclura pinguis (assembly GCA_030412105.1). Lineage (NCBI taxonomy): Eukaryota > Metazoa > Chordata > Lepidosauria > Squamata > Iguanidae > Cyclura > Cyclura pinguis. Next base: position 80,445,225 of record CM059601.1, on the reverse strand, counting down.
CCACTGTGCAGGTGCACTGGAAACCTCTGGAGCTCCCATTCATTTTCTTCTCTTGTGGGATATCACTATGTGTGACACACAGCCTAGACTAATCTAACCTGCTGCCCTCAGATACAGTGGAGAGCACTTTCTCATGATCCCTAGACTTGAAATACAATTAATCTGCCAGTCTCATCAGCTTCTATATGTGAAACAGATGAAGGCACCATCTTAGCAACAGACTCTTTGCTTTTAGAAGGCTAGCCCTCCATCTCATTTGTATTGTTGTTGGCCATCAAATCAGCTTTGGCTTTTGGCAACCCTATGAATGAGAGATCTCCAAGAGACCCTGCTACTAAAAGTCCTGCTCAGGTCTTGCAAACTCAGTAAAGGAAGCCATGGTAAACTTATGATACATATAAGTCCTTATAAAAATAGTTATAAGGTTGGAGGCCGGTAGTTCCAATGCCACTCTAGTGATGCCTCCACTGAAGCATTTGGTCCAAACTTTAAAGGAACTATCCAAGGTGCTTACCTATTTAGGGGATAAGATTCCCCTTGACTAACTCCTTTAAGTTAAGACATAAATTCGTAGCAAATTCACTGCTCCACTGATATTGCATCTATCAGCCATAACAGTATAGATCAGAACGTAGTCTTCACTTTTAGTATTCTCTAGAAAGCAACCAGTGTTAGTCTGTTGCACTAAGTACTAGAATTTAGACACACTTTTAAAGATGAACAAATGTATTACAAGATAAGCTTTTGCGGACCTGGATCCTAGTCCGTGAGAGCCAGTACAGTGTAGTGCTTTGAGCATTAAACTACAACCCTGGAGATCAGGGTTCAGTTCTCTGTTTGGCTGTGGAAACCCACTGAGTGACTTTGAGCACACCACACACTCAGCGCCCGAAAACCCCATGAAAGGGTTGCCTTAGGGTTGCCAACCCTAGTCCTTTGGCCATTGTGATATTGCATGAAGCAAAGTCAGCATAATAAATAACATCAGTGGGGAAAGTCTAATGTCATCATAAAGGCGATACAGATAGGTTATGTACTAGTTTAAATTAATCTGTTCATAATTTGTCAGGGATTTGCATGAATTACCTATGAGTAATTCAGTTTTACATAGCTTCTTTCCCTGTTAAGTGAGCACACATCAGTAAAACGTAGACAAGCAGGAACATTTTTTTCGAACAAGCCTAACCATAAAATTAATGCTGTGAAAAATCTGTATAGCAATCTTATGTGCTGCACATTAAAATCTTATGTGTGGTATAAAGAATATGTACAGCTACAATCATTGAAAAAACATTTGAGAAAAGAAGTAAAACAGCAATTCCTGTTCTGGGCTCTTTCACAGTTTAATCAGCTAATCTGTCTCAGTAAATTCTGTCTTGTAGAGTATCTAAGGATGGTCATCATATAGCATTTACAACATAATCCTATGCATATTTACTGAGAAATAAGTCCCACTGACTTCAAAGGAACTATGATCCACATACAATCATATTCTTTCCCATTTAGTGTGCAGAATATTGTAACTTTAGATATAACAGTTCAAGGTAGGTGTAGTTGCCATACAATACAGATGCTTATTGATTACTACTACATCAGGGTTTTTTTTTAACACCATACAATTATTGTACTATAACTCCACTTTAAATGTAATGGCTCCATCCTATGGAATCCTGGGATTTGCAGTTAAAGGAGAAGCATTTAGAATTTTCAGTCAGAGAGTTCAAGTGGCTCACCAAACTACAAAACCCAGTGTTCTATAGAATGCAGTCATGGTGGTTAAAATGGATTCATAGTGCTATTATTGCTTAGTATCAAAGGGCCTCGGAAGTGGGACCCTATGGCCCTCTAGATGTTATTGTCTATATTGGTTAGACCTGGTGGGAACTGAAGTTCAACATCTGGAGGGTCACCAATTCCATACTACACTGAAATGAATGGAACTCCAACTCCAACATATGTTACTTATGAAATATGGATGAGATTATTTCACATGAAGTTTTACACTGTTGCAAATGTAAAGATGTTACATGGAAAATTCTAAAGTTTTAAATCTCAAGCAGTGAAGTTTTGGCCACTGAATCTTGAACTATTTATGCAGAGTTTAGTATTCAACAGTCTTATAATCAGTTCCAGTATATTTTCGATACCTCTTCGGTCTTATTGAAAGCAATAGCAAAATTTCCACTGCATTTATCAGATGTGAACATCACTTGACTCACGTATGTTCCTATTCCTTGCTCAGCCAGAGATCTGAAGGCATTCTACGGTTTTCAACTTCTAACTGGGAAAATGTTTGACTATTGAATCACCACTCACGATCTCAACAAATCAGCAAAGAGCACATCAAGGAGCTTATTGTGGTTTCAGTGTGTATTTCACAAAATAAAATAAAATAGAGAGACCACTGCAACCATTATTTCTGCAAAATAATGTGAACCTACTAATTTTTAATGCAGTGATCTTCTTTCTTTTTGATACCACAATAATAACAAGTAGGTGTAAATGTATTTTGAAAATGAAAGGAAGATTCATCAGCATTCTATTCAACCTTCAAAAAGTAAATGGACATACCCTAACTGGAACATGTTTCCCATTGAGCACTGGATTCCAAAATTTTAACTACTTACAGCAATCATTTGGGGTGAGAGAAGGAATACTGTATTTTCGATTTTTATTTTGATGTCTGATGTCAAGTCTTAAAATATAAATGCCTTAACCTATGAAAAGACAGTGATAGTATCATCAGCAAAAAGGCTAAACTTGGCTGAGAACAATCTTAATAGAGAATAATAGAATTTTGTCAAGAGTGACACACACAAACATGGACACCTATCTTTACGCTCTTCTTTTCTTAGATCACTCCTAGTGTAGCTTAATGGACTTTTTTTTTTTTTTTTTTTTTTTTTGTTAAACAATCACTAATATGACCCTGGGTGCATCACATACTCTCAGCTCCAGAAAACCCTGCAATAGGTTCACCTTAAGATCACCTTAAGGTCATAAATTGGAAATGACTTGAAAGCACAAAACAACAGCAACAACAACTTAGATATTGTGGAATTTTCTCAGTATAATCTTCAGTTTTTGTGTGGTAAGAATCATTCTCCCACCTTACAATTCCTCAGGACATTGCTGAATTTTCCTGTACTTATACAAGCCTTCCCACATAGGCTGGTGCACTTCAGATGTTTTGGACTAAAACTCCCATAATCTCTAACCATTGGTTGTGATGGCTGGTGCTGATGAAAGCTATAGTCCAGAACATCTGAAGAGCATCAGATTGTGAAAAAAAAATGGATTTGTAGTTTTTGTGCACATTCTCAACAGTTTTTGGTGAATGAGAACAGTTGTCGATTTTCTTTCTTTCTTTTTGCACACATTTTCCTCTCCATTCATTTCACATTAATGTGTGTACATGTGTGGATGCACACATCCTCCCACTCACCCACACATGCATTTCAGTAGGTGGAGGACAAAGGTTTACCATGTTACATTTGATCTTTGACATTTTGTAGGGAAAGGGGAGAAATCTATCCAGTTTGCATATTAATAAAAACTTATCAAATTTTGCACTTTTGGTCCAGTATGAGACCAAAACATGATTATCCTTCATAATTTGCACTTCTCAAAAATTTTACAGTGCACTTTTCAAAACAAAGAATGCATTTAAATTATTATGTTACAGGGAAATGCACACACATGCAAAAAATGCATGTGAAAATATATTCGAAAAGAAATGTTTTCAAAAATGTTGTAGACGTGTGCATGAAATTGCAAAATTTCACGTAAATGTCTTTTACAAGATATGGAAAAGATACAGAAATGGAACAAACTAAATTTAATAATGGAAAATGAGAACCTGAGAAAAAAAGAAACTGACATATTAACCTGTCTCTACTGTGGACAATATGTCCATGTGGAGATTTAAGAAGAAGAAGAAGAAATATGGAGAATTCAGTTGCAATCCCAAACCACTAACTTGGAAGCACATCCCAGTAAAATCAATTTCTTCTATGCATAAGTATCACACTTCAGTTCATTGAAAACAATGAGGCATTTGATATACAAAGAAAGGGTTTCTATGTTTCCAAAATGATGGATGATCATTAGGAGGTCGAAATGAAGATGGTGTATCTAGTTTAAAAAAATCAAATGCAAAATAGTTTCCAGCTGTCACTGCTTAGAATATTATTGGTTCTTGTACTTATATTAAAATGCATACTGGGAAAAATTCACAGTTTTTTCTATAAGCCTATGCACTGTGTAATTGGATCTACTTATCTATAGAGGGCAACCTCCTTCTAGGCAGACAGGTGATCTGAAAATTAAGGAAGGGAGGGGGTTTGGATCTCCTCATTTTACTGTATTAATGTCCCTCTTCCTTAAAGAATCAGAATGGAAAACTTAAAAAAAAAACCTTTGTAATTGAATCAGATTCTAACACATTTATTCACATGTTCCCTTTCCTTAATGAAGATAATACTGACGATAAAGATGATGATGTTCTTTACTTATATACCCCACATTTGTCCTAAAACCAGGACTCAAGATAGCTTAAAGATTAAAATGAGAAATAAATTTTAAAAATGTAAAAGATTAAAATAGAATTAAGCTATTGACAACTGTAAAACCAATTTAAATTATACAGCATAACTTTTAAAAAGCAATTTTTAAAAACCAGTATGATTAAAACAGTGCAGCACACTCTCAAAAGCCTTTCCTTTGAAAACCTTCCCTTTAAAAACCTTCAATTTTCAAAAACCAGCTAGAATTTAAAAAAAAAAAAGTTTTTGCCTGCCAACAGAAGGACAGCAAGGAAGGCCATCCTCACTTCCCTACAAAGGGAGTTTCAGGCCATTTCCATACTACACTGCTATATTCTGGGCCTTGTAGTGTACTGATGCCAAAGAGCTCTCTGCTGAGAATCTAAATGCCGCTTCCTAAACCCCAGGATACCATAGGAAAGTGGAATAACAGCACTATAATGGTGTAGTTTGGAAAGGCCCTTAGTCACAATTGTGACACTATTGAATCATAGAGCTGGAAGAGACCACAGGGGCCATTCAGTCCAACCCTTTAAAATGCAGGAAGACACATCAAAATACTCCCAACAGATGACCATCCAGCCATTGGCATGATTGTAACTCCCACCACCACCACCTACTGACATTTCCACCTTACTATCTTACTGTACATGTTTGGAATGATTTTCAGTGAAAGGAAATGAATGTCATTTTCACATTGGTAAGAGTTTAGAATAGATTCCCCTCTGCCCTTATATTTTTGTTGTGTAGTGAGCACATAGTTGCTTTTCATATGCATAATTTCCTATTTTAAAGCTAATGAGTACCATTTCTCATCTCAAGTAAAGGGCTGACTTAACTGTGCATCATTCAACATTTAAAAGTACTAACAGTTTCATTTCACATTCTTCACACAACACCAGATTGAGTCATTGTGGTGTATTACGTTTATCTGCTCAACAATTTTCATAAGGACTCATCTGTATCATCAATTTACCATACAACTACTGCAGTATTTGAAAAATCTATCACTGGTTCAGGACACTTACACATGACTGTAAATGATAGATAGATAGATGATAGATAGATAGATAGATAGATAGATAGATAGATAGATAGATAGATTCACTTTAAGTTAGGTGTGAGCAACCATGGCCCTCCGGTGTTGTTGGACTGCTGCTTCTCTAATCCTTTACCAACATCTGGTTAGCGCTGATAGATCCCAGGGATGGATTCCTAGAAAAGCTTTTGGAATCCCTACCTGGTAAGAGTCCTTTTATAAAGAAAATACTAGTTACTGTCAGAATGAGCTATCAGAAAGAGAACAGCTTTGCTTGCTAAGCATTTGTGCAATCTCTTTCAATGCTATTGGAGTGGACTGTGCAGGGAACTTGCTAACCTAACCATTGTGTATACTGTATTATTGTAAAATATACTTTCTTATATGGCTTTGTTACTCCACTGGAAAAACCCTATCCCGGGGTCTACAATTTTGATATTAAAATATGATTCAATGTGCCTGAGAGGTCACCCGGATGGGCACGTAGGCAGCAATGGTCAAAGATCAAAAACCAGGTCAGGCCAGTAAAATCCCCAGTCACATAGCCTCAGGAGACCTCAAGCTGTGCAAACCCACAATAAACAAAGGGTCCTCAGCCCCAAGATGCTGACTTGAGGAGATTAGCGTGTCTGCCCCAAGTTGAGCAAATATTCCATCAGGCGAGGGCCAGAACTCACACCACAAAACACAACTGAAGATCCTGAGATTTTGGCAACACCTTGCAATCCCATCACACAAAGGAAATTACCAGTGTGGAGCTTCGTGCCCACTGCAACCCCCATTGTTCTCCCCGGGAAAGGATTAGCCCTCCAGGTACCTTTTCCCCTACAAATAGTCCCAGTCCTGTCTGATTTTGGCTGATCTAGCACAAAAATATACTGCATCAAATGGTGGGAAACTTTTCTCTGCATTTATTGATCTAAAATCAGCATTTGATTCAATCCCACGTGGCTGCCACTGGAGCAAATTGGAACAGTATTCCATTGATAGGCGACTTTTATTTCTAATTCAGTCCCTGTATTATAATACTACTGTTCAAATTCGTTGTTCCAGGCAAGGGCACCTCACAAATGAGATTCCCACCAACAGGGGTGTAAGACAGGGATGTATTCTTGCTCCCACCCTATTCAATTTATATTTAGCTGATCTTCCTCAGACCTTGGCACCTTTACCATCCCATCCACCAAAGATGGACTCAACAAAAGTCTTTATCCTTCTTTATGCCGATGATGCTGTATTGATTTCTCAGATGCGTCTTGGACTTAGGAGATTATTGAGAGGCTTCCACGAATACTGCAATAATAACTTTTTAACAATCAATTATTTAAAAACAAAAGTTCTTGTTTTTGCCAAAAGAAAGATTAGATACTCACGGTTGATAGAGGAAAATCGAACTGAACAAGTAGACTCTTGTACATATCTGGGTATTTGGTTTCATGAAGCTATAAGATGGAGGACTCATGATAAGTACACCAAACCGAAAGCTGAACAAAATTTGAGAGCGTTAGCACATTTGTTTGTTTTTTACTAAGGGTGGTAAATTTATTCCAGCTGCCATCCGGGTTTTTAAAGCTAAAATTGTCCCACAGTTGCTTTATGGGGCCTCAATTTGGTTTCCTCTTAATAAGAATTCCTTTGAAGGAATTCCGTCTTTCTTTCTGAGGCTAATATATGGTGTCCCCAGATGTGTCGCTGGATCTGCAATTTACTTGCAGTCAGGCCTAAATTCTTTAAAAAGTTTGTCATGGATGTATTCTATCCGCTTTTGGCTCTGTTGCTGTTATACAAGTAATTCCAACTCTTTATTGACTAAAACTACGTCTGAACCCTTTAAATCACCCTGGAGGAAGGCAATTGAATGCAAGATCATCTCAGTGGGATTATCCACATCCCACCTGCTATCTCTAGACTTAGATGGGGCCAAAGCAATTGTCAAACAGAGGTTGAGGGACATTAATTACCAGGAGCTGCAAGGGACAGTAAGGGGACCTTGTTCCCCTCAGTCACTGGGTTTACCATGCTTACCTTGCAAAGATGGAATGCCTTATTTAAGCTGGTTAACAGTTCCAAAATATAGAAGGGCTTTCTCCCTGGCAAGCTTGAATGTCCTTCCCTCAAATTTGCTAACTGGCAGATTCAACAAAACACCATTGAGCAAAAGATGCTGCCCCTGTGATCATCAGGAAATTGAATCTATATCACATGTACTTTTTCGTTGTAGTTTCTACCAAGGGGCTAGGGAAGATTTATTACACCCCATCACACAACGCTTCCCTGGGCAACCCTTAGAGTCTCTAATGGTTATCTTATTGCAAGGTTCTGACAAAGAGATTACTCTTCAAGTAGCAAAATTTTTTAAACTTAGCTATTTTAACTAGATCTTCCTTGTCTATGTAAACGAAATATCTGCTTATCTATATTGTACGCTACCATTACCACTTTGATTGTGTTTTCTCTGGTAAATGTGAGCCACTATATTTATTTATATTTGTATCATTTTAAAATGTTTTTAACAAGTTGTTTTAATGGTTTGTTGACCGTAATAAAATGAAATAAAAAAATAGTCCCAGTTTTTGAGTGGTTCTTTGGATCACCCCTGGTCATCCCAGCAGACCGTTGCTCCATCCACTGAGTGATCTCCTCAGCCCTCTCCGTGCTGAGCCCCACTTCTCCGCTGTTTTTCCCAGACCAAGGACTTCAGGACAAAGGTCCAGTATCACCCCAGCTACACCTCTTCAATATTCCCCTATGCAGTTTCCTCTCTTTTGCTTCTTATAGGTCTTGAGTGAGTGTGTGAGTGACTGCGTTGCTGCGTGAGACTTTCCTTCAATAAAATCATTCATTGGACATTTTTGTTTGGTTTTTGGCTTGGCCTGACCCCGTAAAAACTGGGTAAAAGACCTCACTAGGTTACCCTGCCTCTCACATTGCTATTGCTTGTGCTCTGGCTAGTTTCCATTCCCCATCACATGGAGCACATTGAGGTATCCCCCAAGGGACCCCAGAAATCAGGGGTAACAGCTTGTAATGGTTTTTAATCAAATTTAACAAAAGGCTGAATGGCTGACTAGCTAAGGCTGATGAGGATTTCCGTGCATCAACTTTTGGGGGACCACAGTTGCTAACATAAGCTTTAGGAAGTGAAAAAACATCACGGATACTTGAACCATTCTTTAATAGGAAGTGTTGACAATATCTCTGCTTGGCCATGGAATTCCCACTCGGCCATGGAAACCCAGTGGGTGACCTTGGGCAAGTCACACTCAGTCTCAGAGAAAGGCAAAGGCAACCCCCCTCCTAATAAATATTGCCAAGAAAACCCTGTAATAGGTTTGCCTTAGGGTTGCCCTAAGTCAGAAACGACTTGAAGACACACAGCAGCAACTTGACTTGTTTTACCACAGTTTCTCTTCCTGAGTCACTCTAACCTGTAACTGTTTTATCTTCTTCCCTCTCTCTTTTCCAGTAGACCATGTGTTGTGGACGAGCATGGTAAATGAAATGACATTTATATGTTTTACAAAGAAAACTAAGCTATGTCTTTTCTCTGCTAGGCCCTGTAGGAGTGGGATTGGTTGCTGTTCAGCTTTTGCTTTGCCAATTGATTATCTGCTTGAGAGTTCCACTGCCTTCTCTGATGTTTCCCCACACAGTCAGGAAGGCTCTTCATGTGATTTGTCAATGACTCTCGGGTATCTTGAAAGATGCATTTGCCATTGAAATGGGTAGTTCTTTAGACATAGAATTTCTAACACATTGTGAAGGCAGCGTCTAGGAATAAAACCATTAATAGCAGTCTATAATTAATCAGAGTTCTATCAAATGATCAGCAACACTAATAACCTTGTTTTTCTCTTTATGAAGAAAAATATGAAGCTGTACATCTGTATGGTTTTTTAAAAAATCACTACTATTCTGAACCATCTTCAATTATCATCAGTCCTTAAGAGGAGAAATATGATTACACTCAAAGTCACTCTCCACTTCACTAAAGACAGGAATAAACACACAAAAGCTATTGATGTCTATGTAAGAGAAAGAAAGAAAGAAAGAAAAAACAATCTCATTTCACAGCATGATTAGAACAGCTAAAAAGAATAGTGTATATCCTTTAATTTGACAAGATGCTTTGCCCTCAAACAAGTCTGAGAGTAGACCATTTATTTAGAATTCTCAAGCTAACACACTCAAGGCCCACTTCTGATAACTTGCAAAAATCTAAAACTCCTCATTAAATGTCAGATAAATTGACTAGCCTAAGGGGAAGATGGGAAAAAGAGGACACATGATCTGGAGCCCAGTTTCCTGTAATTAATGAGCTCTGAATAAGCAGATCCAATCCAGTCTGAGTGAGAATAAAATTACTGCACCTAGCAAAGTTCAAATAAGAAATATGTGAACTTTAAAGCACTTGAACACAAATCAAGGTGGTCAGGGTTTTTTTTTCTTTTTTTAAAGAACCGTCAGAGGCTCACAAAGCTCCAGCTCGGAATGGCCTTTCTACTTGGTCTCAGCAAAGCCATTAAGCAGAGTTTCAAGCCACTAAGGTGTTCAGTTTTCAACCGTGTCTAAGGAAGCTTCCAATGTCTATCTATCTTTACCTGAACATTTTGAATGTTATTCAGAAGTAAATCAGCCGTTTCCACTGAATATATATTCAGTCAGCTTTCATACCACTGAGATATGAAGGTGGGGTTACAGGTGTGTGTTCCTCACCTTCACACTTTACATTTCTGTATCATCCTTAAAAGCTAATAAATGAAGGATTAATCTTGTACTCCTATGTTTAAAATAAAAAAAAACACAGCCATTAAGGAATGTATGAAGGGGTATATAGGAAGTAGACTAGAGGCTTGTGGCTTGAGTGCTGGTGGGATGGTAAATCCATTCCAAGTTGCAGTCCAGACATTAAAGACACTATCCAAGGTTCTTAGCCTATTGGTGAAATAGAGTTTGACACCTCAGAGAGCTCCTTTAAAGTTTGGAGTAAAACGCGGAATAGATTTGTCATTCCTCTATCACTGACGTTCAATTGCTATCACCAGGCAATTGAGTTCGATAGGGATTACTTCATGGAAAATGTACATAGGATTGCAGCCTATGTTGTTGCTGACTTCTATGGAAATCTAAGATTAACATTATCTCTTACCTATTCATATAAATAAAGTGAAGTCCATGTCCTATATAATTCACTGGAATATACGGAGATGTGTAGAAAATTGAAGGAGTTTGCTTCCACTCTCTAGCAGCCTTGATGAAGAATATGTCTCTGAGCCCTTTTTATCATTACACACAAACATTTTGGGACTGAGGAGAAACAGTGATTTGATCACATTTTTTGGAAAACTGAGACTCTAGTTGTTGTTGTTGTTGTTGTTGTTGTCGTCATTGTTATGTGACTTCAAGTTGTTTCTGATAACAACCCTAAGGTGAACCTATCACAGGGTTTTCTTGGCAGGATTTATTTAGAGGGGGTTTGCCAATTGCCTTCCATGGAGGCTGAGAGAGTGTGACTTGCCAAAAGTCACCCAGTCAGTTTCCATGGTTGAGCAGATAACTGAACCCTGATCTCCACAGTCCTAGTCCAATATTCAAACCACTATACCATGCTGCCTTTCCAGCAGTTACAGGGAGAAATAAAGATCTGTGAAATCCGATCTCCCCACCATGTTGCTCCAGTGACTTTGTTGATTCTCCAGCACATTTTATTCATTCAGCTGTTGTCCACTATAATGGCAGTGACCAGAAAAGGTAGCAGACTCTTTCTTTACAACAGTCTTTTTTCTTTTCTTTTCCTTAACAGTGCAGCTATTTTGCATGGTGGCAGCTACTTTTAATCTTCCAAAATTTATATCAAAACAGGGCTTTTCTGGGGCAAAAAAATGGTAGTTATGATTTGTAGCTAAGTTTGCCCTCAGAATAGAACATAAACAACAACAAAATGTACTTTTAAGATGGTGAAACAGCTAAGAAACAGTCCTTGCCAAATTCTTAGTACAGTCATGCAGCTCGCCAAAGTCTTCTTGGACCATTTCCACACTGGGCTTCTGAAATGGTGCAGAGCGACCTCTGATGGAGATCTTCTGCACCGTAGAGTGGACTGGCGTGGACTACTTTTTGTAGTTCCACATCAGAATCCACTCAGGAGCGGCCAGAACTAGCTGCGCTGCGTGTTTTTTAAAAACCTCTTTTTCGAGGTTTTTAAAAAGCACAGAGCTAGCAGCCCCGTGCCGCTCCGTCGCCCGGCTCTGATGCGGATTTGCAGGCGCGCGCAAGTGCGTGCCTGCAGATCTGCCGGGGGCGGGCTTCCAGCTGGCGAGCTTCTCCGGTTGGTGGAGAGCCTGCACCAACCAGAAGCCACCATTTGGGACGCCAGAGGACTGCGGAGCAGCGAGCTCGCGCTGCTCCGCGTCGCGACGGACTTACCTGGCTGCCGGTAAGCTCTGTTTTTGGGTGTTTTTGCCCGTTCCCCCCCCCCCACATGTGGAAAGGGCCTTGGTTTCATTAGAGTTCTTCCTTCAACTCCCTTTCTGGTCCCAGTTGTCATTATATAAATTCAGACAGGCTTTTTTTAAAATATACCGTTTTCTTTAATTCTCAGACATGTATATCCATGTACCTAAGGTTTACCCTGAGTATATGGAAGGTCTTACCTTATTGTTCAGTGCCTTCTTTTCACTTCCAAACTGATGAACACAAAGACGAAATTATTGCTAAATGGAAACCCCATGTTTAGCATTGTGTATTGCAATTTACTCAGTCGTAAAAGTGGGAGTGACTATGGTAAGTCATTTTACAGGTTTACCAGAAACATCAGTCCAACCAAATAGGCAAGCAGGAAATAGGACTAGATAGATCTTTGATCCAATCCACTGGGGCTAGTTTAGATTCTTAATTAATAAAACTACACACATTGATATAGAAAGCTGCTGACCTGAGGTCAGACTATGGACAGACTATGGTCCTAACTTTTAGATTTATCACAGGTCAAGCCATTGCTTCCTTTGAGCAGTAAGATCTGATACTGCTCTGATTTAACATACAGAAGTTTTATTTTTTATAGATAGATAGAACATGGAATTTAAATACATAAAACAACGCATAAAGAAAAAGACAAACAAAAAACCTAAACAACCTATCCTAACAAAACTAAAACTTTAAAAGGGGGGGGGCTTAAACAGGTATACACATGATTTCCAGCCCCCCAGGGATGGCTATTTTGTGAAGTACTAAACAGACTTCTTCAAGACTAAACAATAATAGGGCTAATTAGAATTATATAATTCATAATAGTATTATATAACTTTTATACTTATGCTGCTGTAATACTTACACTAAATATAAACTTCTGCTATATTAATTCATGCCATTAATATTCCACTTCCAACATTGAAAATCTTACAAAACATTTCAAATGTACTATGACCTTCTACCAATCACTTTCTTAGAAATTTTAAATCCAGTTTTCTCCATCAAAATCTTTTGTTCTTCTTTTGTCATGTTTTTAATTAACATAGCTGCCTTATCTTTATTTACTTTGCATCCATACTCCCATAATCATTTAATGTCCTAAATAAAGATTTAGTTCAATTTAAGGAGCCCTGCCCTCCCCAAAAAATCGCTAAGGCATCAGCTAATGCTCTTAATTTGAACACTTGCTTCTTTATCACCACTCCTTTAACTTTTCCTTATTGCCTAATGACTCTATTGAGAACTTCTGAAGTCAATATGAAGAACAAAGGTTAACAAGGACAACTCTGTCTTGTCTCTCTTTGTATATCATAAAGAATTGTTATTCCCTCATTAATCAAAATCTGTGCCTTCTGTGAAGAGTAAATAACTTGAATCCATGTAAAAAAATTCATCTTCTTCAAAACTTCACTCATAAATGACCAAGACACATTGTCAAAGGACTTTCCAGCATCTCAAAAACTAAAGCCAGTTGCTTTTCATTATGAGCCTCTAAATATTCTAATATATCTGTCAGATGTCTTGTATTATTCGTCATCTGTCTTTTACATAGGAAATCAGACTGATCTTCATGTATAATTATTTCAAGAATCTTCTTCACTCTTTCCACCAAAATTAATTTTAAAATCTTACAGTCATTGTTCAGAAGAGAAATCAGCCTTTAGTTTTTAGGATCCATCATGTCTCTTTCTTCTTTTGGCATCAAGGTTATATTCGCATCACTCCAACTGTCTGGTATCTTCCCTGGACCAATGATTAAATTCATAAGTTATTCAAATGGCAGATATAGTTGTTCTTCTAAGCTTTTATAGTATACTGCAGAGAGGCTAGCTGGACTTGGAACTTCCTATGTTTTTGTCTTCTTAAAAGCTTCCACCAATTCTGCCACAATTATTTTCACATTTAAACTGGCCCTTTGAGAGTCTGAAATAATTGGCAAATTCTGTAAGTCCAAATATTTCTTTATTTTCTCTATTGACACTTTCTTTGTTTATAGAGAGCAGATAAGAAGTTTTAATTTTTTTTAATCTCATCATTGTCTGATATTATTCTCCTACCACCCTCTATTTTAAGAATCATCTTCTTTCTTTCTTTTTCCTTAATTTATAAGCCAACCATTTTCCTGGTTTATTTGTGAATTGTTTGCCATGTTTCATCTTTCTCTTAATTTCGTAGAACATATTCAAAGAAATTTGTATTTGTAAAATTTTCATTTCTTTCAACAATGATGACTTAGATGGATTCTTTTTCAGTTCTTCTTCTTTTTCTTCTTAACCTCATCCAAAATACTTTGATGTTGTTGTTGTCTTTTCTTTTTTAATTCAGAATTTTGTTGTATAAGAAAACCCTCTCGTCACCGCTTTAGTTGCATCCCAAACCATTCTAATATCTATGTCTTTGTTCAAACGGTTTTCATAGAAAATTGTCAGAGTTTCTTTTGTCTTTTTCAGTACCTTTTCATTTTTAAGTAGTTCATTATTTAATTTCCAATTACATTGGTTATGCTTCTTCTTAAAGGTCAACTTAAATGGACTGTAATCAGAGAAAAATTTTGGTAGTACTTCCATTTCTTTAATAATAATAGCCAAAGATTTAGATATCAAAAACATATCAATTCTAGAAAAATATCAGTCTTTCTGAGAAAAAGCATTTATTCACTTACACCTCCATATTTTAAGCTCCAAGTGTCCAGTAGTTCCAAATTGTCCCTCAACTCAAAAAAAAGGTTTTTTTTTTCAATTTTCCTTGATAGCATCTTCTTTCTTTCTCAGATAGTCTATCAAATTTAGGGTTTATAATTCTATTAAAACCTCCCAAAAATCAATTTCCCATAAGAAAACTTCAAAATCTGTTGCAATAACTTTTCAAAAAAGAGCTTTATTTTCAGTTGGACCATAAACCCCAATAGAACTTTTTGCTCTTGAATTTGAATTTCTACTTCTACAACATGACCCTTTGAATCTCTGGAGCCAATTTCAAATTTGCATAAATCACTAGTCCTCTTTTCTTCTTATCCAGTGATGAGGTAAACTGTTTACCTGAATGGTAAGAGCAATTGAACAGTAAGGACAGTGCAATAGGTTGTCATTCTGAAGAGTGTTTGATAATAACAATTGAAAACCACAGTCAGAGGGGCTTTGGAAGGTTTTGAAGTCATCTGAAGCTCTCTGTAAGAAGTAAAAGGAGCAAAGGTGTTCAGAGAGTCCTGAAACTGGTTCCAGTGACCAAAGAAGAGAAGATAAATGGAATGAAGAAATAAGAGACATTGATAGACAAGTTTGGTCATGGAAGGAACAGAAGGAACCCAGGAGCTGCCAAGACCGTGGTGGGACAGCCTGTGTTGGCCAGCAATCCTAGCTGGTGAGCAGCTTAAGAGCCTGCTGCTGCTTTTTAAAAGTTAGATTCTTCTTTATTTTTCTTCAAGGACAGTTGTAAGCCTTTTTATAGAGCTTTCTCCCTAATGTGTGTTTCCTGTAAATAAATCAAGTCCAGTTTTGTTTTTCCAAATAGTGAAAATTTCTTCTCCATTTAGAAGGTGTGTTACATTCAAAGAAATAAATTTAAAGCCACTTTTAACATTTAACATAGAGTCTGTTTTCATATTCACCTGGGCCTGGAGCCTTTTCCCATCCTTGTCTCTGCTAGTTTCATCTTTGGAGTTTGGATTAACATCCTTTCTCCTTCTTTCTTTCTATCTTTGGTTCCTTCCTATTCTCTCCCTCTTGTATCATCTTCTAAAAAGGGTTTTCTATATCTCTCCAGAAAGTCTCTTGCCTTTGCAATCATATTAAGGTTAATTTTTTGATGTCTATAGTGCAGAGTAAGTCCTTCAAGATTTGCATATCCCATATTACTTCCTTTTAATGGTCAAGAAGATATATTCTGCCTTCTCAGAATTCTAACAGGAATATCCTTAAAAATTATAAGACCCTTCCCATCAGTCTGCAGCTTGCTTGAATAATACTGTTGAAGTACTTGGTCTTTTATCTGCCTTCTTACAAAATAAACAATCACATTCTTTGATAAATTTCTTTGTCTGGCCAGCAAAGAATTCAGTTTGTACACATTATCCAGTTAAAAACAAAAATCTTTTCTCTGTATTTCCAAAAAAATCATCTGGGGCTTAATTCACTCTTGCATCAATAGTTTCAATTGACTCTCTAGTATGCCCCTTATTCTAAGGCATCTTTCTCTTTCTTTCAAATCAAGTAAGACCATTGCATCCAAATGTTTTATCTTTGAGTTCGTCCAGTTTTTTTTTACTTCTTTCCAGTTTCTTCCATTGATGTCTTCCAGTTTTTGTGTCTTTTTCTCCATAGACTCCATTCTCTCATTCATCTGTTTCCTCTCAGTATTTCTTTGAGTGAAAGAATGTCTTAAATCCTTAAGCTCAACTTTTAAATCCTGTTTGATATCTGTCAAACTGAATTAACTCTTTTAGATATAGCTTTCTCCTTCACCACTAGATGTTGGTATACTCCAGCAATCGGTACCTTCTAGCCAGCAGTTTACACATGCTTTCGCAGAAAGTAAAAATCCATTTCTAGTTCAAAACAGGTTCACTTCCTGTTATTACAACAGTAGCTGTGACCTTGGATCTTCTCTTGCAAAAGACAAATACACAGCCAGTACCCATAGTTAGTGCTGGATTAAAAGATTATTTTATATGTAATTTTTTCAATCTAATAAAGGGAACAGTGTCTCTTTAAAATTATCCATCCATGAACAGCTTCTCACAGGTTTTCTTTTTCCTTTTTAACTCAGTTCTAGCACACTGGGCACCATGTTTATTTGTTAGTGAATTAAATAATCAAATGTCTCATTCACAAAAATCTTGAAGAAATATAATGATGAGGTAAATCATAGCCATCATCTGAGGAGATTCCTTAACTGTCCAATTTGTGTTCATCCGTGGTTAAGAAAATTGAGTATGCAGTGCTAGGACTGCTCTGCAGCAACTGTGACATGGAAGAGTTTGATGGTGTCCTCGTCCCATCTGATCTGCTGCAATTCCAGAAACCTCTTTGTTTCTCCTCGGTGCTTAGATCACAGATCTGGACCTTTATGGGATCCTTTAAAACTCTCTTATCTGAGAGACAACTCCAGCTGGCTTCTATTGTCCCAAACTGGTTGCTACCACATCCAGCACCTTGCCCCTTAGCAGAGGTAAGGGACAAAGTGACTTAACTGCCATTCCAACTGGAAGTCAATGTACAAAAGCTTTATTTGAGGCACAGTGGAATGCAAAATTTAAACTACCTCATCCCTTCTCTGAAGCCTCACACCCCTCAGCCCACATAAGTAGAGGTTCTATATATAAAATAAGTCAAATAGCTCAGTCCTACACAGGCACAACAGTGAATGCAGAATATGTTTCTATCCTTTTTGAAAACAAACAAACTAATGTCTGCACTTTGTTTTAACTATAGAAAAACAAGCGTAGGGATGGGACAAGCTGACTTTCCTTATCTCATCCAAACTAATGGGCTACTTTCCTGTTATATTAGTGAACAGGATTTAGATATTACAGTCTGACCACAGTTGGCATTAGCAGTATGATCATTTGAATACTATCTGTGCTACAGTCAACTGTAATGGCATTGGAATACGGCAGAGGGGGAAAGCAAGAATGGGGAATGTTTGGCCCTTCAGATGTTGCTGAATTGCAGGTCCCAACACTGGATAGGTTGGCTGAGGTATTGCAGTACAATAATGTATGGACTAATGTAGAGCAAGAACCTCATCTGATGGTTTAAGAGAGAGAGAGAAAGAACATGCCTAGGAATAAGATCTATTGAACTCAGTGTGCCTTATCTCTTAAGCAATATGCATAGCACTTAGAGGCTTGGATTGAGAAGAAAATAACTTGTTGGAGTCAGAGTAGCTTCCTCTTTCATGCAAAGAAAATCTTCTAGGTCAAATCCTATGACTAATTAATCTTTGGAGGTCTTTAAAGAGAGGTTGAATGGGCATCTTTCAGAAGTGCTTTAGTTGTGTATTTCTACATGGCAGAGGGTTAGACTTGATAGCCCTTCTGGTTCCTTCCAACTCTAAGATTCTGTTATTCCATTTTTCTGTGTTCCAAGGCCTGATGGTGAACAGCCTGAAATCCTTATACCTTACAGTGATAGTCTGTCCTGGGAAAAGTCTACTAAGGAAATGTAGTCAATGAAATGAGGTTGCAGTTATTTATTTGGTCTATATGGCAGTACTCCACCCCCCAGTGGTGGACAAACTTTTCTAAAGATGTAAGCGAAGTCACTTCTTAGAAGGACTTACTTTCAGAAGAAGTGTAGGGCACACCTCTGTTAAACTTTTGGCTGACGCAAATGTGCAGCTTATTTATGCTTTCCTTAATATGTTAAAATTGCATTTTAAATGCAATGTAAACTGCTTGAATCTTTTAGTAATACAGCCAAACAGAAACACATATATTTATATACATAAACGTACACACATACATATTTTCTCTCTCTCTTTCATTCTCTTTCTCTCTTGAGATAGATAGACAGACAGATATTTTGAAATGATTAACAAACAGTATTGAAAAAACATAAGCAAAACATTTCAGCTTCTACCTTCAGTATCTCTGCCTCTCTATCTATCTACCTACTCTACCTCTACCTATTTACCTAATCTCTGTATCTCTATCTATCCACCTATGTATCTTTCTATCTATCTCTCTATCAGTATATTTATAAAAATAGATACATATCTATAGACATAAACCACCTTGGGACCTCAGAAAGAAGAAAGATGGGATATAAATTAATTAAATATATAGATTTAGGCCATTTCCGCATTACACTGTAATAGTGTTCTTATTCCACTTTCAACATGCTATGCAATCCTGGAGTTTGAAGTTTAGGGAGGGGCCATCAGAATTCTCAGCCAGAGAGCTCTTTGGCGTCAGTAAACTACAAACCTCAGAATTCCACAGGATGTTGAAAGTGGAATAATAGCACTATAACAATGTAGTGTGGAAATGGCCATAGATATTACTTTATTGCCGACATTCCTAAGTGGAATGTATTATGAATTATCCTCTAGGTTGAAATCATGCAGTGTTAATATCTTAAGTCTTTGAATCCAGACATTCACCCTTATATCCAAAGAACTTGAGATAGCATCTCAGTTCCAAACAGAGACAAACTGGAGAAGATGTGGTGTTCTGAGTAAAAATGTCTGGTCAGTATTTCAGATATAGATGTAAAGAATGCTTTTTTTGGTATGTAGCCAAAAACAACCACAGACCTACATTCACACTTCAAGAATCACCACAAGTCTGTAGTTGAAAACTGTGGTGCCATCTCTTTCAAGTACTTTGGATGTAAGGGAGAATTTCTGGCTTCACAGACTTAAGACCTTAACACCTCATGATCTCCCCCTACACAATAACATAATACCACCATCAACTTAAGAATGTTGGCACTGCCACCTTGGATGCAGCTCACTTTTTTTTTTCAGCAGCTGAATGAGGCAGAAGCCAAAACATTTTGCTAGATTATTTATTAAGTTCTGTTTCTTAATCACCCTAATAAATGTATCTTTTTTTGCGATTAACAGCATCCTGCTAGGATCCAGAAAAAACATGTCAGAAATGTTGTTTTTAAATCACATATGTGTTGAGGGGGGCTATATACATATACATATGTGTTTTAATAAAGCCCGAATCACAGTACAGGACACACCTAATCTTTCCTTAGCATAAAACTCAAAACCAGGTTAACTAGAGATCTGAGGAAATTATGCAATACAAGAAAGTTGTTAATAATCATTTCATTAATAGGAGATGCTAGGCTCAATTATTATTTTTTTTAAAAAAAACCTATAACAATATGGTGGTACATCTAAAGAAATCATACCCCCCCACACACACTTTCTTTCTTTCATAAGAGCAATTTCCCAGAAGACTTTGGTCAACTTCAAGGCTGCTTTTTTTCAAACATTCCAGTGGGGGGGAAAACAGGAAGAGGAGCTGGACTTTCAAGGTAATACAATAGGAGTTTGCAAGAGTCACAGGGGTATCAATTACGATAAACCAAGCCATGCAACAAGGAGATTAAGACATGGATTACCGACCACTTACTATGTGTCATACGGAACAGAATAGTTTCAGATGCAAGCTCTACTTAATCTGGTACCAGCGGCCTTTCCTTGAAAGGATTAATGAGGAAAGGTTTCTTTAGACATTTTTAATGGGCCTATGATAATCAAGATTGAGAAAAGAAACAAGTAACGACAGAGATGTCAACATTAGCCATTAAGGGATTTAATAACAAATTATCCATTGCAGAGTTAAACCAAATGACATCATTTATGTGCCCTGCTTAATTAAGGAAACATTGTATTCCAATTAAAAAATAGGCTGCTGTGAAGATATTGTAGTGCAGATCAATTTCAGCAAATGTGAACAGAGCTCAGAATGTATATTGATTGCACATGGAGAAATAGAGCTTGTGCCCCCTCAGTCTTCTATTTTCAATACTAGTTTGATGCATTTCTTTCATCTTTATACATTTCCTAAAAGTGTTTGATGGCCCACTTTCAAAGAAATGGTTGCAGTCCAAAGGGGAAACTAATCTCTCTCTCTCTCTCTCTCTCTCCCTCTCTCCCCCCCCCACCCAGAATATGTTAGTTTGTCCTTTGTATTGTGCAAACTAGTTGAAATCTAAGAGTCAGTATGGCATAGTGGTTTGAGCGTTGGACTATGACACTGGAGACCAGAGCTCAAATCCCCACTCAGCTATGGAAGACAAGCCACACTCTCTCACCCTCAGAAGCAGACAGTGACAAATCCCCTCTGAACTAATCTTTCCAGGAAAACCCCTTGGTAGGGTCGCCTTATGGCAACCATACGTCAGAAATTACTTGAAAGTACATGACAACAAAGTTGAAATCTATTTTTTAAAAATAGAGGAAACAGAGGTAAAAGTTCAAATGCTCACTGTGCCAAAGATAACATTTATCAAATTATAGGCATTCCAAGTCTTTATGTAAACATCCCTCACATAAGCTTGAAAAGTACAATGTGAATGGGGAGAACAACCAGATTGCCTCCTTGCTTCATTTCCAGTTCGGTAATGGTAAATTCTGAGATGCAGGTACTCATCATGACAGCCACATGTGCAAGAAGATTCCAAAAATGTAGGCAGTCGTCTTGATACATATCAAGAAAGCAATTGTAGAAGTTTTGGAAAAAGTTGGACCAAACCAATCCCCAAATGCTTTGGATAACAATGGGGATAGCTCACAACAGTATGTTGTCATTGGGAAAATCCGTTCCTGCCTCCAGCCCTTCCCCCAGCCAGAAGAATGAGCAGCTAAGCTCATAGAACAGAAAAGGTGGCTGGAGAGCAGTTCAAATCACATCACTGCTTATGTAAAGGTCCTAGAATTTTGCCCCGTGAGCCCTGATTCCACTACATATTTATATGCTCTAACCTCCTAGTTCTGAATGGCCCCTTCAGCTACAGCTGCACAAACTCTGGCTTTTGCCATCTCAGTTGAAATGTCATCCCATGTCTAGCAAGAACTACATCTGGACGGAAGGAAGGAAGGAAGGGAGGGAGGAAGGAAGGAAACAGAGTGAGTTATAGTACATGCAAGGGATTATTTCAATACTGCATGGAAACATTAGCTCAAAATGTGTTTAAGATGTTCATTTAAGAATAATTATTAGTCTGAAGAAACAAGGTAATGTCTTGTCTAAACTTACTGTTTGTTTTATTGGCATTAAGAGGATTTTGTACCCTAAGAAGTGGGAGATGCTGGGGTCCACCTGCAATGCCAGTGTTTCCTTAGTATTTGGGGGAGTTATAGCTGAAAAGAGCCCTGTGACAGGAGGGTAATGGCAGGATCTTTTCACTTGTGTATACCAGTACTAATTGTGGAGACAGCTCCAACTGAGAGTTAAAATAAGGTATTTTATTTGGATTTAACAAACACACAGGAACTCTAAGAATCACTCTAAGCACTCTAAGAATCATACAAGTGAGGCAAGAAAGGTTGGATAGAGAAAGATTGGGTGGAAAGGAAGATAGTTACTAGTCCTAAAAAAAGGTTCACAGCAAAGTGGCTCAGACAGTGTCTGAAGATAGCAGAGAGGAATGGAAGTCTGAGACGCTATGTGCAGCTTAATACACCCAATGTACTACAATTTGCTGGGGCCAAAGGTACGGTTTATATATCCTATTTCTTGCCCTGAGGGGAGTGTGTAGACAAAGTGGTAGTGGCTTTCCCACAGAACTGACATAGGAGTCAGGAATGGGCTGATTGTTTTAACTCTAGGTAACAAAACATTGATGGGAGTCATGACAATCTCTTAATGTCTTGGTCAGGCAGGGGGTATAGGGGAGATTTCTGTATGGTAATATCAAGGGATGGTCCCAGATTGCTTCATCTGGGCAATTTCACCTTCCATTGTTTTTGGGTGTGCCCAGAGCCTGAGGTGTTTGAAAGGATTAGTGAAGACCTATTAATGTCTGGGTTTACCACTGAATCCTCTATGAACTTATGACCTGACCATGTCTCAGGTCAGCTTGACCTGGCACCACACTTTCTAGTCAATGTGCTTTTGATCATGTTTTTCAACTATAAATATGTTCAATTATGAAAATAGCACATCCCGTAAGTTGGGGAGTGTAGCGTATGGTAACAATTTGAACTGAGAAAGCCAGTGTGATCTACGGTGTACACTAGTATTTACAATCAAACTTACTTGTTCTAATCAGTCATGCATGATGCATGCATGATAGCAGGATTGATTGTCTCCAATGTATCAGCTAATGTGGTTGTATGATCACAGCACAATTCCTATCTTGTTGAACATGATCGACATATTGATTGATTTGCAAGGGGATGCAAGTATTGTATGTGTGTAGAGTAGAATCAAGACCAGTCTAGAGTGCTAATATATTACTGTGTTGGAAATATTCCCCTACATTGAATTTGAAAGAGGCTCAGCAAAAATGAGTCAATTTGGGCCTGGTCTAAACCAGGTTTGAATTAATATATTTACATTTAACTCCTGTTTGAATCATGTTCCAGCATCTCCCTGGTACAAAATGCCCTAGCCACCAATCTGCCTGATTTCAAATGCACTTTTCAAAGGAGGCTATAGCTTAATAGCTGAAGCCTCAGTAGCTTAGGGTCAGTTGAAACCCACCATTTGGACCCAATTCCCCATGCTTCCTGTTCTTCCTGAACTGAGTCCATTCTGAGCTTGACCCAAAGTTCAGAGAAGGCTAGATGGTGGTGAGTGATGGCTTCCATGTCAGTGGACAATTTATCTGTTCCATGTTTGAGTCCAAATTTTAAAGATACTACCCAAGGTACAGCACCCTGCATATCTCCTTCAAAGTACAGACAACCCCCCCGAGCAGACTCATTAGACAAATTCTGACGATTTTCAGGGTAGCGGGATGGAGAGATAGGAGAGTTCAATTTTCTCCAACTCTTTCTTTTTCTTTATTGTAGTGCCAAGGTAGATAGCATATCTGTTATAGTCCATTATAGTTAGAAACTGGAAATACTGTGGTGCTTTCCCAAATCAGTATTTGATGGCTGTTTTTTTTTCCTTGCTCACTTCTTAAAGAAGAACATCAAAATTCTCAATTTGATCAGTTCATAAATATGCTCTGAGATACTTTATCTTGACCTTTACAAATATCAGTGTTAACCAGTCTACTCAGGGACATCTGAAGGTTATTTGTTGTCATGATATGACTGAGCTTGCCTAACTTTGTGTGTGTGCTCATTCACCCAATATACACATGCAAACTAGCCCCAAGATCTCATGTAATTGAAAAGTTAGAGTTTTGTGCTCTCACAGTAAAAGGGAACAAGCAAAACAACAAGCTCCTATTCAAGGCTAATTCACAGAGCAGTTCTGCCATGTCTCACTGACTGCTCTTTAACAAGCCCTTCATTCATTGTGGTTTGTGCAGCTGAGCTGTTTCTACGTGAGCCAGTGTTGCAGACCTTTAATCAAACAAACGTACAAGGAACCTCAACTACTTAACCGCTGCGCTTGTTCGGTGGACTGAGGTAGCCAACTATAACAAAAAAGAATTTTATCCTGCTTGGGAAAAGTACATTTCCTTTCAGTTGTTCTCAACAAAGGGCAGCAGGTACAAATGGCCTCCTATCTGTGTCACTGGGAAGTGGAGAGCAATTTGTTTCTATTAAACAGGATGGGTCTAGTTTTTATTTTGTTGGCTTTCCCACTCTTTAACCGGTGCCAGTCATAGGCTTTAATCTAAACTGCCCTTGACCATATCTTCCATGCCATGGAAGAATTCTCTCCTTTTTTCTTCTCCTCCACACCTAGCCCCCTCCCTAGTACACATGTAATTGTGAGAAAAGAAGTGGAAGCCCTGGGGTATTGGGTTCAAAACACAATCCTGCAGTTCTCAGAATGGGACAAAGAATAAACTTGAATGCGACATTGAATTCTGTCAGGCTGCACCTGCTGGTGATCTCTCTTTCTCCTTGGTTCATGGTGGGGTCATTGTACACTAGGCTATACTCTGGTGGCAATGAGAGCTACTGATTTCAGATCGCAGTGAGATTAGATCTGCTGTGTTTGACCGGTCAAATTTATTTTCTGTCTTATGAAGCAGGAAAAGGCAAACAAATGACCTTTACCCATCCCTGTGTGTTTTTAAAGTTCTGTTAATTCCTGTACCCTTACTGTTGAAGTGTATTATTCATGGACCAGATTTTCTTCATTTTGTATATACTATCTGTTGTTAAAGCCCAATTCATTTTTAGCTTCTACTCCAATTAAAAAAATGTACACTGGGTGTTTTCAAACTTCAGTGCTATATCACAGCAGAATGTATATCCATTTAGAAACTTCTAGGATAGGTACATCTCAATAATTATGGTCAAACCTCAGGCCAGCTGGAGGATTTATATTTAAAGTTTTGACTTTAGGAAACTTTTATTCAGAAGGATTTCAAACAAATGCTCTCATCCTTCCGTAGTTCATTTTTTCACTTCCTACCCTTCTCTTCATGACTCTCCCACCTAATTATGTTCATATCTTTTCTGTACAGTCATATACTTGGCTCTGCAATGTATCATGGAGAAGAATTATACAGCTAGCAACCTATCATATTAAAAGCACCTTGCCGCCCATGTATCCCAAGCTTTCTTCTCTCACAATAAACACTGATAATTAATTCTGTGATGGAAGAAACATTTTTGGTACATGGATATCAGGATATCCCTATTGATTGGGTAATCTAAGGCAGTTAAGCGCTTAGAATGTTGGATCTGGGCTTGGGAGATCCAGGTTCTAGTCCCTATTGTGCCATGAAATTCTCTGGGCCAATCAGTTTCTCTCAGCCTGACCTGCCTCCCAGAGTTACTGTGAAGATGAGAGGAGTAGAGAAAAGCCTTGCATGCTGCTTTGAACACACTGGAGGAAAAGTAGGATACAAATATAAGTAATTAATAAAAATGCCTTCTCCTACTATCTTCTTTTCATATGCTCCTATAGTTCCTCTTTAGTAGGTCTGTTCTTATTTTGTGGTACATCTCCTTGGTATACCACTATCTCTGTTCCGTTCCTATTTTTGGCATTGGATAATGCCTTGTTAAAATTTGGTTGGTCGACATCAATTAAGTAATCATTTGTCAGTGTTTGACTCCCTCTCACAGTTCCCTGGAAGTTAATCCATTGACTGGGCATGTGCCTTGTCTCTAATGCAGATGTATTTCTGCCAGTTCTGCCCACTTGCACTCTTAGATCTGTGTAGAAGGAGTGTTCTCCCACAACTGGAGGAAGTATATTGCATGAGCACACAGAGTAGCAACCCCAGTTTGGAAAGTCCTCCATCTATTTTTCCTATTCATAATTAGTTCTTGATTCATGGTTTGTCAATGTCACTAAAGGCTCCAAGGAGAAAAAAAAAATTGGAACCATTCAGAATATGTCTTCATATCGTATGTAGGCGGCAGTTGTATGTCTCATGATGCCCAGATTTATCATTTATTCAAGAAATTTATGCAGACTTTTTCATCATTCAACAGAAGCAGGGATTGAGCAGACCCAATGCCTAGCCAGCCATTTGTAGTGGTAGATGGTAAATGCCATCTATGAAGTAGATGATAATAATTGACCGTGTACATGGTTGAATACATTCAAAGTGAGGAATAAGTTGAGTTGTCCATGTGTGTGTGTATGTGATTTCAAGTTACCTGTCCACTTATGGTGATCCCATGAATTTCATAGGGTTTAATTATACGATGAATACCCAGAGGTGGTTTTGCCAGTTCCTTCCTCTGAAACATAGCCAACAACACCTGATTTTGGTTGACGGTCCCCCATCCAAGTACTAACTAAGGCAGAACCCACAGCTTCCAAGATCAGATGGGATCTGATGCCTTTAGGATATTTAGGCAGCTATACTGAGCTATAATTGGAGGTAGCCAAAATCATCCAAGAACTGGTAAGCATTTGTTTTATATTTCTGCCAGTTGAGGGAGCCACAAAAGTTGTAATAATGGGATGAGATGCAGTTCCAATTTTGTGCATGTGTGCTCCTTGAACCTACCTGTAGTAGGATACTATACCATCTTGACAAACCCCCGGAAAGTTTCCGGGGAAATTCTTAAAAAGATTGTGCAGTGACAATTTGTAACTTCAATTGCCAATTTAAAATACTAATTATGTTTTTTGGTTTTTTTTGAGGGAGATGAATTTTCTTTATGGTTTGAAATATTGTTAACATAGACAAGTATTTTCTTATACTTATGTTTTATTTATTTGGCCAAAAGAAATCACTTGGATGTTGAGTCCAAGGCAGAGCTCAAACTGGCTCTAAAACAGGGAAAGAAGTGGCATTATACCCTTCTGGGTAGCTTTAGCTTGCATTGAATTGGATATAATGTTCTTATTCAATTTGATACAATTACAATAAAAATTGCAATCTAAGGCAAGTAAATGAATTTTGTGTCAGGAGTGAAATACAATCTGTTAAAATTGGTTTGAAAATACAATTTTAGGTCTGGTACAGCAAGTCCTGACATTTCAAATGAATCTGTCCTATAACAAAATTAATGACACTCCAGGTTGTTTAAGAATGGCTGTTAAACTATACTTACCTTATCCATCATTGGATCATGCTGCATAATCCAGGGAGTTAATAGGTTATTAAGTACAGAACACCAGTTCTTTTTAAGGAAACTTCAACTAGTGTTCTTTGAAAAATAAATTGCCTAGCCATTTAAAGCTAAATAAAGTAAGAATATCCCTTTATAAGTATTTCCAGAATTTCACTGTGAAGTCTGTGCATGTTCTATGTGGAACCAGTCACATTTATCTAAGTATTCACAAAGTGATTCACAATACTGAGATAAAAATAATATCTGGATATATATTAGTACTTAGAAAACAAAATTAATTTGATGACTGGGGCTGAAGACTCATGAACACTTGAACTAAATAAGGCTTACATTTGAATAGACAAAGATGGATTATACTGAAAGATCCAGGTAAATAATATTTTAAGAATGAGATTTAACCAAGAAGAGAAGTAAGAGATTATCCTATGCCTTTTAAATTATGCTCATTTTGCAGGGATGTGAAGGGAAGTACCACCAGAGATCTACTTCAAAGTAATGTGTCATTCTATGCCATCTTTATTTTCCTCATTGTATGCTATGGAATGATACATTGGTTACATATGTATGCAGATATACATATGGAATCTGCTGATCTTCAAGTGTGGGAGTATAGATGCATTTTTTGCTGTACATTATGCCAAAGGTATGAGTCATCATACTTAACAAGAATTGTTCCCCGAGATGGCCATGAGACATTTTGTCACTTCAGATAAAGGACATGATGGTGTCTTCCTTCATTCCTTGAAGAGAAGCAACAGACTAATTTGAGAGCAATGGACTAATTTAGAGACTTGATGTGAGGTCATGTGGCACACACACCTCTTTCTTCCAAGACTGGGGAATGACTGGATTGTTCAGGAAGAATGACTGCCAACATCTGTCACCTTAGATAGTTGCATTACCCTGCCTACTGGAAGGATCAGGTTTGGCTGTTCCATTTTTGCTGATGAATGACAGGTGTCAAGAGATTACAAAAGAGCCTCAACCAGTCACTGAATTTAGTTAAGGAAAAGTTCAAGTGGGTAGACTGTGTGATAAATGAAGTTTGATCAGAAAAAAAAAATTAAAGGTACTAAGATTATGGTCTAATTAAAATATATCTGAGGAAGCTATGCAACAAATTACAAGATCCTAGGCAAATCAAAAGGCACAGAATATTTACACTGTCGTTCAAAGGGTCTGGCTTTCTCACCAGGCAAGGATGCTAAAAAAAAAAAAAATCATAAATGAGAAGAACAGTGATGGTATTAGAGTCACAGGTCTGCATATTGTTTGAGATGCTTGCTTAAGATGGTGCTTAAGGCGGCCTTGATAGAAGGCTGGTGCAGGTAGACATGATAAGGAGACTAACGACAAAGGCATTAAAAGCTAAGTAATAAAATGTACCTCTCCATCAGCAGCAACAAAGTAAACACTCTTTGAGTTTTAGTTTGTCTCTGTCCTGTGTGAGGCTGCAAGGCAATTTGGAGGTTGAATATTGTGATTCTCTCAAGAAGACTCTGTCAAGGGCTCTCAAAAAACCTTTGCATTGTCACATCTGGAGACTGGTTTAGGTGTTGTAACATCAAAATTTGCCACTGATAGTCAAAATCTGATTGCTTCCCCTTTGTTGGAGATAAAAAGGTATTGGAAATAGGCTAGGATTTCCAGTAGGTATTGAATCCTTGAATCCACTTATATCAGGTTGGCCCTACACAACTCTTCAAGCCCAGACTATCATGGGGCTTTCGTAGCTCAGCCTATACTTTTCAGTTCATGTTGTGAGAGCAGGTCCTCACTTGGAATCAGGGCTTCAGGCAAAGATAGGCAGGTTAGAAATTCATCACCTAAAAGTGATGTCGAGAGAACTTCAAGATGGGAAGAAAAACCTCTGGACAGTCAAACCAATGCCTCCATCCATGATCTCGAAGAAACAGCTGGTCAGGCCTCGTCTATGAGAAGCAAAGACTCTTTCTCTTATTTAAGGAGAGGGGAAAAATCAAGGGACAGAGAAATGGGTGATTCAGCCCCCTTACTCAGGTGCAAGGGAAAATGTGCAATAATTAATTGGGAAGTAAATATGCAGTAAATAATTGGGAAGGTAATACTGGAACACCCATCTTAATATATACAAGTGAAAGTTTGTCTGTTTCTCTGTGTCAGGCAAAGACCTCATACGATTGTCTGTGTCAGGCAAAGACTTCATATGATTGGCTGCCTGAGAAGACCCTATGGAATCCTGAGGTTTGCAGTTTAGGGAGGGGCCTTTAGAATTCTCAGCCAGAGAGCTCTCGAGCCTCAGTCAACTGTGTCTGTCTTGAATAGGCCAGTTGCTATGGGGATGAGGCCTAGCAGCAAGGAGGAGGGCAGTGTAATCTCTCAAGAACCCAACCTCTGTATGTTAATAACTCTGAATACAGATTGGATTGGGGAATATGGGGAAAAGTTACAGGTACTGGACAAGACAGTTTGGTGAATTAGAGACACAGGATCTCAAATCTTTCTAACAAGTATTACCTATGAGAAAATAAAATCCTGGGCAACACCAGGTATATATGCTAGTATCTTATAAATTGACTCCGGTGCTTCTATCCTTTGTTCTGTGGAAGTGGGCAGGGAAGACATTTCTCCTGCCCAAGAAATACATCCATCTCAAAGCAAGTTAACTATGGGCTTCACCATTCTTGTTTATACATGCAGCAGCATCTTTGACATCTAGGCATGTACTTTTCTGAATAGCACAAGCTTCAAGACAACAGAAGTAGACTGCATAAAGGATAAAGTCTAGTAGAATAGCAGCAGCAGCAGAACATGGAAGTACTTCTGCCAAGCTGTACATGTTTTGCTAGCACAGTTTTCTGTGCTTTGATTTCACTTAACAGTTTCTTTTTTACTTGTGGAAGTACAGAAGTTGGAGGACATGTCCCTTCATCATTCTGTCCTTTACTCTATTTACTTCCACTCACTGGCTAGTAGTAATTACAGTCTAGGGTTCACTTTGGGATCATTCAGATAGACCGTTTAATAAATAATAAGAGTACTATTTATTGATTTCGGTATTGGCTGGTTGGGAAACACAGAGTGCATGGTGCAATGAAAATAATGTCACTCATTTTTCATTTCAGGCCGCATCCCCTCTGCACCTTACCTGGGTTATTTGCTTTTGCATAAACTGTTGTAGACCTTATTTTCCTTTCAGGTTGCACTACTGTAAATCAAAAGAACTTTGCTAAAATCAATGGTGTTTATAAATTGAACCCCTTAATGGATCCAGAAAGATAAAAAGATATTGGTAAATAACACACTAGAAAGAATCCAAGCACTGCTGGAGTACATGAAAAATTTCCAGTGATTTCCATGAAGCTGGAAGCTCACTGACAGTATCAGAACTCAGGAACCGCCCTGACAGCTCAGCTAGGGAGAGACCTTTGTGTGGAAAGTCAATATAATTCATACTATTGAAAAGGTTGGGTGTCACTGATTTTTTTTTTTCAGGGGACGGTAAATTTTGCAATAGTTTTGGGAGAGCGAGTGCTCATTATTAGCGGTGATAGAAACACAGCTTTTTGAAAAACCTTAAGGCTATTTATTTATTTATTTATTTGCAAATAACAGTGCAGTGGTTGTTTGGCGGAACAACCATAATACATCATGGTGGACTGGCCACCATTTTCACAATAATGTGAGCATAGCAATTTTCCATGGCAGTCTGGGGGAAAATGGCTGCTGCTACAAAACATGGTGAAAAATATTCAGTCTAAGCAAAGTCTGCAAAGTGACTTTCTATTTTTACAGGGTCAGCTAGGGGATGTGGTGAGATCGAAAGAAGAAAAACCTGTGGAAATCTTTATGGAAAATGTCTCCTTGAGAAAATTTCACTCAGCTTTACATAAGTGGCTCATCTGTCCCAGTTTACCTGTAGTAACTAGAAGAGGATGATTTGTGATCAAAAAGTCCTTGATACCTAATATGGCCCTCCTCGAGGAGGCCGTCAAGTAACAGAAGAGGCATCTTTATAGTGTAGAAAGAGACAATCATTTCTTTTATTACCACTGTTTTAAAGCATCCAATGTGACAAGTCTACCCCATGAAGACTTGGTTCGAGACTATAATAATACCAGAGGATCATGTTTTGGGAACTGCAAGCAGCTAGGTCCCCAAATATTTATTTTATATGCCAGCTTTTTCCAGGGATGGGAACCAAGGCACCTTACAAAGAAAACAAAAAAAAGATAAGCTAAAAAAAAAAAAGACAACAAAAAAGCTTAAAACACAACTCTACAATTGTCATATTAAAACAGCATCACCTTTGAAAAAAGTAAAAAATCATATTTTTTTAAAAAAAGAAAGAATAAAGTTAAAAAATGCAGCACACACGCACACTTTCCATAAAAGGTTCCTCACAACCATTAACCCTTAAAAGCCAGTTTGAATAATAAGATCTTTGTCTGCTAATGAAAGGAAAGGAAGGGAATTCCACAGGCTGAGGGCAGCCCTTAGAAGTCTCTCTTTTGTGTCCTTTCCAGCTGGGCCTGTGATGTTGGTGGGACCCAGTAAGGGCTTTCCCTCAAACATTTTAACACTCTGGCAGGGTCATATGGGGAAGGGATGGGCAGCTGTGGGAAGTTATGGGGCACATTAGCCCCAAAGGAGACCTTGGAAGGCTGCACTTTCTCCACCACACATCTCACAGGGGGGAAAAAAAAGGAAAGGAAAATAAGTTCATGTCCTCCATGGCCATTTTAGGTCCTGGAGAGGCCTCTTTAACCACAGGAAATGAGCATAAGTCACTTCCTCTTTACTTCCTTCCTATTTACTTGAGGCCTCTCCAGGCCTCAAGTAAATGGCACAGTAAGACCTAAAACATGACATTAGACCTGTCTACTCAGAAGGAAGTTCCACTGAGTTCAGAGAAGTGGGTGTTGGATTTCAGCCTTGCTTAAACTAATCTATTTCAAAATAGAATTATTACTACTATCTCGCCTTAAACCTCTGAATGCCATCTGGGAACTTGAAAAGCAGGAGATAATCTCACAGGAACAGAAACTGATCTTGAAAGCTGTAATCAGATGATAAATGTCTTTGTGACACATCCCCGCTATGTGGTCATGCCCTAGAGACAGATGCTAAGAGCCAACAGGGGGAAATTGGGAAAGCTGAAAGACAAGCCCTTTAATACAGTTTGTGTTTTCACTGTTCTTTTGCAATGACTTCTCTGAGCAAGACAGATATTGCCTAAATTTTTTACGTTCAGGTAATTACAGTAGGATATGGATTTGCTAGTCAGTTTAGGGGAGACCAATTAAGTAGTATAAATCAGAGCATAAAGAATTAACTGGAAGTAGGCTTCACTTTTCCAGGGATGGGGTGGACTAATCATATTAAATCAGGAGTTGGAACATAACTGCAATACTACATCATATCCAGATTTTTATAACTGAGCTTTCTTCTTGTTGCTGTTGGGTGAGCTAACCCACACTCTGAAAATTTATTTAATTTTGCCTTTCTCCATGGCTGTCCGGGATTCTTCTCAGCCATTTCTCCCCTTCTGGTCTTTCAGCAACGTTTCTCTCCCCTCTGTCTCATTTCCTTTTGAGGGGTGTTAGCCAATCAGCAACTGTGTATTGAATTATACAGATGACATCATAATCAGATGTAGCAATTGGTATTTGCATGTTTTGAGACAAAACAGAGGTGACCAAAAATGTACAAATTTTCACAGCTGTTCCTGAACCATTCCTCTCAAAATTTCTGAAAGAGGAGAACTTTTATCAGTTCACTACAACCCCTGGAGTTTATCCCTAAGCAGTATAGTATAGTATAGTATAGTATAGTATAGTGTAGCATAACGTGGCATAGCATAACCCAGTTTCCACCTTGAGCCAGGAATAAAGGCATGCTATAAAATAAATGTATTGGTCTCTTATTTGGAAATTTTTTTAAAAAATACGGATATATCATTATAACATTCCAAGAAGTTGGTTGAAGGAAGAGAAATATTATGAAATCAACAGGATTTTACGCAATGTTTATTACGGCCATAAAAGGCTGCCTTCTGTCAATCTACTTGGGAACAGACAGAATCCATCCAGCGGCACATTGTAAACAAACATGCAAGTTAAGAGCAAAATTTTCTTCAACTAAAATTCCCACAGTGCCCCAGCCAGCACAGCTAGTGGGAAATTCTGGAAGTTTTTATACAAAGGGGAAAAAACTTTGTCAAGCTATGGTTAATATCATGCACTAAGAAAAGTCGACAACATCAGCAAAACAACAAATCTGTTTTGGAAGCAGTGAGCCACTAGGCTGCATAAATAAAGGTTCCCTATCATTCATGCACCTGCATAAATTGAAAGAGAAGCTCAGAAATTTCTGTGACGGCCTTCCTCAATCCGGAACCATCCTGGTGTATCAGATAGCCATGCTAACTTGGGATGCTGAGAGTTCTAATCCAGTTCCCGCCCAGGTTGAAAAAATATTTGAACTGCTTCTGGATAACTGTCCCACTTTTGAATTTACTGGGAAGGCTTCCAGAGATGACGGCACTGTTTAGGCCCTGATTTCTGTGGTGCTTCCAGTTTGAGCAGATTCTAGTGAATCATCCTGACTGCTACACCACCCTGTTTTCTATACCACCATCATCACTCTGGTTTCTGTGGAAAGTGCCATTGCCAGTGCTCTTATTTTGTGGGCTTCTGAAGTGTAGGGAACCAGGACCAAGGCTGTTGGCCTACTGAAGTTGGCCTACTGCTACCACTAACACATTCAGAAGGGAGACAATTCTCCATACAGCTAACGGCTGTGCTGGCTGATCAGATGCAAAGCACAAATAGTACTGTACTCCAAGTAGCCACAGGGGCTAATGCTTTTCACAGTGTTGCTGTATTTCCTGCCTTCATCTACCTACTGTGCGTATGGTGCCACCTCCACAAGTTAAGAGAATCCCAGCCCTCCCAGGGTTATTATGAAATAAATAATAAGGTTTTTTTTTTTAACCATTTAGTTAATTCTCTCTTTTTGTGGTTGGGCTCTTTAAAAAGAATTATTCAGAATATTTCCCCATTAATTTGGTGTTTTGATGCTGTCATTTTAATTAACAAAACAGCCTAGTTTTGAATGAATGACAAAAATAGCAGGTGTTCAGTTCAGGTGACTGAAGTACAAAAGTGAATGCCCTTGGGATTAAAGAAAATGCCAGCCAGAAGTTCTTTGTCCAGGTGGACCCATATCTTGTTCCTTAGCTCTGCCTCGAGTATGGAATTTAGCTGGCTGCCAAGAACCAGTTTTTCTTTCTTTTCCTTAAAAGACTAATTTTAGTTGTCCTTCCAGTGTATTTATGAGTACAAATAAAAATGATTGCACATGCAAACAGTTAACCATATGAGGGGTGGAGGAAAAATCTATAACATTTCTTTTGTAAATAATGGCAAATGTTGGTCACCATCCAAAATAACCAAAGGATAAAATGGCATAATAGAACAGTTATGGGTGACCCATGTGTTTCTTGAAGTCTACTTCATAGCAATACATTTGTTATGTTTTTAGATGTGTTGCATGTCCAGAAATGTGCAGATATTATTGTGCCTTCATTAACAGGGAGCTGGATACATTACATCCTGTCATTTTAGCTATAAATTGGCAGCTAGAGGGTAAGCTATATCTTGTATTTAGAAAAAAAATGTATTAATCTGAAACTTGATGATATATAAAAGGCTGGTTTGATGATGACCTTTGACAATTTTGAGGTAAAAATAAGAAATGCTTTATTTAACAATTTCAGGAGTTTAAAAATTGAGTAATGCCCTTTCCCAGTAATTTGACAAGTGTTGCCTGGTGCCCTGAAAAAAGTGTGTATCAAAAATAGAACAAAAACAAATAATAAAATAAAAGGTTAGAAACTGCCAGTAAAATCTGACATGAGAGAAAGACTAAGCCTCAGGATGCATTCATTCATTCATTCATTTTGGATTTTACTACATATATAAGCATATTTCTAATTCCTAATACCTGGAATAAAACTTTTTTACCCAATATTCTGAGAATAAGTGTCTGATTTA
Source organism: Cyclura pinguis (assembly GCA_030412105.1). NCBI lineage: Eukaryota > Metazoa > Chordata > Lepidosauria > Squamata > Iguanidae > Cyclura > Cyclura pinguis. The sequence goes on along the minus strand of CM059601.1, from coordinate 80,410,000 downwards.
TTATCATGTATTGAAAATACATGAACCGGGTACTTCTAGCAGAATTGATGATGGCGATGATGATGATGATGATAGAATAATAGTATAGAATCCATGCATTTATTTGAGTAAACAGATAAATATGGAACAGATCTACCATGTTACCAGCATTAGCTATGCATATCCAAGCTATTGGTAAAGGTGGAGCTAACTGTAGCATACACATCATACAATATGCATATTGCCTAGATAATGCATCTTTAAAAGCTGCAATATGAAACTTGAGTGAACATGGAAAGACTTTGGCATAACATGTTCCATGAAAAATGGGGTTTATTATGTGAATTTGTTTTTTGCCCTTTATTCTTTACTCAGAAGGTGCCCATTCACTTCCTGCGTATATTTCACACAAGAACAATCTCCCCAAAATACATGCGTTCACATTTCAAACTGTGTATGACATTCAATCTGATACCAAGTCTCACTGCAAAGAATACATTGCATAAAGCAGCTGTCTTTGGCACAGCTGAACCTTCCAAGTAAGAATGTTGTTCTTATGTGCTTTCAAGTTGACTCTAAGTCATGGTGTCCCTGTCATAGGAATTTCCTGACGAGATTTGTTTTGGGGGGGGGGGGCAGGGTTGCCACTGGTTTCCTTTGAGGGTGAGGGTGACTTGTCCCAGTTCACCCAATGGGTTTCCATGGCTGAGTGGGGATTTGAACTCTTGTCCCCAGAGTCCTAGCTGAACACTCAAACCACTTCATCATCCTTGCTCAAGTTAAAGTGGCCAACCAAATATTATGCTGACATGAAATGAAGCATAGTTTATACCACCCAGCCCTTTAGGGCTCCAGGGAATAAGAAACATGTGAGACAAATAAACTAATAAATAAACAAAAATTTTATACAGAAAAGCATAGTTTAATATTTATATCTAAAGGAAGCTTGATCTAAATCCTATTGGTAGTCCCAAACAGAGTAAACCAATTGAATCAATTCCTAAACACTAAGGCCATTTCCGCAACGTATTGGTTCCCACCAACATCCCATTGCGATCTCAGTAGCACTTTTGCCAGGATGGGATTGTGACAGGAACCCTCTCCTCTGCGCCCAGATAGCTCCCAGCAGAAGGGAGCATCAGCGACATGCATCTTCCTTCCACAGAGCAGCCAACCTCGTTCCCATGCTGCACTGGGGAAGGAAGTGCATGATCACGCTTCCACTCCATCCGCATGACCGAGGTGACAGTTGCATTGTGCAATTGCAGGCACTTAACGGATTGCATTGTGCAATCGCGAATATCCTGCGATCATGTCAGGTGGGGATGGGTTGGCAGCAGGACTTTGATGACAACATGCAAAAGTACAACCCGTGGATTGCTGTCAGTGTCCCCATCGCAGGACTGCAACACCATGCGGAAATGGCCTGTGTTAACACTTAAATAAATGCCATTGATTCAGTGGATCCTGCTCTAGCTGGGACTGCTAATTGGACTGAGGCTCTTATTTTTGGTTGATGCTTTTTACTGAGTGTATCAAACTGTCCTAAGACTGAAGTGGTGAAATATGTAGGATATATCTACACTGTGTGTTTTAGTAGGAAATCTTTCATTTTTCCGTCAGTTGAGCATAGCCATACCTAATCTGTGATGATGAAAAGAGTGAATTAAGAAACAAATCAGTTGACCACCCACAACTAAGCAACCCACTTCTTTATTAAGGCTGTTGTTTCATGTAAACAGAACAAAACCAATCATAAGCCATCTGTTTGATTGCTTTATTTGAATAATTAGTTAATTAATATGCACAGAAAGGATGACAGAAGTGAAACAACCAGTTGAAATCCAAATAACATAATTATTTCAGTCACCAAGGTTATGAACAGAGGTATTATGGATACGCAGATGAGTTTAAAGAGGCAGATAAAGAAAAGGCAGCAAGAGTTTCAATATACCATATCAGGGGCTGAGGCTTTATGCTGTCCAGAATTCAAGCAGCAGTTTGTAAGATAACTGCAATATTATATTAATGCACAGTACATGCACCACAGGTTTCAGTGTGGTGTAGTGTTTTGGTATTGGAGTAGGATGCTGGGAGGCCAGGGTCTGAATCCCTACCAAGGTACAGAAACCCACTGGGGGACCCTGGGCAATGCACATTGCATTAGCCTAAGAGGAGAACAATGGCAAATCTCTTCTAAATAAATCTTGCCAACCTCTTGTGGTCACCATAAGTTGGAGTCAACATGAAAACACATAACAACAGCAACATATGCACCACAAGCACAATACATTAAAGAAACATATGAATTAAATTATGTGCATATATCAAAATTAAAAAATCCAAACTGCAAAAACTGAGCAGTTTAGATACAGCTTAGATACAAAATGAAGCTTTATTGTTCATTATATTAATCTGCATCTGTTCACTTAACTGTAACACATATCTAAATAATCAGACAGTTATAGTATGCAACCCCGCTTCCCAGCAGCTCTGTGGTGTGGTGGGAATTACAGCTTGGCTTCATACTATAGTGGGATGGGTAAACCTAAAATTGTTTTCAAGGGCATCCCCTTGATAGTGTTGGAAAGTACCCTGTCTGCTGCTATGGACACTATGGTAAATAGCTTAGTCATGAAAAAAGACTCAAAAAAAACCTCTATAAATCACCATAAAATGTCAGATACCCAACATATCACATAAACATTTGGACAGATGGTGAACATCACATGGTAAAGCAATTTGATGACACATAGCTCACTTCGTTATCACCTGTATCAGGGTGTAACTGATGACAGAAAATGAATTAGGAAGAGATTCTTGGTCTTCACTGAGTAATAGTTTATAAATAACATTCCTAACTTCTAACCTGAAGAATTTTCAGGTGTTTTATCTGGGTTATTCAGAAAAGAAGTATCATTTTTATTTGTTTGTTTGTTCACAGAATATCTCCTGATGCATGGATGATCTTAGGATAGTCTCTAAGCATATGACATTATGTGTAAATACATTAGCCTCATGTGCTGTAAAAGCTGTCCTAACAACAGCACACATGTGTGAACAAGGCCCTTATAGACAGAGATGATATGTGGCATTCAATGAAACTGAAAGTTCTATACAGCCTTATAGAGTACAGAAATTATGTTCTGCTGAACTGTGTTCATAATCTTGAATGTGGATGCGGAGAGCAGGCAAGAATAGGCATGCCACCTCAACCTCTGCATGTTGACAGGAAAGATCTGAAGAAGAAGTATAATTCAGTTTACAGTACTCCATGAGTCTAGGAACCACAGTTGTACAGGGATCCTGATCTCATGGAATCCTGTATTGTACCCTTCCTCTTCACACTATTGGACCTTCCTCGTCATGATAAGGATGAGAAGAGATATGGGGAACAAAGCACATAAAGAAGCTGGGTATGTTCAGCTTGGTGAACAGAAGACTGAGGAGTGACATGATGGCACTCTTTGGCGCTTTCCACATGGTGTAGTCACCGCATAGCTGCAATGGCTTGAGGAGGTGTGCATCCGCACAACATCGTCATTATTAAGTTGATGTTAAGTTGCTGATGCGCCTTTGCATGTTGCTAAAGTGTTGTATTTGAGCAACGGAAAAAACGTGTTTTCACTCTCTGAGACCGCTTCTACTACATTTCTACAACTAAGTGCAGAACTGCTGAAGCACATTCTCACAGGAATGGGTGGGTTCAGGGAGTGCCCGGCTTAGACATGTGACGTCATGTCTGCATAGGGACATCCTTCCCAAGATTTTTTTAAAAAAGGGATCCAATGAAATGGGCTGGGGCGGGCCATAGGCAAGGGGGTGGTGACGAATGCTGGAGCGCGGAACGAGAAAGCGGTCTTCGCCACCTCAAGCGGAGGACGGTGCGGAATGCTGTGTTGCAGAAACGTCACAGAAACGCAGCCATAAACTCTGCTCCTGTGACACCATGAGGCGTTTCTGCCATCTCATGTGGAAAGGCCCTTTAAATAACTCAAGGGCTATCACAGAATGTGGGTGCAGGCCCCAGAGGCTAGAACCAGGTGAAATGGTTTTAAGTTTCTGGAAGGTAGATTTTGATTGAACATTAGAAGGAACTTCTTGACAGTAAGAGTGGTTTGGCAATGGAACCAATTGACTAGAGAGGTGGGGGGGTCTCTTTCTCTGGATGTCTTCCACAAAAGGCTGGACAGCTACCTGCTGGGGATGCTTTAGCTGGAAATCCTATGCTGAGGAAAGGGTTGGACTCGATGGCCCATGAGGCTCCCCCCAGCTCTATTTTTCCATGATTTTATAATGAACACAAGAGAGGTCAAGCATGAGGTGACATTCTCATCCCCATCTGCCCTACATGCCTACCTTCTTCTGATGCCTGGAGAGCACATAGAACTATAGCAATTAAGAATACAATTCTGTTCCATTAAAACCAAATACAATTTTGGTGGACAACTGCAACAGGTATGAGGGCCACTTCTCTGTCCCTGGTCCCTTCAGAGACCACACAGGCTACAAAAAATGGGAGGAAAGAACAAAACCATAAGCTGTTGAAAGTCCATCTCTGGTTTTGGGGAGCAAAACAGGTATCTTATGGTGTCAAACACAGAAAGGAAGCCCTGCAACTTGTTTGGAAAGTTATCTGCCTCTCCTGGAGGTTTCTTACCTGGGGAGGGGGCAAAAAAAGGTAGCACAGAAAGGTCAAGGTTCTCTGAAACAGCCTTGAGGAGTTGTATTTTGACTGCCCCTGATTTAGATGGAAGGCTATGTTCTGTGTTGTTCTGTATCACCAATCCTATTCACTCTTTACTTAGGAATAAACCCTATTGAAAGCAAAGGGGATCTGAAGTAAATAAGCCTAAGATACCATTTTCATTTGTTTCTTAGATGGACAAGTACAACCTTACATACAAAACATTAGATTGGTTGCGTGGTACTATTGTTTTCATTCAGTCATCAATGGGTTTGTACAAAGCAATAGCATCTCTATGAAATAATCTGAATTCACATTAGCACTGGTGACTACATGAAGCGTTCCCTCCTCTAATAGCCTTTAGAAACATTGCAGTTTTGATGCAAATGAGCCCCTAAGAGACAAAAAAGGAAAATAAATATTTGTTTTTCATTCAATGAGCCTGTTATGTTTTATCTGCCCTGACCCTCCCCTTGCCTTATGAACACCAGACACATGCAAACAGTGTCATTAGAAAAGAATGGCCTTCTTCACAAATAAACATAGATTTGCCTGTAATTTCCTTTATATCTTTTAACATTTCCATTTGAGTAATCCATCTGCAGCACATCGATCCTTGGTAGTAAAATTAAATACAGGAATTAATAAAGAGTTGTTCATGTAGAAAGGATTTTAATGGTTTATTTGGATAAAAGGCTGTCTAATTGTTCAAACATACTGCAACCACCTTTGCTTTGACCATCTGCTGTTTAAGGGGAAAAAAACCCTTGCAATTAAGGAATACTTTCTTTGGTTTACAAAACAGAGCCCACAAATGCTGAAAGCACCAATTGGAAACTTATTATTTGGCTTGTAAAATGCATAAAAAGTTGACTGGCACTCTGAATGACACATGCCTTGTTTATGCCACACCAGCTGAGAAGACCCAGTTTTTATACAGGAATAAGCTGGTATATGAGGAAAGGTTATCAGGGATTAGAATCTTACTGATTTTAATGGACTTTGTTGGAAGATCTGAACCAGGCATGGAGGCTTTAATCATTGCAATGGATAGATCAATTAATTTTTCAGTCACATAAGAAAATGCACCATTCAGGTAACCAGTGAAGATGGTTCACTCCTTTTGTCTTTTACTGGGCTAAGTTTCAGACAAAATGAAACACAGACTCTGTCCACACTTGCATGTGAACACCAGGTACCTAATATTCATGCATACATGTATTTTATATCCCTCTTTTCTCTTGACATAGAGCCAAAGGCAGTTACAAATTAAATGATAGTTTTTATGAGTAAGAAGAACCTGAGCTGGAAATACAGCACCAATATCTGTAGAGGCACAGTATACCAGGAAGTTTCTTATAGTCAGATAAAGCTCATGTCCAAAACCAAGCTACAATCATATGTCATGTCAGTCAAACATGTTTCTATGTATTTGATAAGAGAGACGAAGGATATGTAGGGTAGAATCCAACTAAATTCTTCTACTTGCAGAACTCCGTCAACATGGGTTAAACTGGAAGAGAGCAATGCTACTTCAAAGAGTTGGACAACCCTGAAGACCAGACTGATTGATTGATTGATTGATTGATTGATTCAAATAATGGTACAGGATTAAAGGAGGCTCACAAGCAATTAAAAACAGGAAACAGCAAAAAATTTATTATACAAAAATTTTAAAAAACAAGCAACAGTTTGGTTAGAAACACAGAGTTAAAACTCTATCAAACTCACTCAAAACACAGCACAACCCCATTAAAAACCCTATCTGTCACATGAATTGGAAACCAAAAGCCTGCCTAAATGAAAAGATCTTTGCATGCCAGTGGAAGAACAGGAAGGAGGGAATGAACTGAACTTCCTGTGGGAAAGAATGCCAAAGCCTGGGAGCAACCACTGAAACTGCTCTCTTCTGTGTTTTCATCAAATGTTCCTATAATACTGGTAGGATTGAGACAAAGCCTTCCCTGAAAGATCTTAAAATTCAGAGAAGGTTCACCTGTTTGTGAGGAGTAAGGCTGAAGGGAGAGGGACTACAGGGGAAAGGGGAAGAAAGGACAAAGGACCTTTCCACACTACACTGTTACGATGCTATTATTCCACGTTCAACATCCTATGGAATCCTGGAGTTTGAAGTTTAGGGAAGAACATTTAGAATTCTCAGGCCAGAGTTCTTTGGTCTCAGTAAACTACAAACCCCAGAATTCCACAGGATAAAATTGAAAGTGGAATAATAGCACTCTAACAGTGTAGTGCAGAAAGGCCCAAGTCTCATCACACTAGTGGAAGCCTGCCTGCTCATATAACCTTGACCTCAAACACCAGCCCTTTTCAGGACATTGACATTTAAGACAATGAGGCTTCCATTCTTAGGCAGAACAATGACAGCACATTCTTAGGCATGACTACTTGGAAGTAAATTCCTCTATATGGAATGGGGCTTACTCCCTTGTATAGGCTTAGGACTGCAGCCTTAGGACAGAATCCCTCTGGCACAGTGGCCTAACAATCCCTCCCCCTTTTTTTAAGAATCATGCAATGGTGACAAGGAAAGACAAAATCTGCTGGCTCCAAGCAACCTATTTCTCCAGTGCCTTATTTCCTTTATCAGCCAAGCTCTATGCTGTTTTCCATTCTGTTTTCACCACCTATGCCAGCACAGTTACATTGGTGTCCAACATGATTCCGCTACAATGAGCTTGTTGTCGTGTGCCATCAAATCCTTTTTGAATTACAGTGGCCCTAAGATGAACCTATCATGGTGGGGTTTTTTTTAGCAAGATTCATTCAGGGAGGTTGTCATTGCCTTCTTCTTAGGCTGAGAGAAGGTGACTTGCCCAAGTTTACCCAGTGAGTTTCCATGGCTGAACTGAGATTCAAGCCCCAGCCTCCAAGAATCCTCGTCCAACACTCAAACTGCTACACCATTCTGGTGTAGTGAAGCCAAGTCAGTTTACTTAGTTTACTTTAGGTAACTAAGCAAGCTGCTTACCTATATTTGTTTGAAATTTTTAAATCCCATTTCTCTTCTCCTCTCCAGTAGACCAACTCACATCAGTGGCATAGAAGTGTTGCCAGTACTTATGAAGCTCTATATTTTGAGTCACCCATTCAGTGGATAATAGCCAGAGTCTTTGGGTTTGTCACTATTATCAGTACATAATATACATGCATGCATACACCTTAAAACTATATGGCTTATCTGTGCCTTTCTTGATGTCCAATGCAAAGAAACCTAACCACTTCCAAATGGAATTCCTGTGAAGCAGGCTCAGTCTTTTGTAGTCGAATAACAAATCAGGTGGGGTTTTGGTTGAATTTGCAATTCTAAAACAGTAACTCACAAAGTAGCATTTGAAACTCTTACCATGTTTGCCTCATGTAGATCAGTATCAAATTAAATTTCCCTATTGTAGCTCTTGTGTTGGTAACACAATGCAGGGAGTGTTGCTTGCTTCATCTCCATCTTTCTAACTGTGACATCCTTTTCAGTTTAAATTATACAGAAGTGAATCATTATTGAGGCCTCCTGTTTACCATCTTTAGAAGATTTAATTTATCCCAATAAACATTGTGAAACAGACCTTTTGGATTCACAATGACATATAATTTACTTGGAACAAATGCTTCGGGGGGCCAACATAAAGACTATTCATCAAGCCAATCTGAATCCGAGGTATCCTAGAAGAAAAGAATCCTTTGTCTAATTGTTTTCCATCACAAACAACATGTGGGAAAGAGATTTAGGCAATATTTTCAAACACTGCAAGCAACATAATTATTGTCATCTGCAAAGCTTGTGATAGTTTTGCAGTCATGGTTGCACTTTATCTTTAAATCATCCATTCACTGTAACCAATTACAAGTTGCCATTGCTGGGGGGTTTAATAATATTAAATGCAAAACCCCAGATTTCAATATGACTGAGTTTGTTACAGAAGCCAACAAAAGCCAGGAAATTGGAAGGCAAGGCCTCATGTGTGATACTTTGGTATAACAGGGCATAGAGGAGTTGGGCACAAATCAAAAAAGGATCAATTTGTAATAAAGAATTCTGCTTAATTCTTCATTTCCATTTTTGTAGCAGATGTGTGGATAAACACGAACCTTCATAAAGCACTGTCTTCCAGCTTAGGTTTGTCTAGCTTCTCAGGAAACTCACCAACAGCTAAAACTATTTGACCCATCATAGGACCAACTGACTCTGTAATAATTATGGCTGTACCTTCTCAGCGTTAAACAGAAGCAGAACAGATGGGAAGAAGCTAAGACCATTAAAACCATTTATAGATATTAAGTTCGTAGCTGATTTATCTAGATCAGAATACCTAGTTTAGAGCCTACCCTATTTGTTGCCAAACAAAATCCACCTTGGTTACATTATAAAAATCTAGCCAAGGACGACTCTACCCTAATGTATCCAACTGTGCTTGTCCTTGCCTATACTGACAAAGTAGTCATTCATTTTAAGTTTTTAGAAGGTTAGGATTATACATATTCTAAACATATCCCAGCCAACAGTACCAACAGCTGCTAAGGTTCATTTGTTGTAATGGGTCATCTAATTCATTCCATGAATCAGTTTATCAAGCCAGCTTTCTACCCAGCATCATTTTTTTGTCCTTCACACATCATTTATTTATTTATCTATTATTTAAATGTTTGTTCTGATTTTCTACAGGTGTTGCCCAACAACAAATAAGATAAACATACAAGCGTAAAACAATCATATTAAACAGGATGAGGAACAGGCGATGGATGACCTCTTAGGTGTTTACCCACCTTACTGGAGAATTACTGACCAGTTCTAATATCCCTTTCTTGGGCAAAGTTCTAGAGTGTGTTATGGCTTCCTAGCTGCAGGGGTTCTTAAATGAAACAGATTATCTAGGTCCAGTTTAATCTGCATTCAGATCTGGTTATGGTATGAAGATAGCTTTGATCACCTTGGTGGATGACCTACACTGGGAATTGGACAGGGGAGCATATCCTTATTGGTTCTGCTGGATTGCTTGACACCATTCAGTACCATGGTATCTTTCTGGGCCACTTCACCAGCATGGGACTTTGGGGTACTGTCTTATAGTGCTTCCAGTCCTTCTTGGAGGGGTGAATTCATAAGGTGGTGCTGGAGGATGCCTGTTCAGTGTCCTAGACATTGGCCTGTGAGGTGTCTCAGAGCTTGTTTCTATCTGGTGATGACTTACAAATCTTTATACAGCCTGTCTGAAAGATTGTTATCTCTCTGTAAGTGCCTGCCAAAATCATAAGATCTTTGGTAGAGAGCTTTCTCTCTATCCTACTATTGTCACTGGTACAGTTGGTGAAGACACAGAGTCTTCTTGGTGGCTTCCCACACTGTGGAACTTCCTTCCACAGAGGCTAAGTTGACCACATTAGTGGTCTCTTTCTGTCAATAGGCAGAAACTTTTTTATTTAAACATATTTTATGTTGTTGTATACCTGACTTATTGTGACCCAAAAGTGAACCCATCATGAGGTTTTCTTGACAAGATTCTTTTCAGAGGGGGTTGTCTTTGCCCTCCTCTGTGGTTGAGAGAGTGTGACTTATGCAAGGCTATCTCTCCTAAAAAGGCACAAGATTCTGTCTGATTTTGGAAGCTAAGGACAGTCAGCACTTGGATGGGAGACCAGCAATGAATACCAGGTGCTGCATGTTATAGTTCAGAGGAAGGAACTGGGAAAACCACCTCTGAATATTTCTTGCCTAAGAAAACCCTAGGAATTCATGGGGTCTCCATAAGTCAACAGGCAACTTAAAGGCACATACACACACATATAAACATGACTTCAGTCTTTAAGTGGAAGTGGCAGAAGGGTCTTTTAACAGGGCGCAGTGTACCTTAATCTTATATTTTGTATATATTTTAAACTACTTTAGTATTTTAATATGATATGTTCAGTAGTTTTTTTTAAAAAAACTGTAGTACTACATATGCTTTGGTTTTTAATTTTTTTTTCCTTAACCTTTTAGTGTAAGCCATCTTGTGTCTCATTGTGCAAGAAAGGCAGGATATAAATTAAATAAAAAAATAAACTAAAAAGCTTCTCTCTTCCCTGACCATTGGAAGTTGAATGCTAAAAACACTCAGATAGAAACATAGTTTTCACCCAGCTCTAAAATATAACTAAGGATATACAGCATGCAGATGCAAATTAAATCATTAAAATAGACCATTATTTCTTAAAAAATGAGCTGAAGTACTGGCCAACACTGAAAGGGTGTTTGTGTACTACATTGTAATAGTGCTTTCATTCCACTTTCAACATCCTGTGGAATTCTGGGGCCAAAGAGCTCTCTGGCTGAGAATTCTAAATGGTCAGAAAAGAAACATAGACAGTGAAAATTCTCTTTTATAGAACTTTGTATATATAATCATGCTAGTAATAAATAAATAAATATTACAGTGCAAAAAAAAAGAAAAAAAGCAATGGATTAATACATTTAAATTATATTAGTGTATTTTTTGAAAAAAGTGGGAAACTTATCCAACTTATGTTTACAATATGTTCTTTAGTGCTCTTCTTCTTCTGAACACAGCTTGGATATCTGGCAGTTCTGTCTGCATATATGATGAAACTCTTTGTTGTAAACTTCTGAGTATCACTTTGCTTGCATGGGAGATTAATCCAGTGGTCTAATGATGACTACTGTACCTGGTTTCCTGGTTTCTACAGACTGGAATGTATATTGAATCTCCAATCTGTAGGCCATTGTTTCATTTTCCATATTTGTCAGCAGATTTTAGAATATGAGTGGATTCTGTCTCTGTAGCTTGAAACAGCACTATTGGTATGTCATCTGTTCCTGGTGATTTATTTCTCCCAAATACTTTGAGTGCATCTTCCACTTCACTTTCTAAAATTGTGGATTCATCAGCAAATAGTTCTTCCCTGAAAGAATCTGTCATCCTTTCAACTTTTCTATATAGTTCTTCAACGTATTGTTTCCATTGTCTTTTTATCTCTTTGAGATCATGCAGTGTGTTCTCCTCCTGGTAATATAGTATCCCCACTCTTGTTTCAAATTTCCTTTTAATTTCTCAGATCTTGCAGAGGAGGTCCCTTGTTTTAGTCGGTTTTTTTACTGTCATTTTCTATTTCCCTGCACTGATTATTATAGTATTTCTCTTTGTCGCTGTGCACAAATTGCTGAGCAGTTGCATTCAGAATTCTCACCCTATTTTTGCCCCTTTTTCTTTTTGTCTGTTTTTAATTGTTTATACATGATCCTTAAATTCTACAGGGATGTTCTTCAGGTTGTATTTTGTCATGGCGACTTAGGCCCTTTTCGCACGCCGTTTCTAAAGCGAAAGGGCCCCTTGAGCGTTGCATAAATGGGAAGAGCGGTCCGTACGATGCACTCCCATTTACGCGACGCTCAAGAGCCAGACGCAGAGCGGACACGCACCTTTTTATTTTTGGCTCTAAGCCGAAAATGGTGCGCAGTCGCGTAATGCTCCTGGGGCCCATGCGCACTTACCTGCTGTGCAGTGCGTCGGGAGCCGGGCCGGTCGCGCTTCCTGCCTCAGCGCGAGCTTGCAATTCCCAGGTTGCGCTGCGGTAGGAAGGGGCGGGGCGTTCGCAACAACATTTGCGCAACCAGGAAGCCGATGCAGAACTCAAGCAGCAGGGAAGAGGCAGCATTTCTGCTGAGGCTTTTCACACGACCACCACCCCACACCTCTGCGAAAAGGTAAGGTGCGGAAAGGGTCTTAGTGTTCTCCTTTAGGGTATTTAGCTTTTGTAATTCTAATTTGGTAGTTTTTCTAAAACTTAGCTAATTTTCAATATTAGTAGTTCATTGTCTGTGCCATGATTCACTTCTGGCTTTGGAACAACCACAGAAGAAAGTCAAGGAAGAAAGTGCAAAGGTGGGTTTACAGCTGAACCTCAAGAAAACAAAAATAATGACCACAAGTTATTTATATAACTTTAAAGTAGACAATGAAGATACTGAGACAGTCAAAGATTCCCTATACTTTGGGCTTGCCCATTATCAAAATGGGGACAGTAGTCAAGAAATCAGAAAAAAACTAGGACTTGAGAAGTCAGCTCTGAAGAAACAAAACAAGAACCTCAAGTGCAAAGATATATCATTGAATATCAAAGTCATGATTGTCCATGCCATTGTATTTCTAGTCTCTACGTATGGTTGTGAGAGTTGGACAGTGAAGAACGTTGATAGGAAGAGAATCAACTCATTTGAGATGTGGTCCTGGCAGAGAGTTCTGCAGATACCCTGGACTGTCAAAAGGACAAATAAATGGATCCTAGAGCAAACCAAGTATGAGCTGTCTCTGGAAGCCAAGATGACTAAACTGAGACTGTTATACTTTGGACGTATCATGAAGAGACAGGACTCACTAGAAAAGACAAGAATCTGGAAGGTAGTCGCAAAAGAGGAAGATCATGTTGCAGACTGATAGATTCAGTCAAGGAAGCTGTAGCCTTGAGTGTGCAAGACCAAAGCAAAGCTAATGATGACAGAGTGAATTGGAAGTCTCTCATTCATAGGGTCCGTATAAGTTGAAGTCAACTTGATGGAATTTAACAACAACAATAAATGGCCGGAATCCTTTCAGTTATTCACAACCAGAATAGACCTTGTGGAATCAATTGTTAAATGGTGAGGCAAATTCCAATGATTAAAGTGCTCTCTTGCAGGACTCACAATAAGATTTAGCCTTCTTTGTATATTATGACTCCTTTTGTAGTTTATTTCAACACACATGATTCAACATGATTTGCTATTGCCATATTGTCTCCTAAGGTGAGCGAGTGTTGTGAATCACAATAAAAAGTATGATTTAATTTTGACAGAACAGTGTATCTTTAGATGACCTAATATATAAATCTATGCTAAATTCAGTTTATTAGCCAAGCAGGACTGACACAAGAAATGTGTGTGTGTGCATGTGTGTGTGCAAGGATAGCTCTATGTGTAAAAATGCATAAATTTTGGTGTTCCTGTGAAATAGTCCACTTGTAAAGGGAGGAGCTGGACAAGTCTGGTTGAAACCAGCCAATCACACACTCGGGGAATGCTGTGAAAGTGGAGTCTACATGGCAAAAAGATACAAAACTTAGGACAACCCCTCCCTAAACTGCAAAGCCCAGGATTCCATAGGATGTTGAAAGTGGAATAATCGCGCTATAAGAGTGTAGTGTGGGAATGGCCTTAGGCTTGCCTGTGACAGAAAGCAGGTAGGGAAAAGAAAGTACAGAGACAGAGAAAATATTGCATAGAAATAGGTGAATGATGGCTTAGAGACATGGAAAAGCTGTAATAGAGATAGGACAGTCAACCAGGGAAGAACTGAATAGGATTTTGGGGAGCTTTGAATGATTAAATAATTCAGGGGTTAATGTGTTATCTAAATGTGTCTTAATAACCTTCTACTTGTTTATTGTGGCTGGCTATTCCTATTAAGTTTGATAGAAAGTCTGGTCACCCTTACCACAAACCCACAGAACAGTGCATCCATTGGGCCATATAGGGAACACCTTGAGACCCAAGTACATGATCCAGGGAGAAATCTTAAGGTGAAAAGGAGGAAAGTGAGTGACAAGAGCCCTAGGATTGGAACTACAGAGCCAGTCTGGAGAGGTGATCCGTCACACCACTATTATGATTTTTTTTGCATCATGCCTATAGTAGCCCATTTTCAGATTTGATGTGAAGTAAATTGAACGTACATGAGAAGCACGTCATTGTGGCAGGAGATTCTACCCTGAATCTGTGCCCATTCAGTAGGATCTCTGCAGACAGCACCTGAATATTTAGCTGTCTCTGTAGCGTTCTCTGACCTGCATAGATTGGGGTGGAGTCTATCCTATCTAAATTCATGTTGCACCACATGACTGACTGAAAAGGGATTTAATTTTTCTTAAATGTAACCCAAATTAGATTCCTCACTGCAGTCTGATCTGTGACAGCTTGATGGCTCACTTTTTGATTGTGAATCACTGTGAAACCTATGTCTGTGACAGCACTGCAGGTTTTCTCCAATGCTGTATTTTAAGCATTTGAGTTTGGTGTAATACCTTACATTCATCTTCACTGAATAATGTATTATTGCTTCCTGTCCAATGTTCCTAATACATGCAGACCATTCTGAATTTTATTTCCCTCCCCTTTGGAATTTTCAGTCACTCATAATTTTTATATTATGAAAAGATCCTTTCCTGAATTCTACATTAACAATGTTTGGAGGTGGGGAGAGCTTTATGTCTGACTAGCTATAGCAACAACTTTATCACCAATGAATGTGTATGTGTGTGTATAGATATATATGCACTATATATATATGTGTGTGTGTGTGTGTGTGTGTGTGTGTTTTCATGCACTGTGAATACACACACACACAAATCTGAGTGTGTTTACTCAAAAGTAAGTCCTTGTGTGCTCACTGGGGCCCATTCCCTAGAACAGATTCACCTTCCCCAAGCTACTGACTCCCAGATTTTCTGGACTAAACTACAATTATCCCCAGGCAGTATTATCAAGTTGCCTGGGGATTATGGGGGTTGTAATCCAACACATTTGGTGGGAGGAATGCTGGGTTAAGGAAGGTTGCTATAAATAGTGTATTGGAAAGACTGCAATCAAAAGTATTTATTACATTAACATAATGCCTAGTGCATATTCTTTTTTTATGCCTTTATGCCTTTTTTATGCAATTTTAAAGAAAAAATAACATAAGATACAAATAATAGAAGATGATTAAAGACATTTATAGTAATGAGGAACAATGAATTGATTGCCTGGCATGTGTTCAGGTCTAAATATCTCAAGGAACGTCTATATTCATCTGAATATCAAGTTCATGCTTAAGGAGAGCCCTGAACACCCTAGAGAATTCACAGATTACTTCTCGTTCATGCAGCATGATTTACTGGCAGTTGTAATTCTCAGCCTCCAGTTTTGGCAGCACCACTTTGGACATCAGGAAAAAGAAACCCTTTACAGTTATGCTGAATAAGAAGCTTCAATAGCTGAGGAAAAGAATTTAATTTAGTGTACTCGAAGAAAGATTTAAAAAAAAAAATAAGAATAAGAATAGGCATCATCTTAGGGTACAAGTAAAAAAAACTTAACTGAATGCATGTAATCCATAAGAAAACGAATTTCAAACGTTTAATTAGCATAGAAACAGGCAATGCTATTCAATAGGTTACGAGGAAATCAAATAGTCATAGCTAGCAGCCACTCTTTTAAAACCAGAATTGGAGCACAACCCCCCAAGGGCTGTTTCCACCAATTTTCCAATAAATCATGTAATGACTTTTAGAAAAGACAGTTATTTAATTCTTGAATTGGAGCTACAGGACCATAACCAAAGACTGACAGCCCTCTTATGCCACCATGCTTTCATATGAACCTTTCATAAAGTGCCTGACTTGGAAATGATGCATTAATTAGGTAAATGGGGATATGGGAGAGATTGGAATAAAATGCAGATGGCTGACCTTTCATGTAGAGATCAGAGTTCACTAAAAGGGAGAAAATGGGCATATTTTGTTTACAAGCCTATATGCCATCTCTGTTTCAGCTGGTTCAAAATTTTGGCCACCCAATAACTCCATTCCAAAGCAGAAATTGATGTTATAAACAGAAGATACAATTTTTTGAATGGTAAGACATCAGTGAAGGTATTTATTGTACAACTTTAGCCTATGATCGATATGAAATGAAGAAGTTTGTATTGTTCAGAAATGGAATTTTTCTCTTAGAAATTAGCGTAACAAATTCCATAACAAAAATTTCTTACAACACAGTCCTATATACGAACATATTAAACAGAAGGTCTCCAAATGACCATTGAAATGCAGTAGTTTATTACAAGGAGACAAGGAAATAATCTTGTCCAAATCAGAGTGCTTGCCATGCATGGTCATTAGTTTTGTTTTAGGTAGCATTTTAAAATCAAAATAATTCCTTACAAAGAGGTCTTCAGTGGACATGCCTAATTTAGAGGTGCCAGAAGGAAAACTGGAGAAGGCCCCTGTGCATAGAAGAGGGGATTTCAGTAGGTCTTGCTAGTTACCTGGTTGAACGACAAGGAACACCTGCTAAAATTTCCTCTTCTACAGAACCATTAAAGACACAAGAGCCTTCTCCAATTTTCAAACTAGCAATCTTACTAATGATCACTTACACAGTTAAAAAACAACAACAACACAAAAATCTCCCTATATAAATCCGTCTGAGTTGTAAAATACAACAAAATCCAAAATCCACAAAACAGGAATACCTTTTGTTGGCCAACCAAAATGCAGAAAATACATCATGTAAACTTTTGAAGCTTTACTGACATCTTCATCAGGCAAAGATGTTAAAATCTTTGGGCCTTTCTGCCCTACACTGTTACAGTGCTATTATTCCACTTTTAATATCCTGTGGAATTCTGGGGTTTGTAGTTTACTGAGGCCCAAGAGGTCTCTGGCTGAGAATTGTCAATGCACCTCTCTAAACTGCAAACCCCAGGATTCCATAGGATGTTGAAAGTGGAATAATAGCACTATAACAGTGTAGTGTAAAAAAGCCCATAGAGGAGAAGAAAAGTGACTAATAGCCTTTTCGCACGCTGTTTCTAAAGAGAAAGGGACCCTTGAGCATCGCGTTAATGGGAAGAGCGGTCCGTACAACACACTTCCATTTACGCAACACTCAAGAGCTGGATGCAGAGCGGACATGCACCTTTTTATTTTCGGCTCTAAGCTGAAAATGGCGTGCAGTCGCGCAATGCTCCCGGGGCCCGCGCGCACTTACCTGCTGTGCGGTGTGTCGGGAACCAGGCCGGTCACGCTTCCTGCCTCAGCGCTAGCCTGCAATTCCCAGGTTGCGCTGCAGTAGGAAGGGGTGGGGCGTTCGCGCGGCACTCGCGCGACCAGCAAGCCAGCTGCAGTAAGGAAGGAGAAGCAAGTGAGCGCCTCGCGCAAGAGGCTGCTCACGCGAGCGCCACCCCCCACCTCCGTGAACAGGTAAGGTGAGGAAAGGGCCTTCGTTAGAGTCACAGGTCTACATTTTGTATCAGATGTTATTTTTGTAGGCCTGTAACTGTAAGATTGTTACTTTTCTTCCCTTGTATGATTTTGCATTGCTGTTTTATGGATTTTGGATTTGTAGCTTGCTGCAGAGATATCCCCGGATATGTCTGAGTTGTGTGGTCTTCAGGGAAAGACTTTTTTTTTCCATCTCACTATCTTCATCGGCAAATCTGGTGTAGATACAAGAGAGGACCTTCTTGGTGGCAACTCTGAGGTTCTTGGGGTTTATTTGCATATTTACTGGTTGCATACCTACAGCCCCTCAAAACTAATGGGCTGCCTTCTACATAATCACAGAAATAGAAATTAATCCTATTTTAAATAAATAAAATTAAGAACAACAATTTCACAAGTCATATTACTGTTTACAGCTAAATAGGGTGAGACCCACAAACATCATAAAATCATAGTACAGACCTGCTCCATAACACTGGTCTCTTCTTCTGAATGGTGACAGGAGACAGCTGTCCTCCCAGAAGTCCATAAGACTGCATTCAACTGATATTAGCAGGCTCAGAGAAAAGGAAAAATAGCCTCTTTGTTACTCACAGGTATTCTGAAGGATTACCTCCCAACACCCTAAAGGGCCTGATACCACAAGCCTTCCATAGTGGTCTCCTCTGCTAGAAATCAGCTGCCTTTCCAACGTCTACAATATGTTGGATGTTACCCACACAGAATCAGGCAGAAGCCCCATTATTGTTCACAGAAGGGGTTGCTTCAAGCAGCCCAAGGAGTCTGATACTATGGAATCCACCCAGCACTGGCCTTGCTTTTTGAATGTACAGATGTCCTTCCAACAGGTGGTGTGTGTGTGTGTGTGTGTGTGTGTGTGTGTGTACACGTTCACATCTGCTGTTGATTCAGGACAACCCCATGAATTTCATCAGGTTTTCTTATACTCTGAAGTGATTTGCCAACTCCTTCCCCTGAAATATAGCCTCCAGCATCTAGTGTTCATTGGCTGTCTCCGATCCAAGTACTAACCAGGCCTGACACTGCTTAGCTTCCAAGATCAGACAGGATCTGGTGCCTTTAGGGCATTTAGGCCCCAAGATGCTGTAGCCTAGGATATCTGTAGCAGCCCTGCAGGAACCCCAATATGGATCAGTGGTACTCCAAAACATCTTAAGGATCCTGATGTCTACATAGTAACAGACTGCCCTTCTGAACAGTCATAAGAATGCAAGACTATTATTACTATTACAATATGTTTGCAGGACACAGATTTGAATACCCCTCCATACTTCTACAGAATGCCCCTACAGTAGAGCATGTTCCCTAATCAGCCAGCTTTTCTTTTCAATGATTTCATACTGTCGCAAATTATAGGTATTTTAATATGATACCGTGCCATACTGGGCTGTGATTTGATGTGGTAAATTCCCATTCATTATAACACCATGTAGGCAACTAAGCAAGAGGTTTAAAATGGACCTAAATTTAGAAGGCTTTGAGACAAAGAAAGAGAAGAATGGTCTAGAAAAACTCTTTTTTCGACAATCCATATCATATGATGTCAAAAATATACAAAATCTTGCTTTCATAGGAACAAGAAACAGATATTATAAAAGATTCAATAATTAAATGGTTGCAGAATCTTGGAGAATCTATCTTACTTGAACATTGGGAGCAGAGCTGGAAAAAAAACTCAGAAATTCTCTGCTGTACAAAATCTGCATGAGAATTACCTTAAGATGTCCCACCAATGGTACCTTACTCCACTGAAACTAAGCAAAATTTACAAAACTGAAACTAGCATATGTTGGAAGTGTCAAGAAGGAATTGGAACCGTTTTCCACATGTGGTGGTCCTGTCAGAAAGCAAAAGTATATTGGATGCAAGTTCACAATAGACTTCAAGAGACTTTTCAACAGAAATTCTCCATGTTGCCAAAATTCCCATTTTAATACCACATGCCTTTTTCCCCCCTGAATGTTTGAATCAGCTAACAGATACTCAAAAGGGAGCACAAAGAAGTGGTCAAGAGCTGGGAAAGAGACTGATGTGCTGCATGGGGTATTTGCCTTTTGTTCAGTATGAATAACATTTTCAGAAATGTAGTTGCATAAACCTGCAATCATGCTACTTTACAGCTGCCGTACTTTGAAAAGAAAAAAAGAGATAAAACATTTACTGATTGACTACTTCAACATCAATTGTAATGATGACTCTCATTTTAAACACTCTATAAATCCCAGACAGTTGTAAAAGGAGCCACTACTCCTCAGTTGAATCAGTCCAACAACCAAATCAGACCTTCCTTGTGGCCAGCCACCATCCCAGTGATGGTGGTGAGATGCCTTTTCTCCATCTTGGTCCCTGGCAGGCCTTCACCTCTGGTTGGAGAAGGATGGCAGCTCTAGCAATGACAAGGGCAGCAGCAGCAGCAGCAGCTCTGACCCAGCTGGAACCTTATGAGTTATTCAGTAACCCCCACAGGCCTAAGGCCAAGGGCTTAGAGGGGTTCTCTCATCCTGCTTTAACCTGACATATCTCTCTTCCTCCTCAGAGCTCTACTAACTGATTGCTACCTGGACATAAATTTTAGTTCTGAAAAAAAGCATAGTTGGAGAAAAGTTGGAGAAGGTTCAGCAAAGGACAACACAAATGGTAAGAGGTATGGAGAACAAAACATAGGAAGAAAGCTTGAAAGAGTGGGGCAAGTTCAGCCTGGTGAAGGGAAGATGGAAGGGATGACATGATTGCATTCTTAACATATTTCAAGGGCTGTCACAGACAGGAGAAGCGAGCTTGTTCTCTGCTGTCCCAGAGGGAAGGACCAGGTCTAGTGGTCTGAAGTCACAGGAATGTAGATTTTGACTGAACATTAGAAAGAACTTCTTGGTAGTAAGAACTGTTTGGCAATGGAACCAATTGCCTAGAGAGATGGTGAGGTGTCCTTCTCTGGATGTCTTAAAAAAAAAGCTGGATAGCTACCTGCTGGGGATGCTTTAGCTGGAGATCCTGCATTGACCAGAGGGTTGGATTAATGATCCATGAGACCCCTTCCAACTCTATGATTCTATGACTCTATGACTGTGACTCCATGACATATCTGAGATTTTGAAGGATGGGAATTTGAGCTCTGAAAAAGAGGAGATGTCCTGGGAAAAGAGGATGTGCTACATGACATGCAAAAACCATTTTATTTCATACCAATAGAAATCAGCAATTATCACTTTGAAAAAAATAAATAAAAGCAACTACTTTTTTAGAAAAAATCAGCATATTCAAAATAGAAGACAAATATCAAAGCACAGAAAAGAGTAGCTGTGAACATGCAAGTTTAACGTGTTTGTTTGTTTGTTTTTAATGATGTGCAGTACTTTCAAACTCAGGAAATGTGACATTCCAGAGTTTAGGGACTACCTCAGCAAGGCACACTCATTTATGAGTAGCTTTTTGGTGGGCTGGCTATAAACAGTTAGAGCAGGGCTTCAGATGACAACCTCAGGGCACAGGCAGGAACCAATAGAATAATTAGAAAGTCTTCATATCAGAAAATATGAACATCCATTTAACATGGATGTATTATGCATACTCTAAGTTCTAAAAAACTGAATTTTGCCACAGCAAGTTTTGGTTTTCTTTTCAATAAACAGACATGGCATTGTTCAAGTAAAATTTTCCTAATGTTTATACAGCTTCTGTACTTTAGGTGGTGCTCCTGTTTCTTTTGTAGTAACATCGTGGTTTAGCTTTATGACACTGGGACATTTTTAAGTACCCCCCCCCCCAACAGTACAAAGTAAAAGAGACTCAGTTACCCTTGCACTGCCTGTAGACTGTCCTCTTCAAAAGGCCCAGACTCCAGAATGATCTCATGAGCTTTGACCTCTGTAATTTTTCCCCAGACATTTCTTTATAGCACTTCTTCATGCAATAGCTGCTTTGATGCTGGTATCTTCTCTGTGCTGACTACTCTTCATAAGATCGTATTAACTTTTGCTCTTATCTATCTGCATTTGGCCTATGAAAGGTTCCTAAAGCTCAGCCATGACAACAGAACACAATGGTCACAACATGTGGCTAGCCTCTTCTACACAGTTAAGATTCTCATCTTCAATTGGGATATTTCTAGGAAGAATACTCTAGCATTTCATTTCCTTATTTCTTCAGGGGGCGGGGAACATAATCTCCTGTCTGCCAATTTTTTTCCAGTTTTTTAAAGATCCTCTATGCAGCAAGCAAAGTGTTAGAAATAAGCAAGGCATATTAAGACACACAAAATTAAACAAGAGAAACACTAAACAGCTAAAATAGAGTAGACACAGCACATTAAGCAATAGAAAACTAGCAGAAAATTCAAATAGCTTTGAAAGCTGTGCAGAATAAGTCTGCCTTTTCCTAGTGCTGAAAGTCAGACAAGCATAAAGGTGACTGACTTTTCTTAGGCCATTTCCACATGGAGTCATTGTCCCGCAATGGGGACTCATTGGCAGCCATCCACAAGTCATGCTACCTTATGACATCATCGTGGTCCCGATGCCAATGGGTCCTCACCTATTGCAATCACAGGATATACCATTAATGGAAAAAATCCTTTAATGGCCCATGATCACGTGACACTCCTGTTGCTGGAAACCATGGGGAATGGAAGTTCCTTCCCCAACACAGCACAGGAAAGAGGCCAGCTGCACTGTGGAATGACAGAACATGTTGCTTGTGCTGCCATCTAGAGGCAACTGGTTGAGTGCAGAGGGGAGCATTGGGGACATGCTCCCATCCTGGCAAAGACACTGCTGGGATAACACTAGGACAACAGTGGAAAAAGGTAGTTGTGTTTGGCCACTAATCCTAGACTCTTCCTGGCAGCATGCCCAGTGGTCATTTTGGTTGGAGAATTCTGAAAGCTGTAGCTCAAAAAAACCCACAAGTTTTCCAAGCTCTGTCTGGGCCATTCAATAATCAAGCTAGATCCTTGAACTGGCTCTAGAAAAAAAATGGTGGTCAATAAACATCCCATACAATCCTTATTACGTGCACCATGCAGTGAGTTAACAACTAGTGGCAGTTGTTAGTGGTCACTAAAATATGAATTTCTAACAAGGAGATGTCACATCTGGCAAACCACACTAAACTGATACTTTCTTTTTAACTGATACTTTCTCACCACCATCAATACCTGGCATCCAGGGACAGTGCCAGATCCTGTAGCATATTCAAACTGTGAACTCAAGTTAAAAGGCAAAAGCTGTTTCCACCTAAAACATGCTGTGTTCTTGCTGCAGGCTCAAACCCATTTCTATTCAACACCACTCCCAACTTGTCCAGAACAAATTTCAGCTTATTTGTCAGTATCCAATCTATCACTGACTGCAGACACTGGTTCAAAGTCTCCACTGCTTCCCGAAGATTTACTTATATAAAGGTCCACATCCTGATGGCATCACAACTAAAATATCTGAACAGCCTGAACTATTTTGTGTGTGTTTTTGTTTGTTTGTTTTTGTGGTTTGTTTTTTGTTTTGTGTGTGTGTGGGTTTTTTTTTTGAAGATGATAAATACCACAGGGGACTACTACAGAATCCAGTTAACTGAAGGTCTAGGATATGGCATCAAACCCCACTTTCTAGAATTTACCCTACAAGAAGGAAAGAACAACCATAACTACCCAGTCCAGCACGTCAGTTCAGAATAAAACCATGCTGAAAGGTCTTAAAAGCAAACAAGAAAGCTGTGAAATGTAATAGCGACATATACCCTTGTCCAGCACTTCATGAATATCATCCACCAAGTCAGTCTTCATCCCAGATTACTGGAAAAAAGAATCCTAGTACCTGGGACAGTTTGCGGTAGATCTGCAGATAGAGACAGAGGCTCCCACAGTTTTTGTTGGCTCCTAGTACTTTTCATTTCTTACCATGGGGAACAGTGTTTTACAGCAAGCCATTTTGCTTTCTGCACAAAAGCAAGTGGCTGTCATGTATGCCAATGAATGGAGTAAAACATTGCACTGAAAGCAGGTGTCATCCATCCCTTCCCACTCCTGACTGCAGATGTCTTACTAACTAGTGGCAAGGCTCTATAGGAGCAGACACTGTAATATATAAGTCCACATACATTGCACAACATCAGACTTTTTACTGGTGTTACAAGAAAGATGCTCACATTTATCTAACATAGACACAGCAAGCAACACACACACACACACACACACACACCATTCTCTCCGAACCAGCTACTTACAGACTCACTGCTCAGTGTTTTGTTTTGTTTTGTCACAATATGGTACCAAATATTCTCTCATGACTATACAGGAACAGTTATTGTGAAGGAAAGTTATGAACAATGATGTCATGACTAGGACATGAAATACTTTCTGTATGGATCTTCGAAGTTGAGAATAGGAATAAGTATGGCTGTGGTCTTTGAGCATTCACATGTATGCTATCATTATTAGGAAAAGGAGGAAGAGAAGAGCAAGAAGGGAGAGAACACAGCTATTTGGGTCTGCTGTGTAGAAGTTTCAGCATAAACACTGGAGCTGGCCCTCCTGTGAAGCTAACTGAAACCTTTTTGCCAGCATTGGATTTATGCATGAGCTGAATAAACTACAGTTTAGGGCCTCAGATTGTGAGGAAGAGAAAGATTTACATGATCTACATAATGTTTAGAATTATTTATTTTATGCTGAGAGATGATGTTATTAATACTACTTGTGGTAACACAAACATAGTGGGTGAGAGAGAGAGTAACCTTTTTCTACTTGGGAGAATAACCTTTTCTACTTGAAATTTAATGCATTTTTTCAGGCATATTTCAGATAATCATATAGGAGTTGCTACGCTATGTTCTCCCCACCCCTTCATGGCCTCACCTACTGTCTATACCAAAGTGTTTCCCTTCAGGACAGGTGACGGTTGTCATGGTCAACAGTAAGTATGTCAGGCAGCAACGAACAGCAGGAAAGAAGGGAGGAAAAGGAAGTCCACAAGCTTCTGTCTCATGGTTCAGCATGTCCATGTGGGAAGGAAGCTGCAGGGAGAGAAAGAGATGGAGGGAATGGGTGGAAAGAGGTTGACCGGCCAGAGGAGAGAGGAGAGAGGGTGGACAAGGCAAGAGGTGTGCAGATTAGAGAGAGAGAGGAGGGAGAAAGAAGGATTAGAAAGAGGGAAATAAGAATGAAGAGAAAGAGGGAAAGAACACAGAATAACAGTCTCCAGGGAGGAAAGGTGTCTATGACAAGCAGAAGTACTCCGAAGCAGAAGATAAGAAAAGATGAAGGAGGGAAACAGGATACTAGAGATGGATAACAGCAACAGGGACATTTGCTGACTATAGATATTTCCCCACTAGAGTGTTATAGCGCTATTATTCCACTTTCAACATCCTATGGAATCCTGGAGTTTGCAGTTTTGGAAGGGGCCGCCTGGCACCTCCCAAAACTGCAAACCCCAGGATTCCATGGGACGTTGAAAGTGGAAAAATAGCGCTATAACACTCTAGAGTGGAAATGGCCAATATGGGAGAAGAGGGAGCAGGCTTTCAAAGCAGGCTGGCCGGCCCCTCCCGAAACTGCAAACCCCAGGATTCCAGAGGATGTTGAAAGTGGAATCATCGCGCTATAACAGGCTGGTGCGGAAATGGCCAAAATGATGAGATGAACATATAAGTTAGAGCTTGGACAGAGAAGAATTGGAGAAGCAGGGGTGGTTCAAAGGTATGGTGAGCATAAATAAATAAATAAATAACAGAAATAAATAAATAACAGAAATAATAAAAATAGGGATAATTTTGTAGTGAATACAGCAGTAGAGAATATTATACTAATGTTTTGACACCTGGAGATAGATATGCCCAATCTAGACGGTTTTTTTAAATGCTATTTTTTTCCCTATTGCTGTCACTTCTTGTTGCCCCTTGGAATTCCAGTGTATGGTCTTGAGGGTCCTAGGGGGTCCAGAGTAGCCCTCTGCTTCCCAGTGCATGATGGTTCCTTTAGCAGAGCTTTCAACAAAAGGGTAATATCCATGCGTAGGGTGGTGAGCAGAGGAAGCTCTGGTAATGATGATTGTTATTAGTGTATTAGTATGCCTTTGACTTGCAGATGGGAAGTGAGCCAGCTTTATGTCTGTCTCAGCTACCACCAAAACTGCACAACTGAAAACCATTGCCCAAAGGGAGTGGTTGCAGCGTTCATCCCCTCCTGCACCTGTCTGTGTCATCTCAGAATCTGCAGGCCTTTCTCTCTTGTTTCCTTGTGGCTTTGTGTTACTTCCTTTAAGACGCTGTGGCCATTTCTGCACGAGCCTGTTATAGCGCTATGATTCCACTTTCAACATCCTCTCTAAACTGCAAACCCCAGGATTCCATAGGATGTTGAAAGTGGAATAATAGCGCTATAACAGGCTAGTGAGGAAATGGCCTCTGTTATGCATTTTTCACAGGTCACCATGGTAATGAAGGATGCTGTTTCCCCATCCAGTGCCACTGAACTGCTTGTCAACCCTGCTGATTAGACCACTGTTACTTCTGCTACTGTGGCAGAAAAGATAAGTGGATGGGAGGATAAGTGCATGACAGGGGATAATACCCCATTTTTTGTCTGTTCCTGACCTACCCAACTCCATCTTTTTTCTTTTCTGGTCCCACATCTTCATTTGTCCACCTCTGCCTCCTTTGGGCTTGCTAGTTCTGGCCAGTTGACCAATATGAAAAGTGTCCCTTGATACCTTCCCTCACAGATCTCCCTGTGACTGATCAAAGCAACGCATTGAAGTCTTGCTTGCTTACTTATTAAAATAGCTAACAGCAATTTATCCAGGAATAAACTGGACTTTCTCCTGTCTGAAATGTCATCTTGCATACTTGATATGGTATAAAAAGCAATAGCTTGTCTTAATTTGAATAGCTGTGCAGCTTGGAAAACAAATTATGTGAAACCTTACATATATTGAGGTGCTAAAGTAACGCTCCCTTTGTAAATGTTGCCAGATAAATATTCACTGTTGAGAATTATACACTTTAATCCCTTATTAGTAGAATAAGCCATAAATGTTTGAAGTGACTCAGAAGATGAAGGCAAGCCAAAATAAAAAGTAAAATAAAATAAGCCTAAATCCACCATAAAGCCCTATTTTTTGGAATAGTACAAACAGCAAAATTATTGATTAACTTGTATTACTCTATGAGAAGAACAAATTATTGCTGATTAAATCCATGCAGGTGATAAAGGAACTTAAGCAACAAAAGCTGCCAGCTTTAGGTTAGGAACCAGCTGTGTCCCTAATTATGCAGCCTGATTTATACTCTATTAAATCAGTATATAAGTAACCCATTTCTCCGAAAGCATTTAAACCTCTTATATTCCACCAAACACAGCAATTTTATTTGAAATAAATGTATCCAGCTCTTTGGGGAACATATGGTATATTTCTCACTTATTAATAATTCAGTTCAAATGAGCAAAAATTAGTTGGTGCAGTTACAGCTGATTTTGTCCTGAAAAGATCTGCATTAATTTTAGACGTTTTGTAAATTGGGCTATTAAATAAAAGCATTATATGTGAATTACCCTTTAAATTTTAACCAAGTTGGTAGTTTAATGGTATTTTCTAGTCAGATTCATTTTCGATCTTTAAAAAATTAGAGTCATTACAGTAAGACAAATTTTTGAGTCTAGCTGTTTCCATCCAATTACAGATTGTACTAATAAGTAAACTAGGAAACTTTTATGCTGCCATTCTAGTATTTTGTCCAAAACACGATTACCTAATTTTGGAGTAAAAAAAGAGAGATGAAACTTGAGTCATTCTTTATTATGTTAAAATGTCATTAGTCTGTTGACAAAACATGGGTTTAATTTTTTTAAAAAAATTGTAATCTGCACATTCTAATTTTAGGATGTGTCAATAGGATAATACCATTAAAATTACAAACAGTTAAGAGGTCACTGAGTACCTACTTTCTGAGAGAAAACAGGAAAATACATCTCCCAAAAATATTTCACCCAGAAAAATGCTGCATTGTTAGTCTAAAATGATCATCAACTTCAGATGATATATTCTCCTCTCAATATAAGTTCATAACTTCTATTAGCATTAATGGAAGTTCTATTCATGAATCAGGAGGCAAATAAGCCTCTGGATGTTTAAGGTGTACATCTATTGTAAGTTCTAATGGTCAGATTAGTTTGAACAAATGTGATTAAGATGTATTAACATGGTCTGAGTATATATGCCTTGAAGTCCCCTGTTAGCTTATGGTGACCCCATGAATTTCATATGGTTTTCTTAGTCAAGGAATACTCAAGAGGTGGTTTTGCCAGTTCCTTCCTCTGAAATATAGCCAATGGTACCTAGTATTTGTTGGTGGTCTCCCATCCAAGTACTAACCAGAGCTGACCTTGGTTAACTTCCCAGAACAGATGGATCTGGTGCCTTTAGGGCATTTAGGTGCCTGTAAAAGGGTGTTTTTTAAATAGATGTTCAGTGTTAATAGGATCTATCCAACATCAATAAATATAATACTATTTTATGTTTTTCAAGTACACTTTTGTTACTTTGAATGGCTTCTATTTCTCCTTTCTATTTAACTCCAAGGATATCCATTCTGTGATAAACTAGTGTCTCTGGTCAGGAAGGGGATATGGTCAAATAATTGGATGGGGACAAATAAATTGAAGATTAATCCAGAAGTGGTTGTGATCAGTCAAAAATAGGGATTTAGACTGTACTGGATGAGATTGTGTGCCACCTCAAGATGCAGTTTTGGATTTCTGGATTCAGTCCTGAGGCTGGAGGCCCAGGTTTCTGCAGTGACCAGGGATGCATCTGCTCAGTCAAAACATGTGTGCCAGCTCCACTCTTTCCTGGAAATGTTTGATTTGCCCACAGTGGCACATACCATAGCTACATCCTGTTTGTATAAGTGTAATGCACTCTATGTTGGCTATTTTGAGAAGTGCTGAGAAATTTCCGTTGGCCCAAAGAGCTGAAACTGGATTGTTAATGGTCTGTTTATAGGTAGCATACAACTGCCATGTTGCAACAGCTCCTTTTTCATTCTAGGCACAATGTGCTGGTTGTGACCCATAAAACCTTATAAGGATCAGATTCAGGCTATCTGGAGGACCATATATTTTCATATGAACCTGCTCAGGCTCTCAGATTTTCAGGACAGTCCCACCAGCTTCCTAGGTATGTTTCATGAAAATGTGGAGGAGGGCCTTTTCAGTAGCTCCTCCCAGGCTTTGAAATTACCTCCCTAGGGAGGACAGGATGGCTGTCTCCTTGCTGTCCTTCCATCAGCAAGTGCAAACTTTTTTGTTGCCACAGTCTTTTATAGTGTCTGCAAACTCTTTTAAGAACGTGTTTTTTGATGAGTTTTATCTTTGTCTTTTAATGGATTTGTTTTAAATGATTTTTAATTCTGTGGATATTTTCAGTGTATATAGCAAAAAATTTATATATATATATATATATATATATATATATATATATATATATATTACTTATGCCTCTGTAACTGATTTTAACAGTATTTGTATTAATTTTTTTCTATTTCAATGCTTGACTTGTTGGAGAGAGCTGCATTCATGATATCAGCAAGCTGCATCCAGACTCTCCCATTGTAGTGGAAATGTAAAGAAGAGACCAAGTTTCCGGGTGTTTAAAAAGATGATTTTATTCTTCAAATTAGCCCAACGTGTTTTGCCCTGGTAATATTTAATGGCCATTTTCAGGAAAATGCAACTTTAAAACTGCCTGCAGGGATTCCAAAGAAGAATGTTTTCCAAGATGCCTAGCAACTGATTTGGAAAACACTCTTTTTGGAATCCCTGCAGGAGATTTTAAAATTGCATTCCCCTGAAGAAGGCTATTAAATATAACTAGGCCAAATTGTATTAAGCTAATTGGAAGAATAACATAATTTTTCTCAACATCCTGAGACTTGGCCCCTTTCTGCACCGTACCTAGATTCTGCGACATCCTGGCGTCATCCCAGCAGTGCCATTGGATGGGAGCATGTCCTGAATGCTCCCCTCCACACTTGGCCAGCTGCTGGTAGATGGTAGCATTCAGGACACACTTCTTCCCTCCACAGTGCAGCCAGCCTCTTCCAGTGCTGCACTGAGGAAGGAAGAACTTTGATAGCATTTCCACCCTTCCTGCACACCCCAACTGACACAATGATCTCACAAAAGGGGCCTATTACCAGATTTTTTTCTGGTAATAATATAACATGCAATTGTGATGGCTGGGGATGTGACAGGAGCAGCAATGTCATGTGGTAGCATACATCACGAACCAACCCATGCCGAGATGGGGCCATAGTGTGGAAATGGCCTTTGTCTCTTCTATTTACCTGTTCTGTTGGGTCTTACCAGTTCTCGTTCCTTTTTTCTTTTTTTCTCCTCAGTTTTAGCCCATGCCAGGATGGGGCCATATTGCAGAAATGGCCTTTGTCTCTTCTCTTCATCTCTTCTATTGGGTGTTACTAGTTCTCATTCCCTTTTTTTCCTCCCCAGTTTTAGCCAAAGCATATGTGATTGCTTTCTGAGAATAATGAATGTTGGTATTCTCCAGTGATGTCTTCAGAATTCACTTCACTTGTTGGAATTAGCTATGTTTGTGAGCTCATTCTTGATATGAAACTATAATATTTCGTTTGCCTGCACAAATCTTATTTTTCCTCTGTGTGGGACAGGGAAATGTTGGCAGAGGAGGAGGAGGAAGATCACCTCCGCCACCATAGTGACAACACTATTGTATTAAAGAACTGAGATGGAAAACTTGACCAAGGACCAAGTGAACAGATGTTGTTTTAAATCTCAGGACTGAAGCCTAGGAGGGATAGTTGGAGAGCTACCTTAACCAACCTAGTCGACTCCTCCTTCAAAAGTTTCACATGGAAAGGAGCCCTGATAGTGGTGCATCCTATCATCTTAGAGGTTCAATGCCAGCAGATCTTCTATTCAACTTGGAGCAGGTGAGAGAAAAGCAGCAGTAACATCAAGAGTGGATTTGCTGCCCTTATGGTAGTGGATCTACCAGTAGCCCCTGAGGCCAAGCAGCATGATGGCTGTAGTACAGAGACTGTGCCCCTTTTCACATGTGGGGGGGGGATGGGCGAAAATGCCCAAAAACGGAGCTTGCCTGAAACCGGGTAAGTCTGTCGCCACGTGGAGCAGCGCGAGCTCGCTGCTCCGCAGTCCTCCGGCGTCCCAAATGGCGGCTTCCGGTTGGTGGAGGCTCTCCACCAACCGGAGAAGCTCGCCAGCTGGAAGCCTGCCCCAGGCAGATCTGCAGGCATGCACTTGCGCGCGCCTGCAAATCCGCTTCAGAGCCGGGTGACGGAGCGGCGCGGGGCTGCGCACTCCATGCTTTTTAAAAACCTCGAAAAAGAGGTTTTTAAAAAACACACAGCGCAGATAGTTCCGGCTGCTCCTGAGTGGATTCTGATGTGGAACTACAAAAAGTAGTCCACACCAGTCCACTCTAGGGTGTAGAAGACCTCCGTGAGAGGTCGCTCTGCACTATTTCAGAAGCCCGGTATGGAAATGGCCTGTGTTATTGATATGAAGTACCATGTCCAACTTTGGGCACACAATTCAGGAAGTATATTGGCAAGTTGGAACATGTCCAGAGGAGGGTGAACAAAATGATAAATAGCCTGGAAACCATGCCTTAAGAGGAGCAACATAGGGAACTGGGTATTGTTTAGCTTGGAGAAGAGAAGGTTAAGATAGCCATGTTTAAATATTGAAAATATGTCATATGGAAGATGGAGCAAGCTTGTTCTCTGCTGCTCCGGAGACTAGGACATAAAACAATGGATTTTAGTTATAGGAAATGAGATCCACCTAAACATTAAGAAGAATTTCCTGACCGTAAGAGCAATTCCACAGTGGAATACACTGCCTCAAAGTATAGTGGAATCTCCTTCTTTAGAGGTTTTTTAAGCAGAAGTTGGATGGCCGTCTGTTGGGACTGCTTTGATTATGTATTCCTGCATGGGAGGAGGTTGGACTGGATGGTCCCTGTGGTTTCTTCCAACTTTCTGATTCTATGATATCAGCAGAACTTTATTAAGACTAATCCAAAAGATTAAAGAACCATCTATGATCTTTTAGAAACAAGACATGTCACTTTAAAATTTAGCACCCATGATTTAAGAGTGTTTTGGCTGAAGGAGTTTAAAAAATGGCTGCTCCCAGGTTGTGAATTCCCTCCCATAGAACGTACATTTGGTCTCCTTCTCTCCTCTCAGCCAACAGGCAGAGATCTTTTTATTTGGGCAGACTTTACTTATGAAGGATCTGTGCTTTTATCTTTTTTATTGTGTTTTAATTATACTTTAAGCTGTTTTAACTTTGTGTTCTTAATAGAATTCTAGGTTCCATTTTATTTTATTTTACTTTTGTTTAATTAGTATTTTTTTAAACGTACCTTGTTTTTAAAGCCTCTTGAGTCCTGTGCAAAGAGAAAGATGGGATCTAAATAATGAAATAAAAAGTAATAAAATGGAAACAATCCATATGGTGCTGCAGAGTGGGTCACTGAAGCAACTGAGCCATTCAACTTTTTTATGTACGTAAAAATCATGCTTATATTATATTATAAAAATAAAAACATACCATACCTTACTTAAATAAAACACAGCGTCTTATGGCTCATGGACAATTAAACCCCCACAAAACCCTGTAACTGAAATGTATATGTATGATGTCAGAACAAAATGCTGAATTCTAAATTTCTAACTGTGAAGATATATGTATTTTTAAGATGTAACTTAATTACACCAACCTGTGCCCTGTCAAGAACTGGATTTCAAAAGCTTACATAGAGATCCTTGTACTTTTTGATTGTTTTAATAAAGGTATTATCAATATATCAACTCTGGAATTTGTCTTGTGTTTAGCACAGCTGCTCCGTAAAGAATGCCTAATTTAGCTCTGCAGCAGTAGAAGTGTACTCTGGAGAAAGAGAAGTTTGCATTGTGTTAAATTAGGCCTTTATTTTTTGAAAGACTTTTTCTTCTAACCAGAAGTAAAACTACTCAGTTTGGCTCCTATTGACATGCTATGCCTAATCTGCTAAACACATCTCTAAATCTGACAAAGTAGAAGCTAAGGAGTTTCCTGTTCTCTTCTTATAAAGCGGCCTTTAACCTTTGCAGTCAGGTTTTAGATATTCTCAAATGGAGAATCAAATGTAGTAACTGTTCTTTTCTGGCCATTCTCATTCCCATGGGCCCAGGACCTTTGGAAGTGTGCCTCATAGCCTACTTGAATAGTGCAGGCTTTTCTTGGTATACCCTCTCAAAATGACATGATGACTATGGGACTGAACATCATCATTCCTCATCTTGTCCTATCTATTAAAAAGAAAGAAAGAAAGAAACCTTGCCTGACAAAGCCAGTTGAAACTTGAAAGCATGTACAGAGGTATTTGTGCCTTTTGGTTAGTCTAATAAAGATATTACCACAATATGGACATAACAGTATTAACAGTGGACTGCATTTAGAGCTGTTGTCATTTACAGTATCTTACCCCAATTCTCATCTCCCCCTCCCCACCACTTACGCTTGCAATTTTGGGATCATAAGGATAAATTTTATTTGCATCTGTGTGGATGCCGAGCTGAAATTAGAACTGAGTTAGAGAGCTTATGAACTGCTGTTGCAGCTACATTCTACAAGAGGGGAAAAAATCTAAAAAGATACAGAAGTTTCCTCTCCAGAATACGGAGATAAATTTATTAAGCAACATATATTCTGGGAAAAAAATGAACAGTTGCAATGCCTTAACTGGATGTGTTTTTTTCTATAAATAACCAATATCATAGTGAAGGCTTTGCAGCATTATTGTAAATGGAACAGGGATATGTTTGAGAGAAGGCAGATTTAATCTTTCAAGTTTGGGTTTAGTTGTGTTTATGCAAGCCTGGGATCATAATAAATCTTTAGCTGATAAACAAGCAAACAAATCTGACAACCTAATGGGCACTGTGAGAGAGCACCATAAGAAACATTGCTCCTTTGCAATATTCTTTCTCAGTTTCTCTGTCACATACACTGTCTCCAGCCCCCTTCATTCTTTCCCTCCCATACTGTTTTGCTGCTTAAAAAGAACAGATCTTGGAGCTTGACGTGTGAAAAGCAATACACATTCAGGGTTGGGCAACACAAAGCCCATGCTCTGCCTATATGCACTCATTGGTATTTTTGCAACCCACTTCACCAGCCAAATTAGCAGCATTACGATACTCATATTAATTGCCCAGTTTCCAGACTTCTGTTCCATTCTGAAAGGAAGAGGAGACATAGGCCATTTCCATACCGAGCTTCTGAAATGGTGCAGAGCGACCTCTGACGGAGATCTTCTACACCCTAGAGTGTACTGGCGTGGACTACTTTTTGTAGTTCCACACCAGAATCCACTCAGGAGCTGCCGGAACTAGCCGTGCTGTGTGTTTTTTAAAAAACTCTTTTTCGAGGTTTTTAAAAAGCACGGAGCGCACAGCTCCGCACCGCTCCGTCACCCGGCTCCGAAGTGGATTTGCAGGCACGCGCAAGTGCGTGCCTGCAGATCTGCTGGGGGCGGGCTTCCAGCTGGCGAGCTTCTCCAGTTGGCGGAGAGCCTCCACCAACCGGAAGCCGCCATTTGGGATGCCGGAGGACTGCGGAGCAGCGAGCTCGCGCTGCTCCACGTGGCGACGGACTTACCCGGTTTCAGGTAAGCTCCATTTTTGGGCGTTTTCGCCCGTCCCCCCCCCCCACATGTGAAAAGGCCCATACAAACACTTACCTAGGATGGGATGATATGCTTTGTGGTGGGAAAGTATATATAACAGTTGCTGCCCAATTTCCTACTGCTACAGGCATCCTCGGAGTATTTGTTGGTTGTTAGTATGGTCCCTGGTGAGTGAGTGGGGAGATTTTGCAATGTGGCTCACCCCAGAAAGGTGCATGCAAAGCCTAAAGTAGTTGCTGAGACAGTTCTTCTTCATTCTCGTCATTCTCCACTACTACTAGTATTTTTTTTTCTTCTCTTCCTCCTCTTCTAATATCAAGTAGATTTATCATTCATTCATTCATTTATTCATTCAAGGCATTTATTCAGTGACACTGTTTTAGGTAAGTGGGTTTAGAACAGCAGGTTATTGATGCTGTAATTTTTGAACATGATACATTTCATTCCTTTTATATTTTGTAGAACCTTTTGTTCTTCAATATATTACAGCAGATTACAGGGTAGTTTTACTACAGTATAATAAATCTACTTCAAATCAATAGGAAATATTTCAGGTATGCATTTAAGTTCACATTTTGGTTTTTTTGTGTGTGTTTTAAGTACCCCGGACAATATTCTGTTAATCCTTAACTGGCCTGTTTGTTGATTAAAGCATGTGAGTGTTTATTACATTCATGTTTTGTTATGATAAAACTGAGTGATAAATCAGCATTCTGACTGACTGATAATATTTTCAAAATACCATGAAATATTTCTTAGGCAGCACCTGTTCTCTGTTGTGTGTTTTTGGTTACTTGGTTTCTCTTTACCTTGTGACCTGCTGACAAGTTTTCAATTACTTATTATCAATAATTCCTATTGAAGCACTCTTTTATTTCTATTTTCTTCATGCCTGGGCTATGTGCTTCGATGCATTATCCGCTATTTGAACAATAGTTACATTCAAAGAGTTAAATGCAAAGAGCCTAAAAGTTACAGTGGCATTATTAGTTCTTACAGAATATTCTAAGGCAGTCCACAATTAAACTCACAAATGATACCTGTTCTTCATACTGCTCGCTTATTTTTCCTACAACTCAAATAGAGAACCAGCTCTTATTTTAAATGCAAACAAGGTAACCAAATTAAATATCACAATGTAAAAAACATGGTTATTTTCCTAGATGATGAGTGATCTAAATAAATAAAGTTGATTCTTAATTTCCCACCCAGCTGTTCACATGTTTCTGTTGTTGCCTGACTCTAGCAGGCAACACCCTGGGTGGGACTGTGTGTCCCTTTCATGTAGCTTTGCTTCCACAGACAATCTCGAATTCACATCAGTAGTGCTACTGTCTTGCTGTTTTGCTCCATTCCAGTCATTTTTGTATATGTGTTGGGAGGATGACTATATTGTGCAGTTGCTAGGCAACCCAGACTTACCTTTCTCCAAGTTCCAGAAAAGGGCCGAGCTGGTTATAAAGGAAATAAGAGATTCATTAGAATAATCTTTTTGCAACCTTTCCCAGCCTAGAACCCTCCAGACATGTTGGACTACAACTTCTGTCATTCCCGTCTAGCGTGGTAGTTGGTCGTACTGGCTGGAGACTGACACAAACGGAGGGTACCAAATGGAAGAGAGTTGCTCTTTAATCCAAGTTCCTTGCAAGGCTAGCACTGTGGATATGACTTGAGTGGTCTACAGACATTTCGTGTTAATCTGTGGGAAAAGTGTACTGACCTAGATGCATATTTGTTCCTGTATGTCTGTGAGGATCAACACTGCTTCAAGTTTGATCCCTGAGTATGTATCTAAACTAGTGGAATTAGAGAATAGCATATAGGTCTTTGCAAGAAATCAAACAAGATATTTAATTGAGCTAGACTATGCAATGAAGCTTGGAAGATTAATGGGTGGAATCCAGGAGAAGGAAGAAGTTTTGATGCAGATCCATGTGATACACAGGTCAAACTACGTGAAATACTGAGGGCTATGTGGCAGGCCAAGTAGACAGTAGGACTCACAGCAAAACTGCTGTAAAAGTGCTGTGGCTGACTCTGGAGGTGACAGGCTTTTCTGCTTGCCTTTCAATGGCCTAAATTCAATTGTTTTCATTGACTAGAGTAGACCCATTGAAACAAGAGGATTTACCTTCATGTTGACTTAACATTCAACAGTTGATTGAATGAGCCTACTCTTGTTGGGACTAACCAACAGAATGCTAGCCAATATGTGGTTTTACCATTGGAGTAATAAAATAACAGACTGTTGGCATTTCCTAGGCCGTTGATTCTTTGACATAAACATCATATGTGGTAAGAAGAATTATGTCTCTTTCAGTCTTCTGAGGCTACCATTTTTTTTTTATGAAAGCCACAGAATCACAGTGTACCAGCCTTTTCTGCATGTAACTGTTATATTAAGGTGCAGTGAATTATTTCATGAACTCTCACATAACTACAATCCAGAATTCTTCCTCTCTTCCATTCTTAAGGAAAATATTGCGACATGCCCTTTTGACGAATTATGACAAACACACACAAACTATATCCTCATCAAACACAAACATTCTGGTTCCCAAAAGGATTTGGTTAATCACATAAGGGTGACTAACAAAGATTAAATATTTGAATATTTGAATAGTTCTGGCTTTTGCCAAACTGCACACACTTGTATAGTGGTTTGACCATTGGACTATGACCCTGGAGACTAAAGTTTGATTCCCCACTCAGCCATGGAAACTCACTGGCTGACCTTGGACTCATCAAACTCTCTCAGCACCAGAAAACCTCATGATAGTTTCACCTTAGGGTCTCTATAAGTAAAAAATTACTTCAAGGCACAAAACAGCAACAACAGGTCATAGTCCAATGTTCACACCAAATCCTTCTGAAATTAGAATCAGAAGTAAATTTTGCATTCTGGTTTTGGCCAAACTCACAGCAGTGCAGCCTGCTTCATGGGGTAAAATGGCCCAGTACAAAATTGTCCACAGCATAGCAGTTGAAATGGAATAATAACACTATAATTGTGTAGAATAAAAGGACCCTGGAAAGCAAAGGCTGAACCTGGGACCTTCAGTATGCAAGGCATTGTCCACTCTTGATCCAAAACATTATGGTTGTCGCTAATACTGTGTCCAGTTCTGGGCACCCCAATTCAAGAAGGACATGGTCAAGCTGGAGCAGGTCCAGAGGAGGGCAACCAAAATGGTGAGAGGCCTGGAAGCCATGCCCTATGAGGATAGAGTTAGAGAGCTGGGTATGTTTAGTCTGCAGAAGAGAAGGTTAAGAGGGGACATGATAGCCATGTTCAAATATTTGAAGGGATGCCATGTAGAGGAAGGAGAGGGCTTGTTTTCTGCTGCTCCAGAGACCAGGACAAGGAGCAATGGATTCAAGCTGCAGGAAAGGAGATTCCACCTGAACCTCAGGAAGAACTTCCTGACAGTCAGGGCTGTCCGGCAGTGGAATATGCTGCCTCGGAGTGTGGTGGAGTCTCCTTCTTTGGAAGTTTTTAAGCAGAGGCTGGATGGCCATCCGTTGGGAGTGCTTTGAGGGTGTTCCTGCATGGCAGGGGGTTGGACTGGATAGCCCGTGTGGTCTCTTCCAACTCTATGATTCTATGATTCTATGAAAACAGGATCCTTAGAACTAGCAGTGGCTATGCTGACTGGAGGATTCGAGGAGTTGTGGTGCCATAAAGTTGCTTTTCCACACTTTACTGAGAGCAGAGAAAGCTGCTTCTACCAACTCAGAATGGTGCTACAGCTTGCTCAGTATTGTCTGCTATAGCTGGTAGCATCTTTCCAGCGTATCACACTAGGTGCTTTCTCTGTTCTGTCTGGGGTGCTTTCATTCCTCACATTTATAACACTATAATGCAATGCCACTTTGACTGCCATGGCAACATCTTATGAAATCCAGGGATTTACAGTTTAAGAAGGGGTATTTAGGATTCTTAGCCAGAGAGAACTGTAGTTTCTCCACATACTACAGATTCCAGGATTCCATAGGGTATTGTCCATAGCAGTTGAAGTGGAATCAGCACTGTAATTCTGTAGTATGAAAGGGCCCGTGAGATACAAGGGCTGAACTTGGGGCCTTCTATATGCAAAGTATGTTCTCTACCATATAGCTAACCCCTAACTCATTCCTTACATATATACTGTTCTCTAGGCAAGAGATATGGGGTGGAAAAAAGGAGTAAATGAATTTAGGTGGCATTAAGGTGGCAAATATTTAAAAGACAAAATATGGATAATTATAGCTAATTGCTGACCATGTCTACAGTTTTACATCTAATAAATTGCTGTAAATGCAATTTTGTGTCCCAACTAATTAACAGTGAAGGTCATAAAGTACATTTTAAGTATATTTAAATGTGTGTTGGACAAGTATCAGCAAACAATCAAACTGTAGCTTTATGATGACACATAATTTAGCCATGATACTTCATATTTGTCTCTTACGTGCAATAGATTTGAAATAAACCCCATTCCATGTCAGGAAAAAAATGCAAAGTTGGAATTGACAGTGCAGCAGAGAATTTATTTTTTTCTCCCTTTTTCTTCTTGGCTGAAGTTATTATCACAACTGCTGGAGAATTTGTGAGATTGGGAGATAAGAATCATAATGATCCATCGGGGACTCGTCAATCACAGCAAACTGCTACCAGAATCGAAATTACATCTGCATTTGAATTAGCAACATTACTCGCCAATTTAGTTGAGAGTGAACATTTTTCCATTGAAGATGGAATTAAATTAGAAAATGAGTGAGTCTTTAATTTCCAGATTATAAATCACTGAAAATAATTCAGCTCCTGTACCTTAAGGCCAATTACATTATCCTAAGCGACATTTTATCTCACAACCTTCCAAGTGATTTCATGATGGGGAACCATCATACAAATCAGTTTTGCTCTAGTAGCAAGAAATATATCTACACAGAGTTACACATAAAATAGCAGGAACAGGTTTAATGCTGAAGCTTACTTTACATGAAATTTGATTGTCTGTTTGATAAGATATTTTTCTGCATTGAGCTGTAGACCAGATATGGCCAATTCGGTATGGCCAGTTTAAATCCGAGGCAGTTGGGTTTTTTTAAAAGCCCTTTGTATGCCTTGACGGGACTCAATTATTTCTGCTCCAACCTTCATATAATATGACATCACGTTTTTAAAGAAATAAATGTATGAATATATGTACTGAAATTATTTGATTTAAACAACAGCAACAACCCTTGTTTGAAGGACTTTCGTTTTTTCCCTTATAATAAAAATGCATAATAAGATATTGCTTCAAAAAATGGAAAGGCCACAAGAAGGTCATATATATGTAATCCATACAAGCATGTATAGAAGCTGGTATATTTTGGTCTTGAATAATAACGCGCGCACACACACACACACACACACACACACACAGTAAGATAGAAATCTGACTATTTTTCAAATTTATAGATCTAAGAATGCATTCCAGCTGCTTTTTGATGTCATTTAAAGAAAAACATTTAAGACAAAGAAGTGATTGGGATTTTTTAACAGTGTATCCATCAGAAAGGAATATTGCTAATTATAACCGTTCATTTCTTGGTATGATTTCTGCAAGGTGCCCTCTTTTATTGCACACATCTTGGGCTGCTTGGTTTTCCAAAGAGTTTGGAAGCATATAATGAAGTACCATCTCCTTTTTTATTTTTGAAATATATTGTTCATTATGAAATCCTTTCATATGTTTGAATTTGGAGGTCACCTTGGTGGTCTTTCTGAGCCCAAAGGTCTCCAATAAAATAACTCAATAAACAGATAAAATAAATGTAAATAAATAAATAAATGTCAAAAAGATAAGCAGTATGAGTTCAAATTGTTCCCTCATTATTGATTTTATCTCTTTAATTTCATTTCAGACCTTCTCACAAATTTGCCTTTCATGATAACAACTGACTAGTGCCTCACTGGAAGCCAAATAATTGTTATATGGAAAATGCTTCTTGTTAGCATACTGGAAATATCCATCACACCCCACAAAATTGTATGTCTGCATGTGGACAACTATCATGGCCAGGACTGGCCCAAAGCATCTTACTGCTTGGATCAGAAGACAATGTGGCTTCCTTTCTCCTCCTACATCCCATCCCACATACAAAGCTGACTGAGCCTACAGCTGAATTTTACTTCAAACTTTGGAACAGGACAATGTCTTCCACTACTCCTAAGGATAACAAACTGGGTTCAGAGACACAGAACACATGAGATTGAAGTTTCTAGATGAGTACTGTCTTCTTATGGAACACAGTAGCAAAGAGTAGTGAAGGAATAGCTGCTGAAGGAAATGAAGTGGTCCACAATTTGCTTCTCTTCAACTTAAATTCTAAAGTGAGGTAATTGGCTCAACGACAAACATCCAGTAAACTTTATTACGTTCTTTGGGCATCCAAGACAACTGCTCTTTTAACACTTTGATCTTGGGCATGAAGAAGACAGGATCCTGATTATGGTTCTAACCGTTTCCTCTGCAAAATTTGAAGGAACAAAACTTAAAAGAACTATTCACAGTGGGAAAAAAAGATTTATTAAAATCAATTCCTATAATTTCACTGTGTGCAAAGTTAATGTGGATATTAGGTTAAAAAAACAACAACAGATGGTGTATATCCTTTCCTGCTCTCACCTCCGCTGCCCAGTTAATAGCCATATGGCGGGGGGGGGGGAGCTAATAAAAAGGGGGTTGTGGGGGGTAGGAGACAACATGGGCCGTACTTCCACTTGGTAATACTTCACACTCCATCTCCCTTTTCCAGGATCTCAGGCAAAGTCTACTTTAGTGTCTACTGGCAAAGCTGAAGAATTACCAAAGGCAACCTTTCTTTGTAATTTCTATGATTCCCCAAAGTTCAGAAGTGATGAATTACAAGTGACATAGTTACCTGTACCTAGTTACTTTGGACAGTAACAATGGGGTCACAAAGCTACATTTCAAAAATAATATAACAAGTGCAAGTGAAATCGCAACAATGGATAACATTTTCTAGTTAGTCTCAGAAGCAACTTCTAAGGATACTTTTAAAGATATTTTCATGGGGATTTCCCAAGGTTTATAGCATTCTCTGATCAATAATAATATGTATCAGTTTCCTTGAGCATCTGAATGCAGGATGAGGAAGGCACTGTCACTTCCACAAGCATATTTAAGGAGAGGAACATTCTTGCTCTCATTTTCCCAGAAGGAACCAGTACTAGAGTTTGAGGGTTGTTTGTTTGTGTGTGTTTTGTTTTGTTTTACAGTTCTCTCGATTGACTGCAGAATCATTTCTTTCCCAAGATGGATGTAGAGCCCCAAAGAAGTGCAATGCACAGAGAAGACCGGAGGTTTCCATCCCTTTAACCTGAATAGTTTGACCATATGGCCTTTCATTTTCAACGAATATATTGCAATTAACACTTCCAGTTTCCTTCAGCAGTTCCTAATTTCCTTTCTGTCCTTATCTGGGTTTTCTTTTTTATCATACTGTATGATAGCATGATTCTATTTATTTAATTTCTGAAATGTACCAAAATAATGATAAATGCAGGAGTGCTACATTTAATGGAAAGTGGAACAGTAACTTGCTGTTTCTGTTGGCATTATGGTATTTCACCTCTTCTGCTTTGAACATGTTTAATTATGTATGAGCTTCTCTCTCTCTCTCTTTTTGAGAAAAATAAAAGCTACCCTCAAATAATGTGAAACGTCTACTAGGAGAGGAGATTTGAAGATGATAAATGTTATTTAGAATCTCTGTGATATGATTCATATTGTGATGTGATTGGAAACAATATTAAAACCTACCAAGGCTATTATACCTAAATTTTTGTTTCAATTCATGCAATATTGCTGCTGCTTAATATGATTTCTATTTACTTCATTCCATTGTTAGTGTTTTATTGAGGTTGTGTCGGTTTTATCAAGCTAATCTCGGCTGGAAATGGAGGTCAGAAGATCCAAAGCACAGGCAAAAGGCCTGCTTCTATTATACATTCTCCAGGGTATGAATTCACTTGAAAACCTTCACTCTAATATAAACTCTCTTTCTTTGCTGTTCTTTGGTTACAATATTTTACCTGCACAAGCCCCGACAGCTTGATATTTAAAAGCTATATAAACTCTCATAATCTAATTTTATATTCCCTTCCTATGAAACAGCATTAGATCTTTTCTTTAAAAAAAAAAAAAAAGTAAAATGAATGTGTTTATTGAAGAGCTTCAAATCTAGTTATCTCTGCCATCAATAAAGAAATGAATATGAAAGGTTATTTTAATTATAACGTAAGCACATTCACTACTCTTGTTATTGGCCATGAGAGTGTAATGTACAAACTCATTAATTTGTGTTCTGTTCTTGTCAAAGGCAAAGCACGGAGGTCCTTGCTAGGATGCAGTTTAGCAAAACACAATGGTTTAAATGTTTTATAAATCATATATCTCTGTTTCATGAATAACAGAAAGGAGTCACATATATTTTCTACCCATAAAGTTTTGCTCTCTCTCCTTCTCTTGAAGGCTCCTGCAGACCTGATGAGAAAGGTCATCTAAGCACTTTGGCCAGAGAAATTTTCCCAATCCATGTGTTGAAAAGTGTTCAGAAACATTGTTTTGTCCAGCACAAGCCATAAGGTTGACTGAAGCTGGATTGTGAGCTCATGTACCTCCTTTGTTCCAACAGTTGCAGTGACTTCAAGTTTGCTTCCAGCATTCAACATGATTAAAGTCATAGAATCAAAGAGTTGGAAGAGACCCCAGGGGCTAGTCCGTAAGAAAGGAATGTGAATGTGTGGCTCTCTAGACATTTTTGGATGGCAACATCTTCAGCTATGCTCACCACAGAGTGATGAGAACTGATGGC
Organism: Cyclura pinguis; assembly: GCA_030412105.1. Lineage (NCBI taxonomy): Eukaryota > Metazoa > Chordata > Lepidosauria > Squamata > Iguanidae > Cyclura > Cyclura pinguis. Next base: position 80,366,692 of record CM059601.1, on the reverse strand, counting down.
TAAAACTGATGGGAGAAACTACATCTGGAAGGCTACATGTTCTCTACCCCAACTGTGAGAGCTTAGGACCAGGTTTTTGAAAAACCATCTTATTCAGTATGAATCTGCCCATATTTTGAAACCTCCAGGAGAGACTCTTCTCTCCATCCTACCATCTTCTGAAATGTGGTTGGAGACACAGCAGAGGCCTGAGCTTGGAAAAGTTATTTTTGAGACTACAACTTCTAACATTCCTCCATTTTTGACACATTTATCTATGAGGCACTAGTTGTGCAGAGTGACCTTATTCCTGTGGGGATGAGGTCTTAAGGAGAACAGCTGCAGGAAATAAGACAACTGCTGCCTATAGCACCTAACAAGTGAGGCAGCTCGCTCATTTTGCCTAATAGTAGAATTGTACCAGACAGGGTGCTACAGAAGGATAGGGAGCAGGATGCTTAGTGTCTGTGAATTTTATTGTGTTAACTTAACTTAGAATGCAATGGAGTGGTGTTACTGAAGACAAACTGTCCCTTTGCATCTTGTTGTCAATTATGGATATGGGGTATGATCCAAAGTGTATATTGAGTCTTTTCAAGCCTTCCTTTCTATCACAGCCTTTTGTGGCCACTACATCTCCACACCATCCCTCCCTGAAGCATTTGATGATGTGGATCAAATGACTTAAGTCAGAAATGGAAATCAGCTACTTTTCCAAGGAATTACCAAAAAAAAAAAAAAAAAAGGAAATTCATAATCAGGGTCAAACTATGAAAGTTTTCAGTCAGAAGCAAAGGACAAGATTATGTTCCCCTTCAGATATAGAAGTCTACTGGACTGGCAGTTTAAACTTGCATCAACATGGGTGATGGAACAGTGTCTACAACCACAGCCGAAGGCACAGAAATCATGGCCAGATGTGGTGCCATCCATGTCTTACTTACCTATAGCACATATATGCACATACAGCATCTGCCATTTGTGACAACTGCCTCATTCTGCCTAAAAAATCTCTGCCCCAATTCATATAGCTAACTACTTAAGGGGGCAGTCTTTATTGCGCAGACTAGATATAAATATGCCACATCTATTTCGCACCTTGGGTACACTGGACGGCACATAGCAAAGAAGCAAGCCATAGGAAAAATGTCAGATCCTGGACAGCTCCAACAAGCAATTGGACAACTGAGTTAATGAATGGCTAGGGAAGAACCAAAACTAGTTACAAGGCTTTGTATTCATACTCATGAATTTGTTAACTCCTATTCCTGATTAATTTCACTCTGTCCTGCAAACAGAGCCCTGTCATTATGATGTTCTTTTAGGTTTTTTTCTCTCTCTTTTTTCTTTTATTTTTTTTTCTTTCTTTCCTTTTTTTCCCCCTGTCCCACCTTTAATCTTATCTGAACACATTATCACTCAATCCTATTGGCTGACACAACCAATATGATTTCACTGAGGAAACTACATTTGATGTGATGATGACTTCATGGTGGTCCCTAAACAACAGTACGTGGATCACCTCAATCAGTAACAAGAAATGGTAGTGTGGGCAGATGAGGGTGAAAATGGTGAGGTGAAATAGGAAAATGTCACTGAACCAAAGAAATAATAATAATAATTTTAAAAAACTACAGATAGAAGAGAAATCTGCTTGGTTAGCAATTTCATGTGACCTTACCTAATTTGCAATATATAAACTGAAATTCAGTCATCATTTCAAATTGTCATTTCTTAGAGCTTCATAATAGATTTCTCCAGTCAAAAATGCATATATTGTGGGAAGGAACAAAAAAAGATGTGTGCATATATGGAAGCACATGTTCAAAAATGGAAACTGCTTGAAAAAAGTGTACATTAGGTTAAATTGTGTATAAAAACACGCATTAGGAGGAATGTACCCACAAATACGCAGCAATTTTATGCAAAGTTTCTTTAAAAAAAATCCGCAACATTTGGAATATATTGAAGTAAAATCTCAAAGCTTAGAGTGAACTGAAACTGAGGCAAACCAAAACCAATTTGTTCATTCTAAAGAAACACTAAAGGAGGCTGATCTTTTTCAAAGCCAAATAAATGTTTGGTGATATTTTGTCTTGGCTTTCCCTTTCATTTATTCACCAGTATGAGATACCCTTCTCTTCAAGGAAGGGTTGAAATTCAAAAATATTCAGCACATCCTTATGCAGAGGGCTGACAGCTATTTCACGCCCTGACCTTCAACAGAACATGGAAATGGCCTATGGAAGCTACGTCCTGGCTTGACACGCAGTCCTTTCAAAGTGCACTGTTGCTTCTACATTAGTGGAACACAACCCTTTTAATCCTGAAGGCTGCATCTGGAGTGGGCTATGGGCCACAAAGGAAAGTGTAATTGCTCACAGATTTACAAACACAATGAAACATACATTCATACTCTCACACTACCACCCATACACATCCCCTCACATCTTATATATTCCCACCCTATATAAATCTTCCTTGCAATGGTTAAGTTCCACTACTAGAAGTCAGCAAAGACTGATCCCAGAAGCCAGAGGATATCATTTTGTTTGTAAAGTTACCTTTGATTTATTGTGACCCTATAAATAAGAGACTTCCAAATCCCCCTGTTATCAACAGAGCTGCTCAAGTTGTACAAGCTGGGCTTTCTGAATGGAGGCTGTCTACCTGTAGGCTATAATTTCCTCCTATGCGATCCAGGTGATTAGTTGAGCCAGAGAAAAAGTGGGTGGGTTCAGCTTCAGAGAGGCACAGAAGAACCAGCTGAGGACTATGTGCATTCCCAAGGGCCACAGGCTGTCTACCCCAATTCTAGGCAAAGTACTGAGCTATTGATAAGTGACATTCCTGAAGGTCTCCTCCTGTTGACTTGAGAAGTCAGAATTCAGAGTTGATGGTCTTGGTCTCAACTTCAGGTTGTTTTCTTTATAGGATGGGGTCCTTGCTCTGCTCCTTCTCAGAGGGAACTACCATGATTTTAATCAGGTGTTTTGAATAGGCTGGGAACTTGAAAAAAAAATAAACATTAGAATCAATGGAACTTAATTACTTCCAAATAATTAAGTTTGAACTCTGTTACGATGCAATCCTACACCAAACACAGTCCCTCTGAAGTCAACTGATCTAAGCTCCCAAATCTAGAGACAGGCTTGCAGCTTCATAATATGCCATTCTGCAGTATTTCAGGGAGATCACCATTTGATTCAGCCTATGGACAGGCTTGCTAATGGATATATATTCCACTGTTTCAGAATTCTTCTCTTAAGTTTCTGAACATTGTTATTGGAAACATGATTGAAATCTGACAAAAACACACACAAAAAACATTTTATATTAATATCCTGCAGCAAAAGTATGGCACCAATAACTAAACAATACTTTATCACCTTTGCCACTCTCAACAGCTCCCATTAATACTGAGATCAGAGTGTTAGGCCTTCTATTCCCCAGATGACCACGCTAGTGACAAGGCTGGCTTAGGCAATGACACTGAAAAATATTTGCCATGACACAGCCACAAATCACTCCTGGACAAGTTTAAAACTCAATATTTGCTAAACTTGCATCTGTTCTTTTTGTGTTAGAACATGTACAAAACAATGATTACTTTCTAGAATCCAAAGTCTCAAAATATTGATGGAGAATGACGCAAAGAGTTTTTTTTTTTTAATTTACTGAAGCCCCTAAAATGCCAGTGTCTACTATAGTACAGAGAGTGGGGTAAAGTTAATTTCTGAAACGCAGGGGGAAAAAGTCAACCAATATTCTGGGTTTCAGAGAGGAATCTTTCGTGCATCATTCACTCTGAAAACATATTGCATTTCTATTAATCATAAACTTTTTGTTTTCTTGTAATACTCAATGATTAATTAGAGTTTCAGTCTCATACTTACTTACTTAGGAGTAAGCTCCATTAAACTCAGTGGGACTTAAATTGTACCAAATAGTCTTTAGTAATCAAAGCTAGATTAGTGTTGAATAGCTGCATGTCCCTACAGTACTAGAATGAGCAATATCTTAAGTTGACCAACTTCTGCTGTTAAGGAGTCTATTAAGGATGGATGGATCAATTGGTTTGTGGCCTATATTGGTTTCACATGTATTCTTGCCTCACCATTCTGTTGGTTTTTTTCCACATCAGTCTGCTAATGAAAACAAAACACATGAAGCTCTGCATTATTTTTGTTCACATTTTACCACCAAATCCACAGCTGTGCATTTCAGCATAATAGATCTATGTTTATACTTTCATTATTTTTTAAATTGTTGCTACATTTGGAAAAGTGCAAAAATGGAACAATACTTTAACAGTCCTCCATTCAAACATTCATTAGTCCTGGAACGGTTAAATCAGGTTTGTTCACTAGTATATGAAGAAACATCCTTGTGTGTCCTTGGAAGTTGTGTGTTACACACCATTACATTGTTCCTGAATCCACACCAAAGGCACCAAGAACCATTTCATGTGGACTATATTATACTATAACATCCTATATTGTGTGTGTCATTTCAGTTCCCTACATTATTCCGACACCAATGTTCATAACCCCCTAATAGAAAATTGGCATGCTGTCTATCATTGGTCCAAGCATTATGTCCCAAATATGTTGCACTAAGATAAGAGAGCAATTTTACTGCCTCTTAGGTGTGCGGTTGAGAGCCAGTGTGCATGGTATAGCAGTTTGAGTGTTGGACTGGGACTCATGGAGATAAGAGTACTCAGCTATGGAAACCCAGTAGGTAAACTTGGGCAACTCACACTCTATCAGCTTGGGTGATGGCAATGAACAAGTCTTGCCAAGAAAAACCCTTGATGGGTTCACCTTAGGGTGGGTCACCATAAGTCAGAAACTTGAAGCAACATAACAACAAGGTGTAATGTTTAAACAGGGTTGCAGTAAACATAGAGCCCCAGTTCATAGGGGAGTAAGTAAGTTCTGGGCACCACAGTTCAGGAAGGATATTGCAAAGCTGGAACATGTCCAAAGGAGGGCCACCAAAATGGTAGAATGCCTGGAAACAATGAGGACAAGCTTAGAGAGCTGGGTATGGTTAGCCTAGAGAGGAGAAGGTTAAGAGGCAACATGATAGCCATGTTTAAATATTTGAAGGGATGGAATATGGAGGATGGAGCAAGCCTGTTTTCTGCTGCTCCAGGGACTAGGACACAGAGCAATGACTTCAAACTTCAGGAAAAAAGATTCCATCTAAACATTAGGAGGAACTTCCTGACAGTAAGAGCAGTTTGACAGTGGAATGCACTGCCTCAGAGTGTGGTAGGGTCTCCTTCTTTGGAAGTTTTTAAACAGAGGCTGGATGGCCATCTGTTGGGAATGCTTTGATGGTGTATTCCTGCATGGAAGGGGTTTGAGACCTTTGTGGTCTCTTCCAACTCTATTATTCTATGATTCTATCATTCATATATTCATCTGCAGGTTGGAGGAAGGGCACATTAAAGGCCTCACGTTTTTTACAGATATCGCCTGAACCTAAACCAGGTTATCTGTGGAAATAAGGAGTCGCGAAGCAGCCCCCTTTAGGTGATCTTTCCTTCCTGTTTTGAGGAAGAGGACATGATTCTCTCTCATAGCTCCTCTTTCATGTTCACATAAACACTACCCCTACTTGTCAACCAGGCTAGATTGTAAAGGATATCAGCCAGATCAGACTAGTAAGTTGGGCTATTTTTTCCATAAAACAGGTCTCAGCAATAAAGCTTCCTAAGGCATCACTATATTAGCTTACCTACTCTGCAGTAACCAGAGCTGTAGTCCTAAATGTACCATTTCCAAGTTCTGACTGTAACACATGGCCACCCTCAAAGCCTTAGGAAAAGAAAACCAAAGGAAAGGAAATGCAGTCAATGGATTAATGTTCAAAGATGATGACCCTCAACTTAAGTTTATTTCGGTTTTCATGTTAAACCACAGAAATAGCTTATGTACAATAGCTTGTGTTTGTGTGTGTGTGTATAATTGTATCATAAGTAATTTCCCCTCCTTCCCCTCTTTCCAAGAAGATCAAATGCAGTATCAGTTTAATATCCGATCGGTTTTCTATCAGTTCACTATATCCTGCTGTGGCAGAAGAGAGTCTCAAAAATCTAATTGTCCTGTTCATTGCCTAATTTCTTAGGGCCCTTAATAAAAGTTCCCATGCTTGTATTGAAACAGCAAGGCTGAAATCCAAAATCCACTTACACGGATATAAGTCTCATTGACCTCTGTGGAACTTTATCTAGAGTAAACATGTACAAGTTTGTGCCAAGAGAACAGTTTCCAAGAACCTGGAAGGAGTAAATCTTCTGTTTTACTAAAGTCTAATATAAGCCATTTTTTAAAATCTTTTAAAATAAAATACCAAAGACATAACAGGAAAATCATGACAAAGGATAGATTTTTAGAGGTTGTGTAGAAGGAAATTGAAACAAATTGATATATAAAAATAAAAAAGGCTTCTTTACTGTTAAATGTGCTTTGTTATGACTGACTAAACTAAATGTGTTTAATATTAAAGGTAATGATGCAACTGATTGAATACTTTGCCATTACGGCACATGAAATATCATTAACAGGTTCGGAATGATTTTATATCAATACCACATCATAGAATAAAGCAAATGGAAATGCTGAAACAGAATGATTTGCGTAGGAACTTTGCAACCTTGGGAAAGAATATATGTTTCAGAACGATAGCTCAGTGAACATGAATTGCAATAGTAAATTGGGAAAGGATGTTCTAGAATAAACCTCATTCCCCGTTTGTATAGTAACAGTCCTCTGCAGACAGATGAAGAAAAAGCAGTACCTTTTTATTATGAAAAATCAATAAAAATTGGAAACACATATGCCACAAACTTATTAATTATCTATTTATCTGTAACAAGACATATCTAAAAATAATTAAAAATGCATTTCACTGTTCTAGTCCTCAGTGACTGAACAAAATTCTCCCTCGTCTAGTCTGCAGTAATTTGCAGTCTGCATGTTGCACTCAGACACGTAAGAAAGTACAGTGTACGGAACCATGTGAACACATGAACCATCATCCAGTTGCAGGGGCAGGGAGACATGAGCTGAATTGATTTAAATTGTTCAGAGGAAGGCAACTTAGCATTAAGTGGTACCAAGATGCTGAGCTGGGAACTGCAAAACTGCTACATCCACTCTCTCTTATACTCACTGATGCCAAGCACCCCATGACTGTGGGAGTCAAGTAGCATTTCCAGCAAGGGGAAATCCCAGACAGGGAAAGATTCCACTCACACTTCTAAATCTCTCACAGGTTCCCTTCTGATTCCAACATATTCTTGTGTTACTTCTTTCATGTATTTAGAACAGTGTTCCAGCTCCCAAGTCCATGTCATCATTGGGAGAAAGGGAATTCTGCTTACACAATTAAGTGCAGGATGCTTCATATCAACAGTAAAGCTACTCTCACTATGGTCCAATGCATGAGTCCATCCTAGCCTTAATTGTTAAGAGTTGTTAACATTGGTGCTCAAAGAGTGATGCTTTCTGTACAGTTAAGCTGATCAGGTGGACTGCAGAGGACAAGCAGAACCCCACACACACCACACTGGGCATGTCTGAAGGTTTATATACATCCTGAAGGTCAAAAGCTGCCTGCCGTGAGTATTATTTGATGAAGCTGAAATGCACCAAAGAATATGTTGAATTAGTTCTTGGGCAGGGATGTCTTCTACATTAAGCCAAGCTGAAAGTGAAAAACACCAACAACATTCTGCATATCTGAAGGACCATACCTCCCTATATGAACCTAACCAGCCAGTGAGTTCTTTGGAGAGGCCTTTCTCTTGGTTGTGCCACATTTTTAAGTTCATTTCGAGGAAACATGGGAGATGGCCTTCTCAGTGGCTTTCACCAGGCATTAAAACTCCCGCCCTAGGAAGGCTAGGTTGAGTCTCTCCATGCTGTCCTTCCATCAGCAAAGGAATACTTACCAAAAAGGTTTTTAGTGTGATGTTTTGCTGATCTTAATTTTTTAAATTGATTTATTTTGATTGCTTTTAATTTTATATGTTATTTAATTACATTTTAATAATAACTTTTCACATGCTTTTATTTATGACATTGTTAGCTGCTTTGGGTCTCAGTATTGGGAAAAAGGTAAATTGTAAATGAATAAACAGTAACAACAGTTGATTACATGTACAAATGAATATGCTAGAAGGGATGATAAATGCTTTATCTCCAAAAATAATTAGAGGGTTGTTATCATGTATAGACAGAACCCTTGCAAAAACAGAACACTGAAAATATTGGAGTTGAGAAGAAGTCTACCAGGCTTGAAACCAATCCACCTCTCCACCTACTGAGTTGTGAGTTTGATTGACCACTTGCTGCAGTGAATTCAAGTAACTCCTCAATTTCATGTTATCCTGTGGTTAAAATAACACCCAAAGAGAACTGTACTGTAACAGGCCAACTGATATGTATGAGGACAGAAGGTTAGTAATGCTCTTGGGTTTTCACCTGCTGGCATTCTATTCCCAGCATTGCTAAATGGCATTTTATGTAGTACTGTGACATGGATTGGGCAGTGCTCGGTTTAAAAAGCATTAATTTGGCTCATTATAATGGACTAGTTTCTGTATGACAGCAACAGCCCAGTAATTTTAGTCAGAAGCTTGCAGAGTTGCTATCATTTGTGAATCACGCTGAATCACTTCCTTTTGCTTTACAATAACAAACAACAGTTCCTGGATTCACTCGTAGGCCATTTCTGCACTAGACTGTTATAGCACTATCATTCCACTTGCAACATCCTATGGAATCCTGGGGTTTGCAGTTTCAGGAGGGGCCAGATGGAATAATAGCACTGTAACAGTATAGCGGACTCCAAGGTTGGAAAGTCCCAGTGTTCATCACCCATTATTTAATGGTCAGTAGCTCCTACTACTTTAGACACACAGAGATGTAGCTCTGACTGCTTTAGACACACACAAGTACATTTTATTAGATATGTGCTTAGCTTATATTAATACATATGGTTAGCCTACTATATCTATGGTACAATCATATTCTCTTCCTCTCTTTTCTTCTTTCTGTTCTTGCCTCCTTCTTCACCTTCTCTTGCTCTCTCTCTCCTTTTTTTTTGCAATAATATTTTTAAAAAATCAATAAAAATATTTTTAAGCAAAATATAAAATTTCTAACATATTGAAAAACAAATTCCTCTAACGAAATGTCCACCATTATGATAGGCACTAACACAATCTAATGATTGGCATTTAATTAGTCATGTTTGCAAGAGTCAGCTCTCTACTTCTGGCTGTTTGTAATCCCAACATGCAAATCATAGAAGTGAGATGTGTCTGGGAGAGGCCCACACATTCACTTTCGTCTTTCTTTGAACTGTCTTTAAACTTTATAACAGCTAGTGTGGGGAAAAGTAAAAGAAGACATCATTCTGGCTATCTACGGGTGCTTACCTTACAAGATTCTCAGTTATATTTGTTGCTTGTCCCGTTTATAGACATATATTCCTGTATGTCACTCCAAGAGTTTTCTTACCCCAGTCTTTGGCCATTTCAAGTATAGGGCAGGATAACATGCCTTTATTTCCAATAACTCAGGAGACAGGCTGCTTCTGCAACATTTATATGTGATATTCTGTGAAACCCACAACCAACATTCAATGCTCATTTTCTTGGTTATCATAGCTGTCACTCGCTATCTACCTTCAGATTCCACGTACTGTGGAAATTGCCCCTCCACCACCAGTTCTCTATTGTTTCTACAGTAGTTTAAGATTAGACAGTGTAGATTTTTGTTAGATCTGTCAACCTCCCTCCTCAGCTCTTTTTATTTATCTTTCATCTGACAGTGGCTTGTTGATTCCATGCTTGCTGAAAGCTTGTCATCACTTTCTTAATTTTACAAAAGCTAGCAGGGTTAGTATTAATGTTGGGAAAACAAGCAGGGTTACTAAATGTGTTCTGGCATTCTACAAAATCATGATATTAAGGAGAAACATTCAAATACTGTATTAATTTGAAGAAAATGCAGAAAATGAATGGGACTATATTGGATCAATTTTGCATTAGAGGAAGGATCTAATGTCAGTAACTACTCAGTAATATAATCTTCAATTACAGTTGGTATATTATTGCTAGACACACTATCCTTGATGTTTGTTTGTTTGTTTAATATCACTCTTTTCTCCAATATGGGATCCAAGGAAGCTGACAATATGAATTAAAATAAAATACATTTGAAACAATGGATAATACAAAAGTTAAAAGACAATTAAACAATCATATTAAAAACATTCACCAAAATTCTACACCAACTACTTTGTTACAAAGTCTCCTGGCCAGACTCCCCAAGCTTATCTCAACAATGATTGGTTGGATCATGAAAAGGAGATCTATTAATTTGCCAAAAGGCAAAAGGAGGAGGATGTTTCCAGCCCTGTCCCACTAACCAGCTGGGCTACAACAAGGCATTGCAATAGCAGCCCTGTTGCTGATTGTTGCAGTCTTGGGCCATTTCCACTCTATACTGTTACAGTGCTATTATTCCACTTTCAGCATCCTGTGGAATCCTGGGGTTTGCAGTTCAGGGCAGAATTCTCAGCCAGAGAGCTCTCTGGCCTCAGTAAACTACAAACCCCTGAATTCCACAGAATGTTGAAAGTGGAATAATAGCACTATAACAGTGTAGTGCAGAAATGGCCTTGTTGAGAAGAAGCTGGAAACATCACCCTTTTTTCTTCGTGGCTGCCAGCTGAACATATTTCCTTTGGTCAATCTAGCTTCTGGCTGTTAAGGGTGGGCTGGGGAGAGGCATTTACATAGTCTTACTGAATACAGTACAGTTCAAGATCCATAACTCCAGGTCATGAATCTATAACTACAATACAGAATGCCATCCAACAATTTAAAATAATTTTTAAAGGCCATGAGAGTGATAAAAATGCAATGTGCCCCAGTTAAAAGACCTTCTGCATTAGACAGTTAATACTCAGAAGCCTGAGTAAACAGAAAAGTCTTTGCCCACCAGCAGACAGAGAACAGAGAAGAGGCTACCCAATTTCCTGTGGCAGCGAATTCCACAGTCAATCACACATGCATTTATACTAAGGTTCTCAAAGGACTCAGAAATACTGGGCTCTTAAGCAGAGTCATAGCATTATAAGTTCAAGCCTACCAATAAAACTTGAATGTGAAAAAAAAAATTAACCCACCTATTTATAGAAAAGAAGAACTGGCTGATGTACCACCATTCATTCCTCATGTCAGGGAAAGGGAAAGTGAGGAAGGGATTACATAATTATGGCTCCACAAGAAATGAAGAAGGCACTAGGGCCCTCTCTGGAGGTAGATACAAAGAAGAAAAGTATCTGTGCAAAGCCTTGGCTTCACAAGGGTCAGAAACGAGGGTTACTAGGAAAGAAAGAGAAACAAAGGAAACTGGAGTCATAATGCTTACCTCTTTTGGAGGAGGAGGAGGAGGAGGGGAAAAAGGAAAGGGCTTTACTTTGTAGTTGTTCCAATAACTTCTGATCACAAATCACTGTGGAACAATCACTCTTGCCTTAAAATCACAATGTGCACAGTGCATTTCATTCCGATGTTGAAAAGGCTACAAAAATATGGGTCTGGGGAAGCAACAGCAGGCCAGAGGCCAATTTTCCCTGGGTCCTTCTTGGTGCAGAATGCTGATCAAAGTAGAACTTCAGATGCAGGATAGCAATGAGATGCTTTTCCAACAAAGAACCAACCCACCAAAATCACAACTATGAATAAGAAGGAGGAAAAGCAGGGGACGGAAACAAGGATAGGAACCTAGCTCTGGGTTGGGTGCACCTGACCTAGGATATCAGCCAAACCACCTTTATTTGGCTATAGGAGGGTAAACCACAGAAAATAAAGTCAACAATTTTTAAGCAATAAACCACTTATTCCAGCTGTAACAGAACTTAAAGAAAGAGGTTTTCAGTCTCAATGTACTGTCTGCACACTCAGAGTAGAAGTTTTGGGATATCTCAAGTAGATAAGCAGACCTTTCAATAAGACTGAAGTGTGGTGCCACTTTAGATGCCTAGACTTCATCCTACAGAATCTTGAGATTTGTAGTTTGGTGAGGTGCTGGTGATATTTCTACTTCATTCCCTGGAACCATAGCACTGGATTCCATAGGAGAGAGCCATGACAGTTAAAGTGGATTCATCATAAATGTGTGCTATAGATACACTCCAAAACTGGAAACATTTCACCCTTCCATCCCTTTCCCCTACCACTTGTCTGTTTTCCCACCTGCATTATGTAGAGACAGATTAACAGCTGCTTTAAAAAGGAAAAAACACTGACAGTGTGAAGGTTTTTGCAGAACCCTGAAAGTTATCCTGGTAATTAGAAGGTCAGGACAGCAAAAGAAAGGAGACTAAGGACACCTAGAAAGAGACTTTTGATAATGCAACTGAGCCTAGTCACAGGAATATAAGGAAGCAGCATTTAGTCTAGTAGTCATTTGGCAGAATATCTCCTTCCACACTAGACAGAGGACTGGGCATCACATTTAAAGCAGGAAAGGCTGTAAATGACTGGCCTTACCTTAGACATGATGATGATGATGATGATGTCATTTAGTGAAATAACCTAAGATAGTCAAGATATTCTATGCACTTCACAATGGACATGTGCTTTCAACCTTCAGCAGCTAAACTCTTTGGCCTGAATCTTACCCACAGAGCCTTTGAATCAGTGAGTCAGCACTTCAATAAATCCCATTAACTGACTGGATCTACTGTCGTTGGGGATACAAACAGGATTCTGGACTTTGTGACTTACTTCAATGTTAATATACATAGGATCAATCAAAATACAAATACAAAGAGAGAGCCGAAAATTGTGTTGTGTGTTTCTTATGTATTTGTATGTGTGCAATAAAAGCAGCCTTCCCATGAAACAAATGCATTCAGCAATTGTTGTTATCTGCCCAATTGTACAAATATTGATTTCATTGCCTTTGTACCCTTTTAAAGCATTATTTTATGAACATACTAAAGCTGCAGTATTCAAAATTCGACACTTTTCTCAAGTATTCAAAAGGGAGGAAATGATGCTAACACCCCGATTTCATAAAAAAAATATAATTACGTTACAAGAAGAAGCATCCATTTGTCACCTGCTGCACCACAAAATATCTCCATATAAGTGCTACGCACTACTATATATGATCCACCATTTCCTCGGTTCCTTTCCCAACCCTGAAAACTTTATAAGCCGCATTTACGTTAAGCTGTTCCTGATATGCTCCAATAAGTGTGCTTTAGACACAATGTTAACATAAGGCCAAATCTGTAATACGGCATGGACAATTAAGTGCACAATTTTTGTATAAATGCAAAATCCCTCACTGTGAATTATTTAATTAATGCTCTACAGTTCATTTAATAGTGCTCTTTCAAAGGCCATTTCACTCACAGAAAACTAATTTCATTCTTCGGGTTGATTTAATTAGATTGTATGATATATAGTATTGCTAATTCAGTGTCTCTCTTACCCAGTGTCTCGGCCGTAGCTCCTATTGTCGGCAATCTGTCAGCCCCATTTTTAACAGTATTGAAAAATTCAAGCTTTATTATTGCTCGCTCACTCTTTCTCTCCCATCAGGAGGAAAGTAATGAGCTTTTCTTCTTATGAGAGCAAGCAGAGAGCGTGGTGCCCTCAGTGCTTCAGGCATCAAGCAGTATTAACAGTCTGATTCATGAGTTAAGTTTCTAACTGCCCATGGCTATTAGCACTCAGTCCTTTGGCTGTCATTTAGTTAAAAAGACTCTTCGGTTAATTCACTCTTTTAATGAGACTGTGCTATTCAACTAATGTATTTTACTGTATGAAAGGTCACACCAGGAAGCAAAACAGATTGGAGGGAATGTAGCGGGAAGCCTGGCTGTCAAGGAACAGATCAAGCCTTGCAGGCATTTAGCAGTCACTGCGTCTGTAATAGGGTATGGAACTGATGGGCCAGTGTTCACCTCAACAGTTGAGCACCATAAATCAAGGCTAAATAGAAAGCAGATTAATCAGAGCTACAGACAAAAAAGAGCACGTGTTTCATTACCCATATAATCACTAACATGATTGCCAGACAAGCTAAGGCACTGTACAGAGGGGCTGACAAAATATAGTTCAATAGAGCACCGGAACTCAGTTCTGTATAGCTGCACTTGTACTAAATCTCATCTTTTAAAAACCACCTCTCTTGAAACCATTGGCGGAAAAAAAATGGAGGGAGAGGGGAGAAGGAGAGAGAAAGAACAACTTATCTTTTCAAATGTGAGTGTAAAGAAGGGTGTTCCAGTGGACAGTATGAAGTTATAGCAAGTAATGTTGATTGTATTTGCCTTTTTGTACTGGGAAGCAGAATACACAGAACAACCACAGAGAATGTCCTCCTCTTTTGGTTATTCAGTGGATCTAAATTATGTTTTGTGATAATCAAAGAGCAAGTGAAGTGTAAGACAATGACAGTTAAACATAATGAAGTCATACCTTCTCAATCTCAGATTTAATGTGCTTTTAATTCTTCCTTTATCAGTTGCATGGGAGCCAGATTTGGGAACTGTAAGTAAGATCTGTGTGGGATCTTTATTATATCTGTTCTCAAAACACTATCTGATCTACTGATTAGGTCTAAAGTCCAGCAGGGCAATAATTTTCCTGTAAGTTTGGAAACTGGAAAAAAAAAAGTTGTTGAATTAATTCACTGAACCATTAATTAGCTAGATTTTTTCCTCCAAAGGCCAAACTCCATAGATTGCCTGTAGTAATTTTTACAACATTAGAATTTGTTAGAAGGTGGGTTGGCTTCCTTCCCCCACCGTTAGATATAATAAAACCAGGAGGGAGAAGATTGCAGAAATGTATCACATGGTTGAGCTAATCTGCCTGCTAGCTGTAGCTTTCCTTGGAAGCAGGGAGAAAGACAGAGAAGTTATTGCTAAACACCAAGAACAGCATCAGAAGAAGATGGAGAAGAGCTATGAAGCAATAAGCAGAAGAATGGAAGTACAACCGCTGTATAAAATGGAGAAATGGGATATGGGGCTATTATAGTATAAAGGGTGTATTGATAACTGAAATCATTCAGTTCACTGAAGTCTGTTAAATTGGTTTGTTATTTAAATTGTTAGTTTTCAAAATAGACCAAGGGATTTATAAAGAATGACATGGAGATTTTCATTATTAATCCCTACAGCACATTTTGTTATTGCTCCTTTAAAAATGCTCTCGCTGTTCAACTGTTGCTTTTTCTTAACTTGGCACTTTTTTCCAGATAGACCACAAAACAATAGTATATTTGATAGCTGAGGATGTGGGATTCTGGCATATCTGGAAACTGTCAGGTTGGTAAAGACCATCCTACGTACAAGATCTTATCTGGCTACCTCTTCATTTATGTTTTTGTGTCTGATCTTCATAATGCTCTCCACCATTAAAAACATATATACTGGTAACTCAAATGTATTATAAAAATTAATAAGTGATATTAAAAGTTAATATGGAATGATGTGTTTATTTCAGTTAAAGGAAACTGATGCATGGCAGCAACACATGGCTAGTTAAATGAAAATTCCATGAATCAGAGAAGGAGGATTTTTAATCAAAAATTATTTGATTGCCTCTGCATGTAGGCAGAAATTTTTTCTGAACAATTGACTCAGTCCATCCTCTGCTTCCCACTCACTATTAAGGTCTGCAAAGAATCAGGGATTTCAATTTTAATCTGTGACATCTCCGGTTTAAAAGATCAGCTACCCAATGACCAGAATCCTGTTGAGCCACTGCTTACCAATGGGAAGGAAGGAAGGAAGAAAGAGGCAAGTCAGAGGCAAAAGATGTGGCTAATCTTGGCTCAGAGGAGAAGAGAAAGCAAAATGCTCTCCATTTGAGAGCTGAGAATAGTTCTGTCTTCTTCCTTGACTTCCCTCTCTTCCCCAATGGTAAACAGCAGCGGAGGTGGCCCCACTGGGGCTTGATAGCTGATGGATTGGGGAGGGGGAGAGCATGGACTTGCATTGGTGAGATGATACACTCTACCAGCTTGATGCAGGATCTTAGTCAATAAGCCAACTGTTTTCTGTGCCTTAAAGCTTATGAGCAATTGTGAGCAGTTCTAGACTACCTAGTGCAGCAAACCTGGGGGAAGATGCATAAAGAGAAGACAAGTTGGTGCCAATGAAATACTGACATCAGTTAACACTTTAGTCATAAAAAATTCAGTTGGCCAGTCTATGGATCACCCTTGTACTAAGCTTTAACTATCAAGAGCAAAAAAAAAAAAAAAAATGGAAGGCAGGGATGAGCTGAAGATTGTCACAATGGCAATTTCAGCTCAAAACAGAAGGAGGATGAAAGGCAGCAGACACATTTCTTTCTTCAGTTTTGGAGACAAGAGCAAAATTGAGGGGGGAATCCCCCACTTCTGTTCACATCAAACTTCACCCAACCTTAAAAGAGAATCCAAACATCACATACACATAGAAAGAGACAGACAGACAGACAGATTGAATTGGACAGTGAAACTGGGAAAATATTTAACACCTACCTTAAAGAAAACAGAGGGGGTTTTTTTAATAATAGACAAGGTTAATATTCTAAGTATCACATACTCTTACCTCTCAAAGCACTTGTATTTAACAATAGCTATCAAGTCATCTTTGGTACACAATTCAGTTTCTTGATGTTAGTATACCTCTCTCTCACACATGCATACACACACATACCCTTAGAAATAACCAATATGTTTTATTTTATTCATGTATGGCATGAATAAGATGCATGCAGTGAAGCATAAGGAATTCAGAAGTTAAACAAAGGAAGGCAATACCAAAATGACATTTGATTTGCATCCAGCCCTGCTTGTGGAAATGACCTGACAGCTAAGATTAGGAAGTCATTCCTACCTCAAGCCAGTGATAATATGGTTTGTCTGTCAGGGTTTTAATCCAAACTTTAATACAGCTATCCAAATCTATCAGGCTATATTGAGGATATCTCCTGTTCCATTTATGCTAAAACTTGGCATGGATTCATAGCCCCAATGACATGGAAGCCATCAGTCATAACTGCCCACAGGGAACAGCAGAAGCAGAACTCACTATGCAAGTCACAGCCATGGCATCAAATATAAGAATCATTCCTTATGATATTTTGGCCTATAATCCCCATCAACCATATTTGTTATGGCTAATGATAAGAAATTGTGGAATTTTTAGTCCTAGACATCTGAAGAGCCAAAAGTTCTTAACTGTCTAATTACAAATTGAATTTTCTGCCGCAGTCCACATCAGTGGAAGCAGAGAAATATTACATAATAGTACTTGCAGACTCACATAAGTTCTGCTTCTCAATATAGCTGAGAGAAAGAGGAGAGTTTACCTAACAGGATTAACATCCAAGAAGCAATTGCTGAATTTCTCAAAAGAAGGTTTTTAAATTTCTTTTACTGAATCTCTCTTTTTCAAGTGACATCAGCCATTGCTCATAACACACAAAATGTGAAAGATACAACAGAAAATGATTCCCAGTATCTCTGTGAATGCCTCAAAAAGCTCTGTCTTCAAGAACTTGTGAAATTCAATGGGCTAGTCAGGCTTTGGTCCATTGCCCTGTTCTTTTCCAATCCTCTGAGAGTGTGTCCTTCATCGCTCTAATTTGAAGTAACACATGGCATTGGCCTAGCTTCTCTCAATGCTTCCAGCATTACACTGAAGATATGGGCAGATCTGAACAACATCAGCAGATATACTGCTAGATTCAGATGGCTAGAGAGATTTGTTGGAGATAGCCCACATCATAAGCACAACCAGCATTTCAATGAAGCCTGTACTGTAGCTTCAGGTTGTCCTACTTTTTCTTTGAGAACTGCTCTTGGAAAAGTAGGAGCAAGATTTGATCTCAATAGTCTTCCAGAGCAAATAGTCTCAATAGTCTCAATAATCTTCCAGAGCAAATTCATTGACTCATAGAATCATAGAAACATAGAGTTGGAAGAGACCACAGGGGCTATCTAGTCCAACCCCCTGCTATGCAGGAACATCCATCAAAGCACTCCCAACAGATGACCATTCAGCCTTTGCTTAAAAACCTCCAAAAAAGGAGACCCCACCACATTCCGAGGCAGCATATTCCACTGCTGGACAGCTCTGACCATCAGGAAGTACTTCCTGAGGTTCAGGTAGAATCTCCTTTCCTGCAGCTTGAATCCATTGCTCTTTGTCCCAGTCTCTGGAGCAGCAGAAAACTCCTTGACATGACATCCCTTCAAATATTTAAACATGGCTATCATGCCCCCCCTTAACCTTCTCTTCTGCAGACTAAACATACCCAGCTCCCTAAGCTACTCCTCATAGGGCATGGTTTCCAGGTCCTCCTCTGGACAAAGTTCCAAATGGCTCAGGTGCACAAATGGGTTTGTGCATTTGTGTACCATGTGGCCCTCAGATGGTGCTGGACCATAGCTTCTATTGATTATGTTAGGGCTGATGTGAGTTGTATCTCAAAACACCTGATGGGCCAGATGTTCCAAACCATTGCTGTACATGTTTTGTGGAATCATGTGCCTGGGGTATTCTTGTTCGTTGATGAGGACAAGGGAGACCGTGTGCTAATGGGGTTCAGACCTTAGAAAAATCCAATTTTTTGGACTCTAACTCCCTGAATTTTTGAAAATTGTAGTCCAAAAAAAGTAATTTTTGAAGCTCTGATGGAACTTTGTGTGTCTGGTAGAGCCCAATGTGTGCAATAGATATACTTGATCAGCAAGATGATTACATTTTTTTTTATTTAAAAAAATATTTTTTGTTAATTTTTCCATTATTAGGGGAAGGAGGGGTTATAAGATGCAGCAACGCTTTAGGGCCAAAAGTAAATTATTTTTTAGAAACAGTCATTTCCTCAAACGACAGTAAACAAATCACGCTGATTTAAATTTCCTGAGCAACTTCCAAACCGGCAAACCGTATGCTTAATTACCAAACATCTGTTGCAAAGAATACCCCTCGCTTTTTGCAGCACTAATATCGTGGTATGAATTTTAAAATCTGTCAGCAAGGGATCACCAAAGCTTTGGGAGCAGAGAGCGCCTCACTTTAACCCCTGAACCAGATAATCTAACTGTAATCCATTCAAAACTAATCAAACATTTACAGAACTACACCAGCACTGAGCAAAACAATTCATCATCTTCATGTGCTCATTACGACGCCAACATCTCAATCTACCTATGTAAATGAGGCCTGGGATCAGGCATTGGGTCCATGTACAGAAATTATAAACAAATATTCATCCATTATGCTGCTGAAATTTAACAGCTGAAGTACTAACAGTAGCTGAACTCCGAGCCCTGAGTATCAATTATTTATGAACTTTAAAACTGACAAGACTGTCTAGGTGAATTAGCTGCATATGTCAAGCTTTGTTATAAATCCCAGTCTACTGTAAAACGCATATTCATAGAATGTATGTACAAGGCTGACAATATATCAACAGTACGGCATTAATAATTTAGAAGAATGGGATTGGGAGGAAGCACCCAAGAGTTTTTTTTTTTCCTGTGATGGGGCTAATATGACCATTAAAAAAAAAGTCAAATGAAACGAATTTGCCCTACCCAGAGCACCAAAAAAGAAGTATTTGCAGGATGCTCTTTTTTTAAAAAAAAAAAAAGATACTAGTAGATACATCGACATTTCAGTACAATAAATGTTATGCAGAGTTGTTAATTGTTTTTTTAGTTACCCTGCACTAGATCCCCTCCTCCCTTTATGTAGTATATTTTGACTGGAATTTGAAATAAGTGTTCTTGACAAGTAATAAAAAATGTGTTTATTATGGAGTAAAAACTTGATTTTGGTCCACTGTGTCTCTGTGTACACAGATTTCCAATACATATGTGTCCTCTGTACACACTGAGGTGGGGGACTGGGGAAAGACATGTCCTTCCAGTTGTGTTGGACTACAGCTCCCATCAATGCTAGCTGGAGTAGCTAATTGTGAAGAAAAGTGGGAATTCCACTGCACCTGCATCTGGATGGCCTCCTATTCAGCACTCCTGACTTAACACAACCAAGAGGGAATAAGACCCTGTGTGACAGTCCCCTGGCCAACAGCCCCAGTGTCTGTGCCTAAGGTAGGATCTAAATTTAGTCATACTATTTTAAAAAAAAACTTTTAACATCAAAAAAACAAATTTAGCCTCTCTTGATTTCAGAGAAACCAAGATGGTTTTTGATGGATCCATTCCATACCATGGGCCTCTATGCATAGGTCTCTTCCACATAACTGGGATGCCTGAGGTAATTGCAGTTCATGGGCCAGTGAAGCAGCCCTACCTATCTACTGCTAGGTCCACATATTCCTTTTGCTGAATGTATAATTGTCTAGAGTGAAAATATCCCACACCTACTGGTGTTAAACCCTCCTTCTGTGTGTTAAGTACACTTTTTGGAAAGAATGTTTGCTTAAGAGCAGAAAATGAAACAGAGAATCTGAGGCAGTAGAAAGTAACCTGATACCTGCCAGACCTTTTTGGCTTGTGATGCCTAGAACCTGCAGCCATCAGGTAGTGACTGATGAGCCCAAACCACCTTACCATAATCTAAGGTAAGCTGTAAATCTAGTTCACCTTGAGACTGTAATGTGGATTGTCTGAAGCAACTCCAAGTTATGGTCAAAAATTTGAGGCAGCTGGAATTCAACAATTGTGGAGAGGCACAAATATAAGAGAGCCAGCATGGTTTAAGGGTTTGAGTGTTGAAATACTACTCTGGAAACTAGGGTCTGAATTCTTGCTCAACCATGAAAACCCACTGGTTGACTTTGGTCAAGTCACACTGTCTCAGTCTCAGAGGAAGGCAAAGGCAAACTCCCTTTGAACAACTCTTGCTAAGAAAACCCCATGATAGGTCTGCCTTAGTGTTGCCATAAGTTGGAAAGAACTTGAAGGCAAACAACAACAACAACCAAATATAAAACCTGTCTTAAATTTTGCCTTGGGTATTATTTAATATCGTTTCTATTCCACACTAATTGGGCTTAACAAACATTGCAAACTACAGATAACTGATTAAATGATGGCCTTCAGGTGGGCCAAATTATGATTTTTACGTGTGTGTGTGTGTGTGTGTGTGCGTGTGTGTGGATGGATGGATAGATAGATAGATAGATAGATAGATACATACATACATACATACATTAAATGGGAAATGCTGGTTAATCTATCGATACTTCAGTACCATGGAAGGACCTTGCTAAAACTCTGACAATAAAATACCTTTCCTCTCAAGCTTAATTGGCCTTGCTGGAATCCTAAACATTTTCATTTTCTCTTTGTCTATAACATGTTGATTGTAGTGGGTCTTAATCTATCCATCTGCTATGACACTTAAAAATGCCTTAGGGTCCATTTTGTTCCTAATAAAACACATTAGAATAGGTTCTTTCATTTTTTTTAAGGGAGCTACTAATCCTGGCACTGCCATTGATTGCACTGCACATCTATACGTGTACAGTTAAATTTAAAAACCGTTTCAAACTTAGATACAGCTAGTAAGGAGGTGTGGGGTGAAATCTGAAATATTTGGATGCATTAAGGTGAAGGATGATAAATTTCTTTCTCTGCTATCCCTCTCCTCCCCCAATTCACTGGACGCAGCTTGTATGTCAGAAGAAAATAAGCTCACTAATAACATTTTATACGCAAGGGCCTTGCAGTGCTAATGAGGCTGATTTTTTTAATGGTATCATTAATGATTCTTAAAAGAAGTAGCAGTTGTGCCCTTTATCCACTGAAGAATGTGAGAATACCTCACCTATAAATGTTCTTGCTCTTTTTTTCCCCCTTCAGACCCAAAGGAAATCAGAATGAGGACTTCAAAAGGCTACTTGTTTTACTACTTTCCCCAGAATTCCTCAGCCAGTATGGATTGAGCGGGAGGAGAATAATCCAAAAAAATTTAATTTTTTCAAGCTCTGGTCAGAATCTTCTGCTTGCACCCTACACCAACCACAGATTAGGATGTTGTCAAAATCCTATATTGGACAATCCCAGCTATGATTTCTAAAAACAAATCATAGAATCATAGAATCATAGAAATGTAGAGTTGCAAGAGACCACACGGGCCATCCAGTCCAACCCCCTGCCATGCAGGAACACCCTCAAAGCACTCCCGACAGATGGCCATCCAGCCTCTGCTTAAAAACCTCCAAGGAAGGAGACTCCACTACACTCCGAGACAGCATATTCCACTGCCGGACAGCCCTGACTGTCAGGAAGTTCTTCCTGAGGTTCAGGTGGAATCTCCTTTCCTGCAGCTTGAATCCATTGCTCCTTGTCCTGGTCTCTGGAGCGGCAGAAAACAAGCCCACTCCCTCCTCTACATGGCATCCCTTCAAATATTTAAACATGGCTATCATGTCCCCTCTTAACCTTCTCTTTTGCAGACTAAACATACCCAGCTCTCTAACTCTATCCTCATAGGGCATGGCTTCCAGGCCCCTCACCATTTTGGTCGCCCTCCTCTGGACCTGCTCCAGCCTGACCATGTCCTTCTTGAATTGGGGTGCCCAGAACTGGACACAGTATTCAAGATGAGGTCTAACCAAAGCAGAGTAGAGTGGTACCAGTACCTCCCTCGATCGAGACACCATACTCCTATTGATGCAGCCGAGAATTGCATTGGCTTTCTTGACTGCCACATCACACTGCTGACTCATGTTCAGCTTGTGGTCTATTAAGACTCCTAGATCCCTTTCACACGTCCTGCTATCCAGCCACATGTCCCCCATCCCATATTTCTGTATTCCATTTTTTCTACCTAAGTGTAGGACCTTACACTTCTCTCTGTTGAATTTCATTTTGTTAGCCTTGGCCCAGCTCTCCAATCTGTCCAGGTCATTTTGAATTTTGATCCTGTCCTCTGGCATATTAGCAACGCCTCCCAATTTGGTGTCATCTGCAAATTTGATGAGCATGCCCTCTATTCCTTCATCCAAGTCATTGATGAAGATATTGAACAGCACTGGGCCCAGGACAGAACCCTGTGGCACCCCGCTAGTCACTTCTCTCCAGGATGAAAAGCAGCCATTGGTGAGCACCCTTTGGGAACGGTCAGTCAACCAGGTACAGATCCACATGACAGTAGCCCTGTCGAGCCCACATTTTACTAGCTTCTTTGCAAGAATGTCATGGGGAACTTTGTCAAAGGCCTTACTGAAATCAAGATATGCTACATCCACAGCATTCCCTTCATCTATCAAGCTAGTAACTCTATCATAAAAAGAGATAAGATTAGTCTGGCATGACTTATTTTTGAGAAATCCATGTTGACTTCTCGTGATTACCGCGTTGCTTTCTAAGTGATTAGAAACTGACTGCTTAATGATCTGCTCCAGGATCTTTCCGGGTACTGACGTCAGGTTGACTGGGCGATAATTATTTGGGTCCTCCTTTTTTCCCTTCTTGAAGATGGGGACAACATTTGCCCTCTTCCAGTCTGCTGGAACTTCTCCTGTCCTCCAAGATTTCTCAAAGATTATAGCAAGCGGTTCCGAAATGACCTCTGCCAGTTCTTTTAATATCCTAGGATGCAATTCATCTGGCCCTGGAGACTTGAATTCATCCAGTGTGGCCAGGTATTCTTGTACCACCTCTCTACCTATTATATGCCGCATTTCTCCTGCTTCCTCACCTGCTCCCCAACCACCAGGTTGAGTGCTTGTATCCTTCCAGGGAAAAACTGAGGCAAAGAAGGTGTTAAGTAGTTCTGCCTTTTCTCTTCCCCGTTAGTAATTTGCCATCTTCTCTGCGCAGCGACCCTATCGTCTCCTTCTTTTTCCTTTTGCTGCGGACATATTTAAAAAAGCCCTTTTTATTGTTTTTAATGTCTCTGGCCAGCCTAAGTTCATTCTGTGCTTTAGCCTTTCTGACCTTCTCCCTACATCTCCTGGCTACCTCCTTAAATTCTTCTTTGGTGTTTTCCCCCTTCTTCCATTTCCTGTACATGTTTCTCTTAACACTTAGCTCAGCTGAGAGTTCTTTAGTCAACCATTCTGGTTTCTTCAGATGCCTTCCATTTTTCCTCCTTATTGGCACAGTTTTAGACTGTGCCTTCAGTATCTCCCTTTTAAGGAACTCCCATGCCTCCTGAACCCCTTTCCCTTTCACTATTCTTGACCACGGAATTTCAGCCAGCAGCTCCTTAAGTTTACAGAAGTCATAAAGGATAGTTTGAAACTGGTTGTTCTATCCACCTCATAAAGATCCTTGATGTTTCCAGACTTGATGGATGGTCTGGAACACAGAGGCCATTTCCACGCTACACTGCTGTAGTGCTATTATTCCACTTTCAACATCCTGTGGAATTCTGGAGTTTCTAGTTTACTTAGGCCAAAGAGCTCTCTGGCTGAGAATTCTAAAGGCCCCTCCCTAAACTGCAAACCCCAGGATTCCATAGTATGTTGAAAGTGGAATAATAGCACTGTAACAGTGTAGTGTGGAAATAACCAGAAAATCCTTTAAGATCAGGTGGCATTTCAGGTGGACTTCCTTCATTGCTGTTCAGCCAGTTGCATTTTATTTAATGATTTGCAGAAGGATATTTCTTTAACATAACAAGAACCAGAGATGAAAACTGGGGAAACAGAATCAGAAAAGTATATGAATTGAAGATACTCTGTTATTAAACTCAGTTTAGTGGTCTAAATCAGATGTGAGAATTGTGTGGCCTTCCAGATGTCACTGAATTGCAACTCCCAGCATGCTTTCACCATTGAGTGTGCTGGCCAAAGCTGTTGGGAGTTGCAGTTCAACAACATCTAGAAGGTCATGCAATTCCCATCCTTGGCCTAAATCCAGTTGCTAGCCTTGCCTAGAACAGATCCACTGAATCAGAGGAATTTGAAACTTCAGCTGTTCCACTCAATGTAACATAGTTAAAGATAGGATCATCTCTAAAATAAAAAGAAGACCACAAAATTTCCCCTTCTTCACAGACACCTCCGGAGGGCTACAATTGATCTCAGTAAATGATATAATTATTCTGTCTCTAATTATGAGAACATGGCTAGATGCTTCACCAGTCTGCCCCCTTCTCACAGCCACAGAATGACTCAAGGCTACAAGTGGCAAAATGGTGATACTGGTGGGTACTGAGCGAAGATACATAGCATAATTCTTCTATTGTGCCATTCTATGCCTTACATGATCTTGACCATTTTGCATCACAGATAGATAAGCTTTAGGAAAAAGCAAGGGTTTTGCTTCAGATTTAGATGAAACTGAAATCCAAAACTAAATCAGTATGATTTGGATAGATTCAGGAGAAGTTCAAATCAAAGGCCATTTCTGCACTAGACTGTTACAGCGCTATTATTCCACTTTCAACATCCTATGGAATCCTGGGGTTTGCAGTTTAGGGAAAGGTCTTTGAGGCCTTTCCCTAAACTGCAAACCCCAGGATTTCATAGGATGTTGAAAGTGGAATAATAGCGCTGTAACAGTCTAGTGTGGAAATGGCCAAAGTGGGATTCTTCCAAAGCATACTGGAGTCAAAGCTGAAAAGTTGTGAAGGTTTCTTGGCTGAAAAACAGATAGGATAGCATCTGTATTTCCCAGTATGGTGTCATAGTTCCATATGTAGAACTGAGGTACACCTGGCCATTCACTGCCTCAGGGACTTAGTATAGAGCCATTGCAGCCCCTCCCCATGGCCATTCTGTACCTGGTGGATAATGCAGGAGGGGGATTGGAGAACTATCTGGTGATCTCCTCATAGCTAAACACAAAATTATTACACCCTCCACTGAGGTCCATTGGAGTCCTCTGGAGGTCTCAGCAGATGGTGTAATCATTTCACATTTGCCTACAGGGACATAACCAGATGATTCTCCAACCACCTCCATTTTCCACCAGCAACAGAATGGCCATGGGAGTACAGTCATGATGGTGAGAGTCTTTCATCATTGTGGAGGGACGTAGTGAATATCAACCTCCGCATTGACCAAAAACAGAATATGAGGCATAAATTTGTCTTACACTAGCATGTGCCACTAATAGGATGCCAGCCATAGTGCAGCTCCAAAAATAAATAGATATCCACCTAGCCTCTATATATAAGGAAATCATTAGGGTACAGGATGAGGAGAAATGTAGTCTGTGATTGGCAGCTCTGGCTTCTAATGACAATGAAGTCTTTTATCAGATCTGTCAAATCCTAGTACTCTGGAGGAGGGAAGATGAAGTTATATGCTTCAGGACTGATCCCATGTTCAGTGTTTTGTCTTTGTTCTCTCCCAAAAGAGCAGGAATGGGACCCAGGAGGATATAGCACCTATTCTGCAATTTTGCAATCATAAAGTATATTATTATTATTATCATTAACCAACAAAATAACACATAACATCAGTTAAAAGAGCATATAAAAGCAACGCATATTAAAATCCATCAATAAATACTTTAGAAACCATAATTTTAAAATAATCTGGATAGGCCTGCTGGAAGAGATGAATTTTTACTTCTGATTTAAATACAGACAGCATCTTAAATTAGAGTCATGCCTATTCAGTATAAACAACAAAGAGCCCAGTGGTGTTTTAAGGACTAGCAATTTGTGTTTGACATACAGTCAATTGCTGCCTCCTTCATCAGATAGTTGCAGTCCATAAAAGCTAAAGCCAAGTAGTTGTCAATATTTAAGGCGATTTTTAAAAAATCTTGTTTTTGTAGCAACACCCAAACATAGTAATCCTCTTTCATAACAACTGACCACAAAAAAAGCTATAAACGAATCCCTTTTTTGGAAATTCCCCCAAACTGTAAATGCTGCTCTTGAAGAGAGCTCACTTCACCTATTCTTCTGAAACTTGGAAACCTTAGTTTTTTCAGAAGTGGTAACTACCCCTGCCAAATTCATCTAGTTCTTCCAAAAAAGAGCTTGATCTCCATTGAGAGTCAATGAGAAACACAAACCACTGAATTTTTAACGAAAATTTAAGACAAAATATATACAGATCAGCACCTTGGACAGCTCATTTAAAGTACACATTGAAACCTGGGCTAGATTAGTTACCCTGCTGACACTGGAGTTATCAGCCTACATTGTGAAATAATGCAGTCACCTGTAAGAAGTTACTTTTTGATATACAAGTGATGTTATTACTTCCATGTTTTTCCTTGAATTGGTTTCAGGAATGAAATAGCATTGTGACTATGCAGAAACAAGGAATGAATGAGTCAAGTCAGGAATGAAGTAGAATTTTGACTATGCAAATACAAGCAGAATTCATAAGCCAGAATGGAAGTGGTTTGAGTGTTGGACTAGGACTCTGGAGATCAGGGTTTGAATAATCACTCAGCCTTGGAAACCCACTGGGTGATTTTGGGCAAGTCTCACTCTCTCAGTTTCAAAGGAAGATGACAGCAAAACCCTCTGAACAAACCTTGCCAAGAAAACCTCTTGATAGGTTTGCCTTAAGGTCACTTAAATGAAACATAGAGAGGAAGAGTGAGGCAAGCTGACACATAAAGGTCTCAATATTTTGTAGGTAACGTCATCAAACAAGGCAACTGATCTGTGACACTATTAGTATGCATGAGTTCAAGGCTTATGTTCATTAATTTGCACTAGTTCAAGGAAATCTCAGTGCACTATTGCTGTCACTTAAAACAAATAACTAGAGGTATTTCACAATACTGCCAGGATTTAAACTCACCAGTTGCTTCTCTTAAGTTGATGAGTGACATTAAAATGACAAAACAAGAAGTCATATTTTGAAGCACAGACATCTGTAATTCAGAGTGAATCCAGTCAATAACCCTGTTCTCTTGTCTATTTAAAGATCAATTTTTTATTTTGGCGGGGGAAAATGAAAATAGTGGGAAATAAATGAAAAATAATAACAAGAAAAGGCTTGACTGCCCTAAATAAATCACTTCAAGGAACAAATACTGTATCTAAAGAGAAGATGAGAAAGAGATACTCACATGTTCTTATAAAACAAAACATATTCATGATACTGAATCATAGACAAACAAATAGTAAATGCTTAGATTTATGATCTCACTTGTACTGTGGAGTTTAGTCATGTGTGTGAGCTGAGTCACCAACCATAGTATGTCCCTTCAAATGTCCAAGGTATTAATGGACTAGATGAGGGCTAATAAACTGAAGCCAGGAGAGGCCCAAGATGTTTTGCCAGCTGATGTGCCCCCATCTTCCATATTCTAAGTATACAAGTTTGCTGATCGGACAATTGAATTTTACTTCAACAATGGCCACAGGACATGTCACCCAGCAAACAAAACAAAAACTAGTTGAGAGCATGTAGGATGGACCATGTGCATATACAGGTCCAGCCTCCATTAGAAAGGAATGGCTTGAAAGGGCTCATAAGGAATGAGCAGGGGACTGTGATTGCTGCTCCCAGAATCTGCCAACTGAAATGATTACTTCATCGTCACTAATGGATTGGCTGGCCCTAAATGATGCTCAATGATTTTGCTTGACCTGGTAGATAATGTTCAAATTATTCTCTTAAACTCTACATGCTCCACTATGGGAATACAGATTAAACTGACCCTTGCTTTATATGCTCACACAGGCAGATTATTGACCAAAACTTTCCAGTTGTAATACATTTTCCCCAGTTTCTTTTTCATATTGTGTGTTTTCAAATGTATTTAAAATGCCAATTTTAACCTTTAACACATGGCACAACATTGGGGTAAGATAACTAAAAGATCACATCCTGCCAAATAAACTTGCTCATTCATTAAATTAATCAGAGGGCCTTCTACAGTATACTTCACTATCAGAGGATGGATAGGTTCTAACCAGGAAATGCTCTTACAGTGGTGGCACTGAAACCTGGGTTTAGACAACTGTTACTTTATCTGATTAAATTATAGGCAGCAGGTTAAGGTGCCCTTTTTTTGGTCTTTGATTATTTAAGGACCAGTTTTCTTAATCTTTAACTAATTAGTATATTTTAATGCTATTGTTGTATGTTTTTTTTTAAAAAAATGAGATATTCTGCTTATATTTATTTTTCTTGTTTTAATTATGTTATTCTCTAAACTACATTAAACTCTAGATTTAAGGTGAGATATAAGATGGATGGATGGATGGATGGATGGATGGACGGACGGACGGACGGACGGACGGACGGACAGAGACAGACAGATAGAGATTTGTGTTCTTTGATCTGAAATCAGAGGCAGGAGGAGACCAAAGACCTTTTCACTGAATTCATTGAATTTCTCAAATTACTGTGTGTTTCTCTAGCATGAAACTAAAGTGTTATTTCCAGAGAAGCCTTGATCTGTATAAATAGTAGTCGGACTTTCTTTGAGAGAAGCTCTGAAACTGTGTTGTGGGAGGAAGCTGTACATTAATCTCAATATCTGCTAAAGTACCTGAACTGCTATGGCAATTTGATGATCAATTACATCTATGGAAAGTACTTAGCAAGACAATCATTGAGCTCCCATATTTTATGGCCCCCAGTCAGGCAGGATAGTTCAGTAACAGGATATTTTCTTGAAACATTCCAGTTCACAGTAGTCTTAGTTATAGTTCTGTACTGAAATCTACTTGAGTATAGGGTGAAGCCTACCACTTCTGTTCAGTTGCTAGCTTCTTGAAATTATTTTGTCTTCCAACATATTATCTCTACATCTTTAAGTTGTATTTGTTTTAACTTCTGTAGGCCTCCTTGAGTCTGGGACTCCAGAAAAGATGGGAAAAATAAATGAATAAATAAAGCAAGCCTGAGGACCAAAACAAATTTTAAAATAGCTGAATTTCATGCATTTTAATTTAGAAAGGTATGTTTTATAGATGTATACCATCAGATAAGGAACAAAGGGTACAAGTCACTTCACATTTACCTTGATTCATCCAAAGAAAGAAGACAAAATCTTATGGAAGTATACATGTGATTGCTACTGTGCCCAAAATTCCTTCCATATCTTTTTCAACCATATTCATCTAAATTTGATAGAGGGAAAAAAGTCTTTTTGAATATAATTTCAGAGGAGGAAGGGTTGCTAGAAAAATTCTCATGGGGAAGGTTTAGAATTCTTGTGCCTCTCTTTCTTACAAGGTAGATGAGGAATGTGTAAATCAGTATCCTGCTTTCAGGATTTCAACCATGTCAATGGCAGCCAGTGGTCTTCACAGCTTCCCATGCATCACTGGACACCCACGATAATAGATTATAACATGTGGCCTAGGGGATGTCCAACACCCCACTCCCACCACGTGCAACAAAATTCAGCTAAAAAATCCACTTCATATAATTAGAATGATCAAATCTGCTGATTCAGGGGGTCCTCATCCCAAAACAGCAAGACCACTCCCTCAAATGCTACCAAGGGGGTCAGGAATAACACAACATCATTTCCAGTTGCCAAAATGGCAGCTGCAATGGCATGGCTGTGATCCTCCAAGATCTGGGGCATGCTTATCCCTGGATTATAATATAACTCCTCCCACTGTTTTTTTTTTAGATCAGGTGACTAGGAAAGCTGTAAGTTGATGAAGAAGTGTGCAACATCCCACATTATCAATGTTGTAGCATCCTAGCAAAGTTGCAGTAAGCTCAAAAACTTAATAAAAAGAATTCTAAAGAACTCTGGGTATGGTGCAAAAAAAAATATGGAAGCCTCTTGCATGCCAAAATAAACCTTTGGGAAATTGAGGGACAATCTTTGACACAGTACTAATTCCATTTAATTTTTTTAAATTAAAAAAAAAACATTTGAATGCCACAAGACACTGGCTTGCAGTACAAAATTTCCTTTCCTCTTGTCTGCACTACATTGCCACCTGAACATCCACATCTCAGTGTGAGGGTACAGTAAGACACACATTATGAGCCACATGATATATCTCTCCCAACATTTATTGAAAGCATACCCTTGTCACTAGAAAAGCAGCTAAAAAGTTATAGATATACTGCAAAAGGAGTAAAGTCATCCCCTGCCAAATTGCAAGGCAATTTCATTGCAGGAAAAGGAGTTTATTACTTCACTGCCTCTGCTGCTAATCTATGCTTATTGTTATGTGCCTTCAAGTTGTTTCTGATTCATGGCCACCCTAAGGTGTACCTATCACAGAGTCTTCTTGGCAAGATTTCTTCAGGAGGGTTTTGCTTTTGCCTTCCTCTGAGGCTGAGAGAGTGTGATTTTGCCAAGGTCATCCAGTGGGTTTCCATGGCTGAGCTTGGAATCAAACCCTGGTCACCAGGGTCATTGTCCAATGCTCAGACCACTACACCATGCATGCTTAGTTATTCCTAAAGAAGCTGGATATTCTGCTGTGCCACTTCACCAAAAATAGGGTTTGTGCACCCTTTGGTTTTTAATTGGAACAAAGTTGCTGGACATTTCTGGGAGTGTTTTGACTTTGCAGGCAGAAAGAAATGCAGACTGGCTTCCAATTCATCTGAAAAAAAGATATCACCTGCAGCCCTTATTTTTGTCCTTTACATGTGAGAAGTCTGGACCTCAAATGAGCACCTCTCCCTCCCCAACATTCTTCCATCTTAGCCAACCCTTCAGCCATTCAGAAGTGCTTTTTGAACCACACTATGGTCTTTCCTTCCAGAAAGGAGGAATCATAAAACTACCACCATCATCACTGAGGCAGTAATGACTACTCTGAAGCTTTTTATGGGCGATAAGCCACCATAAAGGTCCGCTAGTAATTTGTGGATAGGGCATATTACAGATATCCCTCAGGATTTTTGGTTTCAATTTTTATACATCTGCCTTCCTCTTCAGGGATTTTGATTTAAGAAAGAAAGAAAGAAAGAAAGAAAGAAAGAAAGAAAGAAAGAAAGAAAGAAAGAAAGAAAGAAAGAAAAGGGACCTGAAGCTTTTTTGATGGATCACATTTAGCATTTCCTTTTCTTCCTGCATAATACCAGAGAACTTGGCTATATGAGGATTTTATTTTTTATTTTTTTTATTTTTTGCCTTCCTTCCAATCTTTCTCATCTCTGCTGTTGAACAAAGGGTGAGGACTCAATCCTATAATTTACAACTGGCATTGCTACTGGTCAGGGAAAAATTCTTATAAAGCTAGAAATACTGGTCAATATTCTCTGTCACCTACTTAGTGAAGTATACTTAACTGACTCACCTCTACTGGCCTAACCCCTCACCAAAAACCTGATGGAAATGTCATTCATCCATGCTCCAATCAATGGCAGAATAGACCTCCTCCCCGTGCAGCTGATGCCCAGTAAAGTAGGTTAGGAGGCAGTTGTGATTATGGCAATATATCACAGTAGTGACTGGGTAGCAATTGTGAATATGAAGCAGTTACAGATGAGAAGATTTAGTTAACTGTTCCATATTTGTGATCACTATTTGGTTACTAGGTGAAACAGATGAAATAGGTGAAATACTGAGAACTTAATGAAACAGATTTTTGCTGGCTGAATTGTTTGTATTTAAACAATTTAATAAAACACTTCAAACATGTCTTGACACACATTTGGTGACCTGGATATAAAGCATTAACAATGCAAACCTGTATATGTCTACTGAGAGGTCAGTCTTACTTAGTTCAACAGAGTTTACTCCCAGTTAAGTACAGTGGGCCATTGATACCTGCTAGGGTTTGGTTCCATGGCCCTCCCATGGATACCCACGTTCATGGATGCTCAAGTCCCATTACATACAATTGTGTAGTGAAATGGAATCTCTTATAAAGAAAGGCAAAATCAAAGTTTTTTTATTGGGATTTTTTAGAAATACTTTCAAGCCATGCTTGGTTGAATATATGGATACAGAATCAACAGATATGGAGGGCCAACTGTAGAGCTAGAATTTCTACCCCAAAGTACAAAATCACAAGCTTCATGAGTATTTATACCTAGATTTGCATAACATGAAAAGGGTGGTGTGAGCTGACCTTCTCAAGTCTGCAGTTATGAAAAGCAATGGCTTGCATGTTTTGCCATGCTATAGGCACTTTGAAACCAGCTGCAGTAGCTCATGAGTACATTCTTCCTTTATGTTCTGCAAACGGTTAATACTGCAGGCCTTCTTGCCACCAACAAATCAATCATTCCTAGATCATAAAATGTTAAGAAGTTCATTTGTTTAAAGCACCATGAAATAGTTGCCTTCAGGATCTCATCCTTTAATTTCCTGCATTGAGGCGAGGGTGCAGGACACCAATACTAAAAGATAAGATTAACACATCTGATGCTGAAGATTTCCCATTGCACTGTGCTACCGTCAAACACCTCATCAGCATTTGTGCGGTGAGCTGCAGTTCCTGGATGAGGCAGTGCCAAGGGACTGGTGCATAGCAACTTCGATTTGGCTCAGAGTAACACGAGGAGATCAGTTTCTTGTGTTAAAGGTATAAATGCCAAGCACCCTTGGCAGTAGATACTTTTGTGTCTTGTCAGGAAACAGATGAGATAACCAGCTTTCACCAACTGTTCAATAATTTACGTTTGTTCTAAATAGGAGCACCCAAATTCTGGATGGCAATGCTAATTCTGGATGGTTATGACCTTTTTATTTAGGCAGCCCTTTGACTGATTTTAATCAGATGACAGAAGAGGATTCAGAGTGGTGTGCTGTGTTTCTATTTCTCATGTTTTAAATTTATGTCTTAAAATGTACCGTTTTTAATAGAACTGATGTTTAATGGGCTTTTCATGAAAATTGCAACTGTACATGTTTTTCCCAGTTTGGAACTTGAAGAAGTTAAGAGTTAAAACAGGCCTCACTAAAACTTCACCTCATATAAAAGTTTAAAATGTAATTAAACTATCAGTAAAATTAAAAACCAGTTCAAAACATAACCATTAAAAAGAAAAGAACATACAGACAATCCAGCATGTTATGATTTCAACTTGGGCATGTCACATTCTTGTCATCCTCAGAGGAAGGCTTGGGCAAACCACCTCTGCACAAATTCTGCAAGAAAACCCCATGAAAGGGTCACCTTGTTGTTGTGTGGCTTGAAGTCATTTCTGACTTATTGTGACCCTAAGGTGAACCTATCATGGGGTTTTCTGGGGTTGAGAGTGTATGACATGCCCAAAGTCACCCAGTGGGTTTCCATGGCCAAGTGTGGAATCAAACCCTGGTCCCCAAGGTTGTAGCTCAATACATAAAACCCTAAAAGTCAGAAATGACTTCAAGGCACACAAGAACCAGTCTTCAAATGCCAATGAAAGCACAAGTCTTCACTTGCCTGCAGAAAAATAATATGGAAGGTGCCAGCCTAACCTCTCTCAAAAAGGAGTTTCAGAGCCTTCAAACAGTCACCAATAAGACAGCCTACTGTGTTCCTACTAGATGTGCCTGTGAGGGTGATAGGACAGAGGGAAGAGCCCACCCAAATCTCTAAACGTGGACAGACTCATATGGGAAAGCATACTCCTTCAGATAAGCTGGACTTGAGCCATATACACTTTGACTGCTA
Organism: Cyclura pinguis; assembly: GCA_030412105.1. NCBI lineage: Eukaryota > Metazoa > Chordata > Lepidosauria > Squamata > Iguanidae > Cyclura > Cyclura pinguis. The sequence goes on along the minus strand of CM059601.1, from coordinate 80,332,222 downwards.
TAATTTTTTAAATTTGTATTTTAAAAATGAAGAGTAAATAAATAAAGTTGAAGAAAAAATAAAAGTTCTTCAGTATAAGCTTAATCCTTATATACATAAGGGTATTGAAGAATGGCTCTTTCCTTCTCAGTAGTCACTGAAAGGGCTTTCTCAGTGGCCATGGCTAGATCATGGAACTCCCCTAAATATGCTTTGGCTGTATGTCTGGTTGCTGTCCAACAACTTGTTTATTCATGTATATCTTCTGCAATGAGTTACCTGTTAGGTTCAGAGGTTTTAAAACAGATTTGCTCTGTTTTTAATATTTAAATGCTTATCTGTTGTTATTGTGGTGTTTTAAAACTGTTTAAATCTGATGTTTTAAATCACATGAGGAATTTTTAAAATATTTTTCATAAGTTAGTTGTGTTATTGTTGGAAACGTACTAATTATATTGGAAACTGCCATGTCTCCCAGCGGTGAGAGGCAAAATATAAACCAAATAAATAACTAAATCCCTCAGGTCCCCTTACAACCCCTGAGATCATCAAAGGACACCTTCTTCTACATACCAACATGTTTGTAATAAGTCTAGGTAGCAAGTTGTATGGGAATGCCTTCCTGCACAAATGCATCTGAAAGAATTCTTGAGACGTTCCAATTTGGATGGTTTTAAAAAGAGACTGGACAAATGCATAGAAGATGGGATTGCCAGTGTCAGCTCAGCATTAGGACTGTCTCAAAATGTGAAACAATCAGTCACTGGAAGTTCAAGTAGAAACCTGCTGCTGTGAGCTTCCCATAGGCAACCAGTTTGCCACTGTGCAAGTAAAATATTGGACTAGTAGATTAGCATGTTCTACTTATGGTTTTAGCTTCTTAAATATGGGACATTTTCCCTGAGGAAACTTGATGAAGTTCAAGCACAAGCTTTTTTTAATGTTCAAAGCTCATCTTGTGTTAGACTGCTCTTGAAATTCAGAGTTAAACTGGCAGAAAATTGGGCAGTTTTAATAATATATTAATATGCTTAGATGTTATACTGTATTGGGATATTATTAACGTTTTTACACTGCTTCCTACCCTGAGCCTTCAGGGTACAAAAGGCTATAAAACTGAAAATATTACAAATAATTTCAGAGTCGGCTGGATATTGTGGCAAAAATGATGAATATGGACACTGAAGTGCCAAGTTCTTTACTTAGCCACAAAGTTCCTCTGGCAAGTCACAATTTCATGGCCTACCTTACCTCACACATACCATGTGAACTAAAATACTGGCCAGAGTGCCTGTGAAAAGAAGGAAATCCATATCTAGCTGTCTATAGTAATGGTCTGACCCCAGAGAATTGCACAAATCATCCTTTGTACTTGAAGAAATGGGTTAAAAAGCAGGCCACCATGGCAGGTGGGGTTGGAAAGAATAGGACTGAAATGGGTGTATCCAAGTGTTTTGTTTTATTCCAGCCCAGTTTCATTTGATGGAAGGAGGCAAAAGCTAATGAAAGCATGTCTTTCACTGGAGGAAGATTCTATACATCAGAGGAGCACTTTTTATTATTATTATTGAGGGAAATTTCTTTTTGTCCCTTGGAATCATTCCAATAACCTATGACATTGTCAATCAGTGATTAACCAGAATATGGTCAATCTAGAAATGAACAGAACAAGCATATTCCAGGTACAACAAGGAACGATGTGACTTCATTTAATTTAAACTAATGAGACCCAAAGACTTAAGTCAGGGATGACAGAGCAATTTGTGCAGTTCATATTTGATATAAACTTGTTCAATTTCACAAATTTATACTTATATGGAACATGAAACTCACTTGCCCTTTAAAATAAACTTGTCCAAATTTTGGAATTTTACAGCCAGAATAATACATATAAAAACATGTGTAGCTGGAAGTCAGGCACATAAAATCTGTTTATTAGTGAAATAACATTAAAATTGATTAATTAGGAAAATGATTTGGACTTTTATTGGGTAAATTGCAAACATAAAATCATAGAATCAAATGGTTCAAAGAGACCATAGGGGCCATCCAGTCCAACCCTCTTCCATGGAAGAATACACATCAAAGCACTCCAACAGATGGCCATCTGTTTAAAAACCTCCAAAAAAGGAGACTCCACCATAATCCAAGGCAGCATATTTCACTGCTGAACAGCTCTGATTGTCAGGAAGTTCTTCCTGAGGTTCAGGTAGAATTTCTTTTCCTGTAGCTTGATTCCATTGCTCCTTGTCCCAGTTTCTGAAGCAGTGGAAAACAAGCCCATTACCTCTTCGACACAATATCTTTTCAAATATTTAAACATGGCTTTCATGTCCTCTCTTAGGCCATTTCCACACTACACTGTTATAGTGCTATTATTCCACTTTCAACATCCTATGGAATGCTGGGGTTTGCAGTTTAGGGAGGGGCCTTTAGAATTCTCAGCCAGTGAGCTCTTTGGCCTCAGGAAACTACAAAGCCCAGAATTCCACAGGATGTTGAAAGTAGAAGAATAGCTCTATAACAGTATAGTGCAGAAATGGGCTCAATCTTCTGTTCTGCAGACTAAACATACCCAGCTCATATTAGGAGAAAACACATATTAGGAGAAATGTACAAAAAAAAGTTTAAAATACAAGCTTGGAAAACTTTCCAACAATTGGAAAATTCTTTAAAAAAAATAGGGTGATTTGAACATGACGATGGAAAAAGAAGAAAGTGGGAGAAACTGATATTGGCAGACCTATCCATCCAAATGTCAGTAGGAATGGCACAAGCTTGGTTTTCTTTTGCTTGTCAGCTATGAAAAGGAAAGATCTATTGTTAACACCATAAAACCAAGAGGCGCCTTTCCCCAGGAAATCATGGGAACCCCACATGATGTATTTTTCAATTGTGTGTGTGTGTGTGTGTGTGTGCGCGTACTGGTTCAGTCTTTCTTTGTACTGGATGATACAAAACAATGCACTTCATCCAGCCTTCAGTGTATGTTCATTGCTAAGCTTAATGAAATAATGTTTTGTTTTGTTTTTTTAAAAAAAATGCTACACAAGAAGTCACTGTAAAAAGTAATTTTATACATAATAATTTTAGATCCCAAATGAGAAATGTGTGTGACTACTAAGGGCCAAAACATGGCACAGTTAATTTAAGCCCTGGCAGCAAGGGGCAGGTTCCACTGCAGCTATAATAAATTACATACAAGTGCTACAGAACAATAACCAAAACTGTGAGCCATCCATTTCAGTACCATTTACAAGAAATCAATATCAATACTTAATGCAATACTGGTGAAAAATGAGCAAAGATACAGAAAGCATAATAAACCAGTAATGAAAGACCTTGCAGTGTTTCACTTTGGAAGAAAAAACTAACTGTCTATATTTTCATGTAGAGGGATATTTCACAAAGGCAATGTGCTGGAGGTATGAGTGTTTTGCAGATCTAAGTGTAAAATAACCTCTTTATTAAATTAAAAAAAGTTCCTTAAACTATGGATTACTAGCTTAGTAAAAAATTCATACATATGGAAGAAGGTTGTTCATCTCTCATGTGCTGGCCATCTTTACCAGAGGGGTGTGTACATGTCAATGACTCATACAAAAAATGGTTTGGAAGGCAGGGTTTTAAACCTCGAGTCAGAACTAGGGAACACCTCCCCCATTTTCAGCTAAACCTCCAGTATCTGGAGGCAGGTTGGCTCTGAATACCAGTTGCTTGTAGTCCCAACCAGTACCCAATCAAATTCTGATGGAAGGTCCACACTTAGGCCATGAATGCAATGGCACCTTCTTGCTTGCGATACCCGCCACCTGGTATTGGGAAACATACTGCCTCTGCTACTGGAGGCAATATCTGGCTATCCTGACAAGAAGTCACTGAAACCCTTACTCACTATGTGAATACCCTTCCCTGTTTCTGAACGTCATCTATCATCTTTCTGTCAAATACTTTGCATACATCTGGTCTGTTGTTATTCATGAATGTATATTTGTTTATGCTGTTGAAATGTTGCTTCTCATTATTGTGCTATGTGCCTATGTCCACATATTCTCTTCAAAAAGTCATGTGGTCCCTTAGCATGTATTTATATGAGGTGAATGAAATAAAAACTATCCAAGGTAAAAGAGAAGGATGAAGCCTTTGGTCTAAATCACGGATGGTAATCATGTGGCCTTCCAAATGTTTCATACTACAATTTTCAACAGTCCAGAATAGCCAATAATGAGGAATGCTGGACTCAAATCTGTGGCCCCATCTAAAATAAGGCCGTTGAATTAACTACTGAATGGGAAGTCAGTGTTTATGTAAGTTCCACTGATTCATGGGTCTCCTTGAGCTGGGATTAGAAACTGGGTGTGGGGCTTTAGGTTGCCTCTGTTTAGTCTAGACTAGCATTAGAAGATAGGCTCCTCTGGCAGATGCCAGGGATGTAGTGCTCATTTCTGCCTCTCCTGGTATTCTGAAACATACTATGTGAAAGCATCAGTGTAACTACCCACAACATATCTGAGCACCCAGGGCTCACAGGAATACCCATTGTCCTCCTCTATCACCACAGTCTAATGTCATTACCAGTCCCATCCATCAACATCCCTGTGGTCCCCAGAGATGTATGCAGAAGCACTTCCAGCAACAACAACCTGGTTTTCTGACACATTCAGTGCCTGGTAGGATGGGCAACTGGGCAATTCAGGGCTGAAATAAATGAACGTGGGCAGAGTAGACAACAGCAATAGGGTGGGTAGACTGGTGAGAAAATGAAGTGGAAGGTGGTGGAAAAACAACAACAGCAAAAGAGCAGATTACAGGGCATTTCTTAAAGGGGTGCAAATGCAGGCTTGGTCCTTTGCTTGTGAATTGTTTTTATTAGAACAATGGATTTGTCTAAAATGGTGACAATTCACATCAGGAAGAGACACACACACACACACTTTTTCACTCATAACTGGGCTAGACATGGAAAGTAGCAGTTCCAGATGATATAGAATGCAACAAATGATGTTTGAACTGCAACTTCAAAAAGTGACTTTTTGGACCAAAACTCTAGAATTCTCGAGCCAGCATGGGGGGTTGTGATTTCCATGTCACTGAGGCAGTGAAATCTAGAGGGCAAATCAATCTAAACTTTAAAGGAGCACTACAAGTTGCAAACCCTGTCCACAAAATAGGATCTGCCCCTTGAATAGCTCCTTCAAAGTTCAGGATAAAATCCAAAGCTCTATATTTCATTGCTTAGGAAAGAGATTAGGGATAAGCTTTGCCATAAAAAGAGCAATTTTACCTGCTGACCAGGGCTTTGCAATATATATACCACTAGTCTTTAATGCATTGGATTTTATCCTCATAGTGGTGGTTGTGCTTGAAGAATTTCTTATCCTTTAATATGTCAACATAGAGGACAGTGCAGTAGGCCATATCATTTAGAAAGTGATAGCCAGTATTCAAGGAAATTTACAGGTAAATCTGACTTGGACGCTAAAAATACCTTTATCACCAGCTTCTAAAACTAGATTTATTTTTCATAGAATCATAGAAATGTAGAGTTGGAAGAGACCACACGGGCCATCCAGTCCAACCCCCTGCCATGCAGGAATACCCTCAAAGCATTCCCGACAGATGGCCATCCAGCCTCTGCTTAAAAACCTCCAAGGAAGGAGACTCCACCACACTCCGAGGCAGCAGATTCCACTGCCTCTGGAGAGGCAGAAAACAAGCCCTCTTCCTCCTCTACATGGCATCCCTTCAAATATTTAAACATGGCTATCATGTCCCCTCTTAACATAGAGGGGACACGATAGTTTCATAACATAGACTTTAAATAAAAGAATTTGGGGACGGTTATCTGAAAAATAAATCTAGTTTTAATTAGAAGAAGGAAAAATAATCACAACATCTACTGTTTAGTATATTTTTAAGACAGTGATGGTGATCAGTGTATCTTAAAAATTGATGGATATTGCATTAAAGACCCCAAGGTAACCAAAAAAAAAAAAAAATCCCATTCTGGAACATATGAAGACTTTAACAGGATAATGAGCTCAATATGTAATAAACTATGCAATCAGTTGTAAAGACACACATTCCATATCCAGTTTAATAAACTGTATGAATTAAGGCAAGGGCCATTTCCGCCCTACTTTGTTTGCCTTTGCCTTCTGCTGAGTCTCAGAGGGCCTTTCTGCCCTACACTGTTATAGTGCTATTATTTGACTTTCAACATCCTGTGGAATTCTGGAGTTTGTAGTTTACTGGGGCTAACAGGCTCTCTAGCTGAGAATTCTAAATACTCCTCCCTAAACTGCAAACCCCAGAATTCCACAGGATGTTGAAAGTGGAATAATAGCACTATAACAGTGTAGGGCAGAAATGACCGGAGAAGCAGCATCATTCTTTCTTTTAGCTCATTCATATGACTTTGCCATTACATCTTCTCATGTTTTTACATGTTTTTACATGTTAGGGCAAGCCCATTGAAAACAGATGGATTAAGGAAGTCATCTCTAACAAGTAGTGCACAAATTCTCAGGGGGCTGGAAGGTAAGCATTGACACAAGGTTGATCAATTTACAAATTACAGGTGTAATGCTGTCCACACTTACCCACTGAACTTAAAGAGACTGACTTCTGAGCAGCCGTGTCTGGGAATGCACTGTAAGAAAAGCATGAAGTTTAAGTCTAAAAGGATGGCAAATAATTTTTAATTGATTTGTAAATCATGACTAAGAAGGAGTAAACTAAATGTAGACTCTTGTTCAAGAAAATTCAGACTACAAGTAATACAGGTGTTGTCCTTTAGAAAAGGATTTAACATGAAGTACATGGTTAGAAGTGTAGTCCATAACAGTGATCCTGCCCACACAGTTGGTCCAGTGTAAACAAAGACAGAGTTGCCCATTCCCAGCAACATAAAAATAGGCCAAAAAAAAGGGGGGGGGGGATTATGTGTTTGTTGGAATGGAAAGAATTTTCAAAAATATTCAAATGATAGATGAATAGTAGGTTTCCTAAGTGTCAGGAAACCCCAATAAGGAGAATACTGAGAGGACCAGAGGACAAGAATCTCCACCGTTATGGACATATTGTTTGCAATGTGTGTGTGTGTGTGTGAGAGAGAGAGAGAGAGAGAGAGAGAGAGGTTTTTTGATCTGAAAATAAGTTTCTTATGGCAGTGGCAAGCAGGGCACTGAATGATGACATGTCCAGCCCTTTCCTAGTACAACTCCTAGTACAAGAACTCCTATTTGCAGATGACACCAAATTGGGAGGGGTTGCTAATACGCCAGAGGACAGGATCAAAATTCAAAATGACCTGGATAGATTGGAGAGCTGGGCCAAGGCTAACAAAATGAAATTCAACAGAGAGAAGTGTAAGGTCCTACACTTAGGTAGAAAAAATGGAATGCAGAAATATAGGATGGGGGACACGTGGCTGGATGGCAGTACGTGTGAAAGGGATCTAGGAGTCCTAATAGACCACAAGCTGAACATGAGTCAGCAGTGTGATGCGGCAGCCAAGAAAGCCAATGCAATTCTCGGCTGCATCAATAGGAGTATGGTGTCTAGATCGAGGGAGGTAGTGGTACCTCTCTACTCTGCTTTGGTTAGACCTCATCTTGAATACTGTGTCCAGTTCTGGGCACCCCAATTCAAGAAGGACATGGTCAAGCTGGAGCATGTCCAGAGGAGGGCGACCAAAATGGTGAAGGGCCTGGAAGCCAAGCCCTATGAGGATAGACTTAGAGAGCTGGGTGTGTTCAGTCTGCAGAAGAGAAGGTTAAGAGGGGACATGATAGCCATGTTTAAATATTTGAAGGGATGCCATGTAGAGGATGGAAAGGGCTTGTTTTCTGCCTCTCCAGAGACCAGGACAAGGAGCAATGGATTCAAGCTGCAGGAAAGGAGATTCCACCTGAACCTCAGGAAGAACTTCCTGACAGTCAGGGCTGTCCGGCAGTGGAATATGCTGCCTCGGAGTGTGGTGGAGTCTCCTTCTTTGGAAGTTTTTAAGCAGAGGCTGGATGGCCATCTGTCGGGAGTGCTTTGAGGGTGTTCCTGCATGGCAGGGGGTTGGACTGGATGGCCCGTGTGGTCTCTTCCAACTCTACATTTCTATGATTCTATGATTCTATGATTCCCACCAGGGAGTGGTAGCATGAAGAGAGTTGCAACAGGATCCCATAGAAGTCGCTGCCTATGTTCTTCATACAGCCTTTCACTGGTAGGAAATGGGTGAAGGCATCATGCTTCAGTATCCTGATCACGGGACTCTTCTTCCCACAGAACTCATTTGGTCTATACCTGGCTTTTAAGGTGGGTTTTGAGAATTTGATCAGGAGACAACAAAGCCATGACATTGTGGCTATGTGTCCAATACAGAACCTCAGCAATTACTGTTTTGGACTACTACTCTAAAACAACATTTTAGTTACATTTTTGCCTCAGGCTCTAGTTGTACTTGCCTGCCACATAGGTGTTAAAAGAAGAAAAGCAGATCAGAGAAATGAAGTGCTAAGTTTAATTCAGCATTAACATGGCTGAATTATGGAAACAAAGCCAGACAAGGAATTCATGTAGAAGAACTCAAGTACTTAGAAGGTGACTCTCCTTCTGTTTTGTTTTCTTCTTCCTTTTTAACAAAATCAGGAGTTTTTTTATCCAAAATATGTTGAAATTGGTAACTTTAAAACTGAAATAAAATTTCAGAGAGAAGATCTCCATTTGAATTCAAGCTGCTAACCCCAAGGCATCTTAAAACTGGTATGACTTTGATGAGAAGTTATAGAGGAATAATGCACCTCTGATATCAATTAAATAAGTCAATAGTTAAACTTATATGAAACATTTTTTATATATATACTATCTGCCATTCAGCAGATGATGCTGATTTTGATCTGCCATTGGGAATTCAGGCATGGGGATGCAAGAGGAGTGGGACCACAATGATACTTAGAACAATGGAATAGACATCTTCCACAAGATGTCATTAGGTCATGGGGTAAAATCATTGACAGATTTCTCTGTGACCCCCCAATCACACAACGCTCCTGCACTTACCTGCCATGTGGAAGGGCTGGAAGCATGATGGAGGTACTTCCTGCATGGGAAAGAGCCCAGCTGCAGAAGGAAGAGGTGTGTCCCTCACACCCTCTTCCCCAGGAAGCCGGTCCGGCGTGGAGGGGAGCTTTCCCGTTGCACTCCCTTCCCACCAAAGGTGCTGCCAGGATTGGAACCAAGGGACAATGGGATAAGGTAAGGCGTGACAAAGGCCTTAATCTAATGTAATGTAATCTATTCTAATCTATTGCCTTCTATATAACCTGGGATAGGCAGGGTGAAGGACTCTTTTCAGACAGGACAAGTGCTTGAAGTCTGTGGGTCCAAGGGACATGGCCTAAAAATGAAAAGTTGGACAATTTTTCCATTTACGTTTTATTCTATATTGAAATTTAATTATTAAAAAATAAATTCATGCTACTGATTTTTAACAAATACAGCCCATCCAATCATACTTGAATGATTATTGTTAATACTATGCTTATATTGACTGCTGAATAAGATATGGACTATTGAACATGATAATAGCTATGCTGTGGACTGTTCCATTGACCATGGTGCATTTAATAGTTTGCTGCTCAATTTCTGTGGGGAACCATTTTTTAAAAATGGGAAATACTGTGATCTGGAAAAAAATTACTTGGAGGCCACATGAGCCCCCCAGGCCACATTTACCCGGCACTGGTGGGTAAACTAATGAGCTAGATCAATCAATAACTTGACTATTATTTTTAATTAGGTAGAAAGCTTCTTGTTGTTTCAGTACACATTCAAGCCAACTCTAATTTATGGCAACTCTATCTCGAGGTTTTCTTGGCATGATTTATTCAGAAAAAGTTTGCTATTTCCTTCCTCTGAGGCTGAGAGAGGGTGACTCACCCAATGTCACCCAGTATGTTTCCACAGCTGAGCAAGGATTCAAATCCTGGTCTCCCATATTCCTAGTTCATTACTAAAAACACAACACTGTGCTGGCTGTCACACCATACTGGCTCACATTATCTCACACTATAGACGTGCTGAATGAGGAAGAACAATAGTGATGCCAATTGTAGAAGGAGAAGCACTACTTGTTCTACTTACCAGCACAACTGCTTTGATGGGGAGGATTTGACATCGTGATAAATATGGTCTAGATGTGTGATAATGCAAACCCATGGGAAGGAAAACTGTACAGTAAGACACCTGAGTAGAAGAAATAAAAAGGAAAGGATACCAACAAGACTTATTGTCAAAGAATATTCAAAATGCTGTAGCTCAGGGCTTTTGAGGTAAAAGTCTTTCTTCAGTAGCAACTTAATGTATTAATTCTTTTATCAAATAGCATTAATTGCCACTGCTTCCCTGATCACTTTACCACATGCTGACTTCTGCATACGCTGATCTACTCAATCCGTACTTTCAACATGGAAATTTGGCTCTGTGACTTTTTCTTCTGAGTCCATTCCAATCATTAGGAGTCTTCAAAAATGTTCATGTGATGTGGTTTTGAGTATGTAGGGTCTAAATACCCCAGCACCAGATCCTGTCTGATCTTGGAAGCCAAACAGGTTCAGCTCTGGTTAGTACTTGTATGGGTGACCACCAGTGAATACTGCCAAGGTGCCGTAGACTATATTTGAGAGGAAGGAACTGGGAGAACCACATCTGAATACTCCTTCCCTATGAAACCCTATGAAATTCACGGGGTTGCCAAAAGCCAATAGGGAGCGTGAAGGCACAAGCACACACATTGAGTATGTCTAGATAGATAGATAGATAGATAGACAGACAGACAGACACTTTTTTCTCCTTTTAAGAGAGGAGGGGGGAGATGCAGGAGAGACATAAGGGGAAAACAGGGTTTAATACCCAGTAGATGGTGCTGTAATCAAATTCTAAAACATACTACACTAGAGACACATGAATATACCTTAGTAAAAGTTATTACTCCAAAAAGCATGGTGTTTAAAAATATTGTTTCAGTCTTTGTAATGTCTTCATTTTAAAGCCACAGCTTTCCATATGCCAATCTAAGATAATGTTATTTTGAAGCTATAATGGATTATTTGGAGGTTTCTTTTGCAGTTGCTAATATATTTTCCTGATGTGTCTCTCCTTACCTGTCATGATGGCGAAACTGTCATTGGAGGAACAACCATCACATTTTCTCTCTATCTAGACGGACAGACAGCTAGATAGAATTCAAAAGGTAAATGTTTATGTCTCCCAAATTTTTAACAAATTGAGAGAAAGGAAATAAATGAAAAGAATAAATGCTATAAAAATAACTGTTTCCTACACTGAGCAGGTTAACCTTGACTTCAGAAATCTAAGAAACATTTTTTTAAAATGTCAAGCATTGAAATAACAGAAGATAAGAGTGCAGTTTTATAAAACACAGGCAGGACAGCTGGAAACATATTCCGATATCCCTCCACTCATTGTGTTGTGTTATTGCAGGCATTTTATGAGCAGTTGTGTGAAGCGCTGTTGGTTAAAAAAAGTTGAAATCTACTGAACATGGAAGAAATATAAATTAGTGGATAAAATATATCTGGATTGCCTTAGATATGGTTCAGTTTATATTTTTGGTCAGGATTTCAGGAAAGGGCAGAAGAATGAGATGGAGATGTATATAGAAAGTTGTCACTGTTTTTAAATAAACTCAATAGCACCTGTCCCTACCCCTAGCAGCAAAAATATGAAAATAGTAAACAATGGACATTTTGCAACTCTTCCATGATGACCCAAGACTGCTGCCTGAGGCAGCTGCCTCACTCTACCTAACTGCCAGGCTATCCCTTATGTCAGAATAGTTCTTGTTTGCACCTTACTTGAGCTGCTCTGTGACATCAGGTACACAACGGGCATCAGCAGTTAAATTTTAATTTTAACAAGCGGAACTCATTGAAGTCATTAGCTCCTGTTTACTATTGTTTTTTGTTTTGTTTTTTTAAAAAGAGTCAGTGGTTATGTTTGGATGTAACAGTACACCATGGCTGATTATTATAGGAAGAAGCCTAGGATAAATGGGAAAGCAAAAATGTATATGTCCATTTGAGTTTAATCTTACTGAAACAAGCCAGCACTATGCGCTGAAATCACATAGCTGTGAGCACTATGTATGTGGATGTATTTGGCAGGCGGAAACATTTGCTGATCTCCCCCACCAGCAGGACATTTTGTGCCAAGCCCGTCTGTCAGAGTTTCCACTAATGTTCACTTTGGAGAAGAGGAAGCAAACAAAATTTTGCTAGAGTCTTAGCTCCTTTTTTGTATTATCTGCCATGAAGCTGACTGATTTATAGCAACCCTATAAATGACAAACCAATCCTGTTATTAACAGCCCTGTCTACGTCTTGCAGACTCAAGGCTGTGGCTTCTTTAATTAAATCAGTTCATCTGTAATGCTGTCCTCCCCTTTTCCCACCACCTTTTACTTTTCCAAGCATTATTGTCTTTCCCAATGTGTCCTGATATGTCTGAAGTATGATAGCCTCAGTTTACCCACTTTGTCTTAGCTGCGATGATGATGATGATGATGATGATGATGATGTATGCCTTCATGTTATTTCCAACTTATGGCAACCCAAAGCAAGCCTATCACAGGGTTTTCAGGGGCTGCGTGTGTGATGCTCCCAAGGTCACCCAGTGGGTTTCCATGGTTGAGCACAGAATCAAACCCAGGACTCCAGGGTCATTGTTCGATGCTTAAACCACTACGCCATACTGGCTCTCACTGGTGAAAATGGCTGAGACTCATGACAAGGGAAATAGCAGACTCAAACTATTTGTCTCTTGCTCTTCAATGGAGGGACAGAGAGATATGGCACTGGCATGGCTACATCATACACAAACTCCCTTCCCATATCACTTCTGGGATTTGGTGTTGGCAGTGCAACATCAGAAAAAGTGATGGCAAAGAATCTGCTCTGAGAGATGGGCTTAAGAACATAATTAAGTGGGTTAAGGAGACTTTCCTGGGTAGATGGCTCAGCATAGCATAGCAGTGCTTCACATGGAACAACACTACACAGAGCCATGCCTTAGATCTACTGCAGAGCCACAGAAGTCCCCCACTATGGCTATTCCATGCCCAGAGGAGAGCAGAAGAGATTACATATGGCTATGTCCCTGAAGCCAGATGTGAAGCAATTACATCATCCACTGAGATCCTCCAGGGTCCTCTAGAGGTGTCAGCAGCTGATGTAATCTTCTTCTGGATATGGGGAGATAGCCAGATGCTTCTGTGATTCTCTCTGGATTTCTCTTTGCCTCATTTACACTTTTGGGGCTGTAGGGAGATATAGCAGAGTAGTGTATTATGGAAAGAAATGCATGTTTGCTCTAGAAAGGGAGCCTCCCTAAGTAGAAACAAAGATGAAGGTGACAGCTGACTTATAATAGTCGCAATCCTGACAGTTAAGGTTACTTGGCTTAATGCCAGCAATACACCGTCATGCGTGTACACAAGGAAAGGAGACACCATTAGATTGGGAGAGAAAATAAACCTCAATATGTACACTGGCTGAAATAGGTAGAATAGTAAAACCTACCTTACCTTAGATCTCTCTTTTGATTAGGTGAGAGAGAAGGGGAGGAGAAGTTAAAGGAAGGCTGAAGAGGGTTTAAAACAGAAGCCTTTTGAGGTGCAAAGCACCAGATTTTGCTCTCAGCAAAGCTGGTCCAACTCTACTGCTGCTGCCAAGTAATTGCAATAATAGAGGTGTTAAGATTGTGCCTAGACTGATTCAAGGTAAAGGAAGCTGTGCTGCTGAAGACAGTGTATTTATCTGTGCTATTTGTGTTACTCGAATAAATCTTAGCATACGAGCTGTAGTATGTTCTGTCAATTTCCTGATAGACCAAAGCTTCAGAATACTTATAGGGAATATTGATGCTGATCTGACTATTGGATGTAACTTGGGAGTTTAAGTGACCAGCACTGAGACTCCTAGAACATCCAAACAGATTCAAACCAACAGGTATAAGACAAAGAACCTTCGTTCTCCTACAAGTTATAGGGGTGGAGGAAATATGCTTTCAGCCCTGCTTTCCTCCAGACACCGGAATGGTGTTTAAGGGGCTTCAGTAGTTCTATGGTAGATCCGGAGAGTCTTAGGTTGCTCTATAGGTAGTAAGGGAATATCAATTTCTACAGTGACCAAGAATAAATGTGTGTATTTATGTGCCTTCAAGCTTCCTGTTGACTTATCGCAACCACATGAATTTCATTGGGTTTTCTTAGGCAAGGAATACTCAGAAGTGGTTTTGGTGGTCCCATCCCTTGAAATATATCCTAGAGCACCTAATATTCATGTGTGGTCTCCCATCCAACTACTAACTAGGGCTGACCCTGCTTAGCTTCCAAGATCAGATAGGCTCTGGTGCCTTGCCTGCATTTGCAGCTAATGGGATGCCAGCCTTGATCTGAGAGATCAAAAATCGTGTGAACTAGACTGAACCCTTAGACTACCACTAGCTTATCCCTGGCTACTTCCTCTGTTTGAAAGGAAAACAAGATAAAAGCAGTCAGAGATACATATGCTGTTTGACAGCATAAACAGTGTGTGTTAAAAGTCTGAATAGAATCAATAACCTTATATAAATGCTGGCCACATTTGAACTCATAAAGCTTAGATCTTAATATCCATCACTGAAAGACCTCAGTCTCATTTGCAGTACAGTGCTATTTATCTGAAAGGCAGATAAGACCTTCAAAGTCTCAATAATCTGCATTTAAAATAGACACAGGCAATGTTAATAAGGAAGAGCTAGAGAAGGAATAGCCCAGTTAATTCAATGGATCACTGAGCCTGACAGCTTCACTTATGGAAGTCTGCACATCTCATCTATTGTTTTAAGCAAGGGTACCACTTTAGTCTTCTGGGTGGACCATGGCTGGAGAAGATTCAAGATTAAGTTGAAGAAAATTAGTGGTCAGAGTCCAGTTGGTTAGTCTCAACTGGAGATGTGAGGGCGTGGGGCAAAAAATGAGGAAAAAATCTGAGGAAGAACAATTTTTCCCTTTCTCCCCCCCCCCTCCCTGAAGCCCTTTTTCCAGAAAAAATTGAGGGGTTTTTTTCAATGGATTTTGAAATATTTTCCATCAAAATGAGATACAGGATATTTAACACAAACTGTTCATATATTTACTCCCCAAAAAATTATTTCAAGGAAGACTTGTATAGGACGATGTTTAACATCTGATCACTACAATTCCTGGTTTTGATGTCCTTTTCTCAGTTCCTTTTATGAGAATGAAAGCTTTATGTCGGCTTTACACTGTGGAAGACTAGAGGAGACAAATAATGTTCTCTGTCTCACTAAAGTTGATAGTTTCTTCTGATTTTTATTACTTTATTATTATTTTATTATTATTCTTTTTTTTTAATTATTATTATTATTTGCCTGCCATTAATAAAGTGGCAAACAAAAGAGGTTCCTTCTAGTTCAGGACATTTGTAACAAAAAATAAACTTTTTAAAAAGGGAATCAGTGTGTCTGGAATTGTCTGTCTGAATTGTACTTTAAATATACCAAACATAATAACTTTATGCCAAACAAAATTGTACTTGGTAATATTTATTTATGATATATTACATAACACAGAATGATTTCCAGTCTGAAAGCATGCTACTATCACTTGCCAGAATCCTGTAACAGCTACTTAGCTACATATATGTAACTAAGCAACTTCTCTGGACTTGCCCTCACCACCCCAAATCTGATGGAAATGTCTTTCAACAATTTTCTCATCACTGGCAAACTGGACCTCCTTCTCCCCATGTAGCTGATGTCCAGTAAAGTAATTCAGAGGGAAAGTTATGATTGTGGAAGTAGTCAAAAGCATGATTAAGTAGTAACCATGAATACAGGACAAAGACCAAGATTTAGGCCCTTTCCTTAGCTTACCTATTTCTGGCGTCATCCCAGTGTTGTCCTGGTAGTAGCTTTCCTGGGATGAGAGTGTGGATGTGAATGCTGTCCTCCACACTAACTGGCTCCCTGCCAAATAAAGCATGATGGACATGCCTCTTCCTTCCACAGAGCAACCGAGCTCTTTCCCATGTTGTGCTGGGGCAGGAAGTACCTTCATTGCACTTCTGCAGGCCAGGTAAGTGCAGGACAGTTGTGTGATCACAGGTCATTGACAGGGAAAACACATCAATGATTTAATCTATGATCACACTGGCTGATGATGGAAGAAGGACAGGATCACGACAACATCATGCAAAAGCATTGTCGTGGTCCCACTCCTCTCCCGTCCCCGTGCAGGAATAACAACCTTCTGCAGAAAGGGACTTACTCATCCATAACTTTCGTATTCATGATTGCTACTTAGTCATGTAGAACAGACCAATGAATCAACTATTGAATGGTGAGTTAACACATAGGTAAATCCATATGCTGCTGTACTCGCAACTAACAGTAAGATTTAGGCCCACTGTATTTTAAGATACATTTTAGGCCGACTGGATTTAATTGAAGGATGTCTGATATAATTTTTCTGTTCCATCCTCTCCCTCCTACTCTTTTTTATTTGTATGGCCTAACCTGATGAAGAGATACAAAGAACTTGCTAGTCTATAAACCTCTGTGGCATTTTAGCTGGGTAAAATTAATAGTAGAACCACTGAGGTAGACAGAGATATAGAACTAAAGCACAACCAGTGTATCTGGGCTGGGCTCACAGGCTGGAATCAGACGGTTAGATATTCCTTAGACAAAATAGTCTGTTTTGCTCAGCAAGAGTAGCTTGGAGACATGCTGGTACCCCCAGCTGTTTTCTCACCAAGAGTATCTCGAAGACATGCTAGTACTCCCAACTATTCCAGATGAGATTAGCCCTCATCTGGAATACAGTGTCCAGTTCTGGGCACCTAATTTCAAGGAGGATATTGACAAGCTGGAACGTGTCCAGAGGAGGGCAGAGGTGGATCTAGTGTGGAGCAACTGGGGCACGTGCCCTGGGCGCCAATGCCAGAGGGGTGCAAAAAAAAGAGGAATCCCTTGCTTGGCCCCCTGCCACTCACCCCATCAACCCCCGCCTGCCGCTTGCCTCACCCCTACTGCCACTCGCCCTGCCCACTTCTGCCTGCCCACTTGCCCCATCCACCTCCACTCTTCCCTCCCCTGCCTGCCACTGCTCGCCCTGTCCACTTCTCACCGCTCGCCCCGTCCACTTTCAGCCGCTCGCCCCATCCACTTCCACTCGCCTCTCCCCTGCCCAGCACCACTGGCCCCATCCACTTTCCACTGGTTCACCCCGTCCACTTTCTGCCTCTCGCTCTGCCCATTTCTGTCCGCCTGTTCACCCCGTCCTCTTTCCGCCACTTGCCCCGTCCACCTCCACTCGCCCCTCCCCTGCCTGCCGCCACTCACCACATCTACTTTCCGCAGCTCACTTCTGCCACTTCCACCCACACTTGCTCGCCGCTTCTAACCGCCATTTGCCCCTCCCCACCCGCCACCACTGCTCATCCCATCCACTTCCATCACTCATCCTGCCCACTTTCACTTGTCCCACCCCTCCACTCACCTCCTCCATGCCCGCTGCCTCTTACCATGCCCACTCCCACTGCTCGCCAAGCCCACTTCCACACGCTGCTCATCCCGTCCACTTCCACTCATCTCTCCTCTGCCTGCCACTGCTCACCCAGCCCACTTCTGCCACTCACCATGCCCACATCCTCTCACCCCGCCCCCTTGCCCTGGGCGCTGTTAAGGGTCGGTATGCCACTGGAGGAAGGTGACCAAAATGGTGAAGAGTCTTCAAGCCATGCCCTATGAAGAGCGACTTAGGGAGCTGGGGATGTTTAGTCCGCAGAATAGAAGGTTAAGAGGGAACATGATAACCAGGTTTAAATATTTGAAGAGATGTCATGTTGAGGAGGCAGTGGATTTGTTTTCCACTGCTCCAGAGACTCGGACAAGGAGCAATGGATTCAAACTTCAGGAAAAGAGATTCCACTTAAACCTCAGGAAGAACTTCTGGATGTTCAGATTTGTTCAGCAGTGGAATATGCTGCCTCAGAGTGTGGTGGAGTCTCCTTCTTTGGAGGCTTTTAAACAGAGGCTGGATGGTCATCTGTCAGGAGTGCTTTGATGTGGGTTCCTACATGGTAGGGGGTTGGACTGGATGGCTCCTGTGGTCTCTTCCAATTCTATGATTCTATTATTCAAACAAGCCCTGGCAATTCCCATGCTATCAAGAGTTAATGGGAGATGTCCAAAACATCTGGAGTTTATTAGCTTTTGTATAGTTATTCTAGTTAACTTTCACACTGTCTTTGAATGTGTGGGAGCCCATATGGAAATCCATGGTCTAATATAGTGAAATTCAGTCATAGACACATCATGAAGGATCCCATCACAGTGTGGATTCCTATTATGGGCTTGCTGACCTTCATAATAAGTGTGTGACAACACATGGAGAAATAAGGTATACCCAACATGAACTAAATAATCAACACTTATTTTTTTAAAATTTTAAATTTTAGGATCAGACAAGCCTATTGACAAAGGCCTAGAAACTGTACAGGCAGACAGAGGTACAATAACAGAGCTCTGTTGCTGTAGGTACTTCTACTGAAGCTACCACCCAAAGCCTACATAAGCCAGAAAGAATGACAACTACAGCACTCTCATGGTCACAGGTGGATTGAGACAGGAAGTTGGAGAAACTTCTCACAGTCCTGCCACAGTTGTTTCTCTCAGTACATCCTGTGATCAGGAGAGTGCTGCAGTCATCATTTGCCAGTGCCTAGATCTGCACCCCTCAGAAATCCTTCATCTGGGGCACTGCCTGGCTTAAGAGGTAGTTTTGGGAGTCACATGAGAATCCCACAAGTTATGAGACCATAACTTTTGGCTTATGGCTTATGATAGCTTATGATCTCATAAATATTAAACAGCCAGCCAACTTTCTCAAATACGGTAGACTGAAATAGGTGCATCAGCAGAGCTTGGAGTGCATAGAGAGGGGGCAGGAGAGGGCAGGGCCACAGTGCGTGGGGGTGTGGCCGCGGTGTGTGGGGGCATGGCTGCAGTGCGTGGGGACGTGGCCACAGTGCACGTGCGTGTGGCTATGAGCCAGGACACCTGTCAGGACTCTCTCCCTGCCGGGCCATGGCCAGCAAGGGAGGAGAGAAGCCAGGAACACTTGCGGAGTCCAAATATACTGAACACCAGGAAAACACAAGCCGAGCCAGGTCAAGGTCCAGTCCAAAGGTTCAGGAGGCAGATATCCATCCAGAGGGTTTCAGGGAGCAAGAGACACAAAGGTTGTGAGGGCTTGCTAATAATTTGCTGCAAGCAAGGAGCAGCCACGCCGGCAGACTTAAACAGCCCCTGTGAGCAGGTGCTGCTTGTTATTGTTTCCTCAGCCTAGTCCAAGCAGCCTCCCTCTCCGCAACCCACTTCAGCCTTCTGCGTGATTGAGGGCTGATGGGCACAGCTGGCTGCAACTCCTCTGCATCACTGCTGGTTCCCTCTCCATCATGAGCTGGCTGGGGCAACTCAATCTCTGTTTGATCTTCCAGTGCAGGGGATGTTTGCAGGTTGACTTGCTCAGTCACTGGCTTGGCTCCCTGCACAATCAGTTGCTCACAGCAGCAGCATCTATCACAACACCCCAAAAACATTGCCTCCTGGGGCGAACCACTTGCATCGCCCCCCCATCCCTACATGACTGAATAAGTGGACTTCTTTCATAGATGGCACTGCTTCTGTTACTACTCCCATCTCCTACCGCAGTGTCTCAGCCCACATAGTTTTAAAATAATCTGATATGGTAATTCCTGTGGCCATAGTGTGGTTACAACATGATTGCATGTTACATTTTAGGCAGCACTCCACTTTCTAGATGTTTTGTTGTACCAGTCCAACACCTTGACTAGTGTCATTGCAACCAGTCTCATCTGGTTTTCATCACATACAGTACCATGTTTGACAGTAAACTGCCAGAGCTGCAATAGTGGAAGATCTAAAACTGCCACTGTGAAAAAGGTCCAAGGAACATGGCTTTAACACTAAGTCTTTTTTACCTGAGGTATTCTATTTGAGGAATGTCCAATTCCAAATGTAGCAAAGTGAGAGATTACATGCTCTAACAAATCAAAAATAAATGAGGTAATCCCATAAAGGTAAATTTACTGTTGTGTATAATTTACCATTTTTACCTTGTTTTCAATTGTCTTTTAGTCATCTTCATTCTAGGTGCCCATTCTATTTTATTATGCTAAACCCCATCTTCTGTCACATAAATAATGGTTAAAGATCTTAATATTAAAGGCTCTAAGCTTTGAGGCCATATTTCAAGCTTTATTCAAGCCACATATTAATGGCGAAACTGAACACAGATCACTTTGTCATCATTACCTACGATCTCAAAAGTATAATACAATCTTTGCTATATCTGGCGAGAAAATACTTTGTTGTATTACACTGAGTTATGGAGATATATTGATAGTCTTAATATTTTGACAAAACAATAAAACCCAATATGCTAGCTCTTCAACACTTATCAGGTTATCAGTCCTGTTACTACAGCAACAACAAATTATGAAGATAAAGGTCTATTTATTGCATTTCTTGAAGGGAATACTCATGCATTTATTTTAATCCTGATAAAAAGCCGATAGTCAGCATTCCCTATAATAATTTACTTTTAATATACAGTGCAGCCTTCTTCTGCTGGTATGAAAAACTGCACTGTAAACAGAACCATCCTTGTACCTTAAGGTGTACACTTTCTCATCTCATCTCATCACTTGCCACCAACCTTATTGTTGTTGTGTGCCTGCAAGTTGGTTCTGACTTAAGACAAGCCTAATGGTGGACCTATCATGAGGTTTTTTCCTATCATGGGGAAAGATTTGTTTAGATGGGATTTGCCTTTACCTTCCTGTGAGGCTCAGAAAGTGTGACTTGCCCATGGTCACCCAGTAGGTTTTCATGGCTGATCAGGGATTTGAATTCTGATTTCCAGAATCATAGGCCAATGCTCAAACCACAACCTAACGCGCGCTCTGCCACTGACCTAGATCCTACAGAAATTATGACTGAATTGTACTCTGTTGTCCTTGCAATATCACTTTTAACTCTATGGTTCCGCCAAACATGAGATTTGGGTCTCTTTCACACTTTCACTCAGTTATAGTACCTTAACTGCTATGATAACATCCTATACAATTTTGGGATTTGTACTTCAGGCAGGAATATTTAGAATTCTCTGCTAGAGAGCTCTAGTGCCTCACCTAAAAGTGCTGAATGACATGGCTGTCAGAGGAAAATATACACAGGCTCATGTAGTCATGTTTGTAGAATAAAATTAAATCCTTTATCATGGTATCATGCTGTCCATCTCTTTGGCCTAAATCTTATAGGTTGGGTCTGTTGATGAAGAACATGGAAAGCAGAACAATGGAACCTCTTTTCCTTTACCCTGTAGCCTTCCACACCAAAGAAACAGCTGTAGAGGGATTTGAAGCAAAGCAAGTTTTGAGGAGTCGTGGGTGGGGACTTGAAATTCAGACTTTTCCTGTTCCACTCACCCATGCAGAAACTGACAGATTTATTTTTTTTTAGTCATTTGTCAATGTAGGTAATATTTTGCCTCAGATTTTAATTTAAAGAAGGAAAAAAACCTCACAATTTCTATCAGAATTTCTCTCTATTTTAGTTGCCCCTACATCCTTCTTTTCAAAACGTAAGTCACATATCTCAAAAAAATCAAGATGTTCTTCTTATAGTGCATATGTTAAACTGTAATGCTTCATTCTGTTCATTTTCATAGCTATCCTTTCCTGTGCAGGTCCATCATTAACTGAGGTCTGTCAATTGGATAAGGTAATTTCAGAAGTATGCTAAATCTGAAACAAGCAAATAAACATCCACTCTGCTTTGGTCAGCAAGTCAGTGCAAACAATCTGAAAGCCCTCATGGCTGAATTCCAGGCAGCAATGAGAGAGCAGTTGAAAGATTAAGGAAGAGAATGGGAGTGGGCCTTCATCTGGCTATATTGTAGCACTGGAACTAGAGAAAACTCTTTATTCTCTCCAAGCCATTACTGCGATGGTCAGAAGCCTGGCCCTTCTAATTTAATGGAAGGGACCTTGCCCGCACTTGGAGTGAGAAATATATACTTACGCTCGCAAGTGTGCAGATGAATGCACCTATGGTCATCAGAAACGGGCAGGTGGAAACCAGGATAGTCCAAGGGCTTACATAGGGTTAGGACTAGAAGCAGAAGCATGGTCCAGGCAGTCTGAGGTTGAAACGTGAAAAGCAGTCCTAAGCAGAGTGCAAAATAAGAAGGGAGTTGCCAGAAAGGTACATGCCAAAGGTTTGAGATCCAGAAAGTCAGAGACATTAAATAAAGTCACAAGAATGTGCTAGAGTTGTTTACCTGCAGCAAGAGAATGACCTGGACTGAGCTAATTTATTGCCTGCAGTAAATCATGCAACTGGCCTCATCAGCTCAGCATCTTATATATAAAGTGGAGGAGGGTGTTTCCTGACCCCTTGCTCCCATTTACAACGATGTACAACATTCTACAAAGGGAAGAGAGACTGCATACTCCTCCTGGTGTGTAGCTGTTGCCTGGGATGGACTGGGCTCTGCTTCTGCTGGTGCCAAGACAGGACTGCCAGCCTTCTCTGGCTTTATCCAAGGCCTGTTATTTCAGCACTACGCTCCTCTTCTTCATCCAAAGAAGCTTCCTTCACATAGGGCATGACAACTACCACCACTGGTAGTGTTGCTATTAATGATAGCTGATGTAGCATAAGGGAGGCTTCAAGAAGCCCAAATCTGCCCCAACCCTCAGCTGTTATAGAAAAAAGTAGGGGAATGCCTTCACCCCACTACAGTCCTCCCACCATATTAATGAGTTTGATCTTCGCCTCCCCCATTCTCCTCCTCCCATTCTCTTGCCTTTTGCCAGGCGTGGGGAAGGAAGGCAAGCGTGCCTGGGCAAAAGACAGGGGAATGGCAGGGGAGGAAGGCATGCAAGTGCCTTCCTTCTTCCCTTCAAAGTTCGCATCTCCCATTCTCTTGCTTTTTGCCCTGGTGGAAAATGTTGGAGAATGTGTGCCAAGGCAAAAGGCAAGGGTATGGGGGGTGAAGATATGCATGTACCTTTCTTCTTCCCTCTGGAGCGCCTTTTGCCTGGCATGAAGAATGCACATAGAAGCAAAAGGCAAGGGAATGGGGAAAAGCATGAACACACCTTCTTTTTTCCTCTGGAGATCCCCCCCCCATTCCTTTGCCTTTTGCCCCAGTGGAAACACAGGCTGAGACTAAAGGCAAGGAAATGGTGGGGAGGCATTCATGCACCTTCCTTCTCCCCTCCAGAGTTCCTATCCCATTCCCTTGCCTTTTGCCCTGGTAGAGAATGCGCACTGAAACAAAAGGCAAGGAAATGGTGGTGAGGGACACATGTACCTTCCTTCTCCCCTCTGGAGCTGTCCCCTCCCATTTCCTTGCCTTTTGCTCAGCAAGAAGAAGGAAGGTTAATGTGCCAGGGCAAAAGGCAAGGGAATGGGAGGGGGGAGCCCCAGAAGGGAATGGGAGGGAGAGTGTACAGGGGACTTACAGTTTTTCCACTTGCATAAGGGTTCTGCACCCCAAATCCTAGTGAAAGTGGAGGGGCCGCTGGTCAGTTGAGCTAGTAAGACTTGGAATACAGTCACTCTGCTCCTTCCCAGTTCATTTTGAATTGTTCCACCCATTTTTAAGGTACCTTAAGATTCTTTCCCTTTCCTGCAATGCATTAACATATATGCCCCATTCAGACACAAAGGAAAGTATGCAACATACAATTCATGTATGAAACTGAGTGCAAAAATTTAGGGATTCTCTCTGGCTCAGATGGCCTTAAATATGAGTAAACTAAGTTATGGAGGATAGGTATGATTGTTGCTATTACTTAAGCACTTTCAGTGGCAATATATTTCTAAATCAGAACTTAAGAGAAGTTCCTCTGGGGGAAAACCACTACACAGAACCCCCTAACCACCATGGCAATGGCGTTGAAAAAAATCTGAAAAAAAATACTACTGTATTTCCAACTAGGGCCATTTCCGCACTAGCCTGTTATAGCACTATTATTCCACTTTCAACATCCTATGGAATCCTGGGGTTTGCAGTTTAGGGAGGAGCCTCATCCATAGGATGTTGAAAGTGGAATAATAGCACCAGAACAGGTTTGTGCGGAAATGGTGTAAGTTCTGAATACCAGCTGCTTTCTTGGTTGTCAGGGAGCAGTGCTGTAAGATTTCTGCCCTTGTGTTCTTCCTTGTGGGTTTCCCAGCAGCTCCTGCCTGGATTAGATGGACTTTTGATCTGATTCAGAAATGCTCTTATGTTTTTACAGCATTAGTGAAGCAAGTAATTGACAGTTTTGAAGAAACAGAAGTGCAAAATGAACTGATCAAAAGTTAAATAGGCAGCTTGATTTTCCACAGACATCCACTTGCTGAGGCTCACAGAATTGAAAAAGGGAATTTACTTGTGGCTTACATAATGCTCTCTAGCAACTGTGATATGCATGTTCATTGTACATATATGCTATATGGTCTTTTGTCATGTACTGACTTGTTGCTGTTTGCCATCAAGTCAGATTCAGCCTATGTCAACTCTGTGAAATAGAGACCTCTGTGAGCCCCAGACATGAACAAGTCTGCTCAAGTCTTGCAAACTCAAGACCATGGCTTATTTGACTGAGTCAGTCCCTCTATAATATGGTCTTCCCCTTTCCCTAATGCCTTCCACTTTACCAAGCACTATCATATTTTCCAAAGAGCCATGCTGTCTCATGATATGTCCAAAATAAAATAACCTCAGTTACGTCTCCCTGGAGATATTGTTCAGGCTTGATTTCATAGAATCATAGAGCTGGAAGAGGCCACGGAGCCATCCAGTCCAACCCCCTGGTATGCAGGAAGACCCATCAAAGCATTCTCAACAGATGGCCATCCAGCTTCTGCTTAAGAACCTCCAAAGAAGGAGACTCCACCTCCTCTCTAGCTCATTAACTTCTCTTTTTGACAGCCCATGGTATCTACAGAACTCTCTTCTATTACCACTTTTCATAAGAGTGCCGTGCTTTCACAACCCTGTATAGAAATTGGAACTACTATTGCCTGGGTGATTCAGACCTTGATGTAACAATTAATTGATTTAGTTCATTCATTTCCTTTCTTGGGTTTCAGTAGAGATGGAAGTGATAGAGAGTGAGTAACAGTGTGGGCCAGCCAATAGCTTAGGTGGACCAACATGTTCCATGCCTTGAAGTAGGGATGGGCAATACCCCAAGGTAGACCGGTGACACTCCCTTGAACACACCAGGATATGCACCCTGCCACTGCTACACTGTTGAAATTCAGTAGCATGGCAGTGGCAGCAGTGAACCCCATGGAATTTCTTCCAAAAGCATTCTTATGTGTTAGGATTGGTTATTGCTGCTAGGTACCTTCAAACTGACTCTGATCTATGGTGATACTATTACAGGGTTTCTTTTTTAAAAATCATTTATGACTATGAATAATAACAAATCAATACAACCAGAAAAGAAAAAAGTGGAAAAAAGGAAAAGATGGACACAAAACAAAAGTTTGCCTGACAGGCAGATGCATTGCGTCCCGGGGTGGACAGTGCTTCTGCAGCTTGCCAGCCATGCCATTAACTTGTTTCTCCTTCCCAGGAGGCTCTGCATGCCACACAGCTTCTGGAGAAGGGGGAGTGAGATTCTGGCAGCCAATGAGTTCAAACTGCAGTTTGAATTCATTGGCTGTCAGAGCCAGGACCCGGCCAGAGCTGCCTTCCTTGGCAGTTTTCCCTCTGATCGGGTGCTGGGGTTTTTATCCCCCCAGTTCCTGATTCCCAGCCAGTTTGCTGTCAGTCATCACCCACCCACCTATCCCTTGTTCTTTTTCTCTTGACAATTCTGGGTTTTGTTTGCACCCTGTGGTATTGTATTCGCCCAGGTGCTACTGTGTTCCTTTGTAGTTGTCATACTGTGTTCTTGTAATTGTTGTTATCTGTCTCAACCGTACAGACAGTTGCATGGATCCAGGATCTGGGATGGTGGTTTTGAGCGGATGCCCTTGCTCCGGTGCAATTTGGGGGTCCCCTTGTGAGGTAAGGGGATGGGAGCTTTTGTTGTCATGTCATGCTCTGGCAGAAGCATGACTCCTCCACACTCGTTGATGGCAGGGCGGCCATTGTGGAATCTTCACCCATCTGTTGGCCTTTCCTGTCACCCCAGCGGTTCCGGCTGTGTGCTGGTTTGTTGGTTTCATCAGTCAACAGGTGGGTTGTTCAATGCCTGGATCCAGTCCCATGCATATGCCAACCTATAGCAGCTGTAGCCAATAAAATTGTGGCCTTTTTCTTCCAGTTCTTGGCTGTGTGTTGTTTGTTCTTGTGCCTCTCACCTCTGGACATGAAAACAAAACAGCAACAGAAACCATAGGGTTTTCTCAGCAAGATTTATTCAGGGGAGGTTTGTTGTTGCCTTCTTCTAAGTTTGAAAGAATGTAGCTTGCCCAAGGCCACCCAGGGAGTTTCTGTATGGAATCAAACCTCGGCCCATTGGAGTCCTAGTCCAACACTCATAGAATCATAGAGTTAGAAGAGATCATAAGGGCCATCCAGTCCAACCCTCTGCCATGCAGGAATACACAATCAAAGCACCCCCAACAGATGACCACCCAGCCTCTGTTTAAAAGCCTCCGAAGAAGAAGACTCTAGTACACTCTGAGGCAGCGTATTCCACTGTCAAACTTCTCTTACTGTCAGGAAGTTCTTCTTCCTACAGTTTTGAATCCATTGTTTTTGTCCTAGTCTTTGGAGCAGCAAAAAACGAACTTCTCCCATCTTCCATATGACATCCTTTCAAATATTTAAACATGGCTATCATCTCACTCAAGCCACGACACCATATCATCTCTCTCTAGAAGTACCGTGTTTCCCCGAAAATAAGACATACCCATAAAATAAGCCGTAGCAGGATTTCTAAGCATTTGCGCAATATAAGCCATACCCCGAAAATAAGACATAGTGATAGGCGTGGCTATGCAGCGTACCGGTGCGGGCAGCCCCATCAACAAGGTTGGCTCCCCCTGTCAGGTCCCGGTCATTCTGTGCGTGCTACAAGCTAAGGCATAGAGGGAGACAGGGTAGAAGCAGCAGGAGGAAGAAGGGGGAGCGAAAAACCAAAGGTTCCCAAGTTTCGCAAACTTTCTTTTTCTCCTCCCTCCAACCCCTCCCTCGCAGAATCCATCCTGGATATAGAATTCCTTTGGATGCTTTCCTTTAGTCACTCCCCCCCTCTTTCCACTGTATACTCCGGACCCCACCTCTCCCCTCCCACTTCCCTCCCCTTTACACAACTTTGTAAGACAATCCCCCCCCCCCGGCGTTCCCCCCTTTGTGCTCTTGAATCTAGCGAAGGTTAAGGAAGGGGAGGGGAAAGCCCCAAAACAGATCCAGGAAAGGAGACCCAAAACAATGCGCCAGCCCGCCCGATCCTCCCAACAATTGGAGGGGGCGAGGGAGGGATTACACCACCATGCTGAAGCCCAGAGTAAGGAGGTTTGGGGAGGGGAAGGGAATCCTGCTTGTTTGCAAACACGACGGTGGGCGGAGGTGGTCGAGACGAGTGGCGTTAAGGAGGAACTGCAAGGAAATGGGCTGCCAAGGGATCAAGGCAGAGGAGGGAAGGCTGGACTTAACTATATTTGAATAAATGTAGATTGTTGTTGTACCATACTTAATAAAAATAAGACATCCCCTGAAAATAAGCCATACTGTGTCTTCTTGAGGAAAAATAAATATAAGACAGTGTCTTATTTTCGGGGAAACACGGTAGCTATCTTATTTTAAAGTTGAACTTTGATTTCCTTCAGGGGAGCAGCTCTATTTTTGAACAATGAAAAAGAATCTCCATGTGCCTTGTTCACAAAAGAAATTTGTGGGTGGGTTACCACTTGCTGTCATAATTTGGCAGCAGCTTGCAAATTCAATGGCACTGTCCCATAAAAATGGGAAAGAGGGCACCTGTAGCTCACATGCCACATTTGGCCCACATCTGTCTCAAACCAATCATGAACCCTGCACCTGCATTACCACCTCCGTAAAGATTTTATAAAGAGCTAACAAGGACAAAACACACTAAAACCTGTGCTGTACCTATTGTTGTTGCTGTGTGCTTTCAAGTCATTTCTGATTTATGGCAACCTTAAGGTAAATCTATCATGGGGCTTTCTGGTGCTGAGAGTGTGTGACACACCCAAGGTCACCCAGTGGGTTTCCATAGCTGAGTGGGGAATTGAACCTTGGACTTCTGGGTTGCAGTCCAGTACTCAAACCATACACAACTATGCTGTTTGGTGGTCCTACACCAGTGGTGGATAATTGCACATGGGACAAGGTCACCTCTCTGAACACACCAGTATATGCACCCTTGAACTGTAACCCCTCCTTTCCCCCACATACATGCATGGCAATCCCAAATACCTCTGTTTCCTCTGCAGTCCCTCTCAAAATGGCAACCATAAGTGGCATTTTTTCATTGCCTATCACCATTTTGAGAGGGACAGCAATGAACATGGGAATATTTGGAAGCAGTGGGGGTTCCTGAGGGTGGTGGATATTTTCATGTGTTTTCTAACATTTGAGGGGATTTCTGTGAGGTTTTCAGAGGAAAATTTCCCAAAAATCTACCTTGGGGGATTGATGAGGGGCTTCAGGGCCACAAAATTGGGGTCTTCGGTGCCTGCTGCCCACAGGCAAAGTCTTTTCCATGCCTGCCGTACAGCGGCATCAGTCTAAACAACCCATCCATCATAGCTGAATATGTGCTGAAGATCACCAACAATAGTATTTGGTAGTTAAAATTGATACCCTCTTTGGTAGGCTTACAGGAACAGAAAGCCTAGCAAATAGACAGAGAATTATTTTACTTTATTTTACTTTATTTTATAATTTTATTTATTTTTGCAGAATCATTATTTCAGAGAATCTCACTCTGAAGGAACCACAAGGACTTTGGAGGCGGTAAACGCAGCTTGTCTTTTTTTCTTTTCTTTTTTTTGAGAAGACAACAGCAGTCTGGCATATGCAAAATGTCTGCAGTCTCATAAAATGTTATCCTTTTGCTTTATCATGTTAGCATAATGCGAGGCTTCATTAAGCAGCCAGATGAATCATACAGTAATTGGATGTAATGAATTTAATTTCGTAATTTCTTTTTTCCTAATGAAACAAAGACATATTTCATAAACAGGCAAAGTATTGTTTTGAGTTATGGACTTAAGCTAGCGTTTGGCTAGAAATGCGCAACCGATGAATGACAGCTCTTTTTATCTGACCTCTGGGTTCTTTCTTTACCCTTACAAGGACACAGAAGAAATCAATGCTGCATGGGCTAAGCCAACAGTCTCATATACAGTAAGAAAAGGTGATAGGCTGTGTCTGCCTGCTCCATCTAGCATCATATCTAGCAGCCAATTATCCATGCCTCTTGTCATAGCATACCTAGTTGGGTTTTTTTAAAAAAAAAAATAACAATAACAATAATAACTAACTGGATGGAGCCAGAGCAGGACCAGGGCATCAGGCAGAGGGAGCATTCTCCTCCATCTTGGACCTGACCCAAACTGAGGGCTAGGGAGCAGTTATTTGCCACAAGAAGAAAGTTTCCATTAGCACTAATGGAAACATTCCTCCAATTACAAATAGCCAGTGCAAGGCCTCCAATACAGTGTGCACTGGGAACATGATGGAAGCAGTTGACTTAAAGCATCCCTCTCTCTACATGTTTTTTTTTCTCTTCCACAGACAATTTCAGAAACAGACTCACATGGACTAAGGATGTGAAAAAACATAATGTTTAGTTGGTCTCTGAAGAGGTGAAGCAAGAGAGAAGCAAGATACAAGTGAAAAAGTTAAAGCTACAGCAGAAACCATGTATTTGACAGAGAATTCCATCTCCATCACTGGCATACTGAAAACCTCATTATCTCCATGTCCAAGGTAGGTGTATCATGCAGAACTGTGCCATGGATGCAATGCAGCTATGGACATATGCTGTGCTATGGATGCAATACAGCTCAATCAAGTAAGAAAATCCTGCCACTTGCAAAAGTCATTGCATGCAAAGCAATAATATAGTTGGGCTGTAGTTTCTTTTTAAAAAATGAAAGTTGGTTTTAAGGCTGCTAACATAATCCTGCAGGCCAGAAACAGCTGACTTCTGGA
Organism: Cyclura pinguis; assembly: GCA_030412105.1. Lineage (NCBI taxonomy): Eukaryota > Metazoa > Chordata > Lepidosauria > Squamata > Iguanidae > Cyclura > Cyclura pinguis. The sequence goes on along the minus strand of CM059601.1, from coordinate 80,301,936 downwards.
TTCTCCTAGCCCAATTGATTCACAAGGGACAGAGGCTTGACTACCAGAAGTATCTTCAAGCATGTCCACTGGCTCTGGGATTCTGGAAACCATACTGCAAAAAATAATCTACTCACTGGACTATGATACTAGAGACCAGGATTCAAATCCCTGTGCATGTCATGCCTTAGTCCCAGGACCCAGGTGCAGATACAGACAGAACTCTTCCCAACAACCACAACACAGAGACATGAACAAGAGAATACTTGCTGCAGCCCACTGTAGATGAGAAACGGAAGACCCGCAAGACATTCTGTGCACTTATATGGGAATGTCTCAGTAATCAGGCAACAGCTAATGGAGGGTGCAGGCCAATAAAGATCAGAATTGAGGAGGAGGGAAGTCTGTTGCAAACAACTGCCATTGGAAGCAAAGCATTCCTTTTTGGATCCTTGGCTCATGTTCTTGAAAGGCCTTGAACCTTGCTTTATGTGTGCTGAATACACTGCTGGATACTCCCTTGAACTGACTTTCTGAATTTATTGCTGATTTGGACTGCTGAAACAAGAAAGGTAATCATCTGACTGATAAGCTTCAGTAAACCTTGACTGTGGCTGCTACTATAGATTCTGTTTAAGGACTGTGAACCTTGGCTGGCTTTCTAAACAGGACAGGAGAGCCATGGAATTCCACTGGCTGTCTTTGGACAAGTTACACTCTCTTGGCCTTAGAAGAAGGCAAAGGCAAACCCCTCTGAACAAATCTTCCCAAGAAAACCCTGTGATAGTTTCATCTCAGGGTCACTGTAAGTCAAAAATGACTTGAAAATACACAACAACAGCCAAAATATAATTTTTCCCAAGCTTTAGTGTTTAGACAATGTGTGAACGGTGCAGCTCCCAGCTTTCCTTCCCATTGGCCATGCTGGCTAGAGTTGGTGGGAATTGTAATTCAGCAACATCTGAAGGGCTATACAATTGCCTTTCCTGCCATATAAAAATATAGTAAGTGTCTCTTAGGATTAAGACTTTACAGTAAAAGAAAGTATATACTCTGAGCATAGTCTCAAGCCACATGATGATTCACTCTTGCTCAAGCTGTGTAGATCTATGGCTGGCCAGTATCTGTCTTTAAAATCAGCTTAGAAAACAACATTTTGTAGCTTAAGTTCAGTTTTAGAAGATATATGGGACTTAAATGAAGGCAATAAAAATAGGCTCAGTCATACCAAGGAGATCATATTTTAAGTTACTCTGAGAACTTCACACTATGATAGAAAAAGATGATCAAAATGTTTTAATAAACAATATGAATGTATGAAATACCATTTATCTCTCACAGGAGCTGAAAACCATTCAGTTCTCCATTCAAATAAAATCATAAGCAGCGGCCTAAATCCAAGTACTAGCCCAACTAGTAGACAATTGCTGAGAGATAAACCAACACTTTTGTAAATCCCAGTGATTCAGTGTGTCTCCTTTTGTTCAAATTAGGCCCAGATCCATTCACATCAGCATGAAGCCAATGTGGTTACCAAGCCTTAATAAAACTTAGCAAGGGATGCCAGGAGGCAGAGAAGATTGGCTTGACATGCAAGAGTTGACTGTTCCTGGTATATGCCATATTTGCCCCATACATGAGCTGAAACTAATGTTGGCCCTACCTAGGGTATACCCATTGACAATGAATGAGACTTGTTCATCACAACTCCCACTGATTTTAATAGACCCACTCTAAGCAGGAATAATATTAAATCTAGCCCCAAATATCCATGGGCATAAAATCAAAATTTGGGTCCTAAGCACATAAGTCTGGTTTTGTTTTGTTTTTACTTTGAATTTTTTAAATGTTTATCTGTAAGCAATTTCATTCATTTTGTATGATCCAAGAAATGTATTGCAAGTTTTAAAGAAGAGGAAAATTCATAGGAAAATGGTGTGATTTCCAATTGCCATCTTAGTCTGGGTGTATAAATTAGGTCAGTTCACCTCAGAATTCACAAATTCCTTAGGCACTCCTACTTCACTAAGGCCCCAAATGGATGATTTCACGACTTTAGCCAATGTGATTTTTAATGACCATGCAACTCAGCTTGCCATTAACATCAATAGAAGAACAGAATCTCTAGAGCCTCACACATCCTTGCAGGGCCAGTTCTTGCAAAAAGATACCCTACTGCTGGTTTATTTATGTTCAGTATTTTCAGAAACGGTCTTCCTGCTTCCTTACTTCCCAGCTACTGAAAAAGTTCATGCAAAGACATGAAACCTAATCATAAAACACTGTTTGGAATATCAACAGCCGTGGCCTAATTAGAGTCAAGCCAATGGGCTCTAATTGCATCACCAAAATGCACCTTGTCGAGTTCATTCTATTGTAACTTGACTACATGCCTCAGTGCTGATTAATAGGGCCGGAGCTGAAAACTAAAATGCAGTTAATTTATTGTAAGTTTTATTAGGCATATAAAAGGATACCAGGAATTACTAGCCTTTCGTTGCTACAGATACATTTCATCTATGACTCATGGCAGATTCCTTACAGATTAAGCTTGTTAATTTTACTTACCGCCAACATTCTTCACAGCATTGCTGAAGCGAGGTTCATGAGCTCTTGTCTAAAATGGATGCTAGGAAAAGGAACCAGGAGGCCCCCGGACAACAGTTACATTAACTACTTTGTCCTTTTAATTCATCTAATTACACATACGGTGAGGGAGGCGGAAGACAGACCATTTTCAGGCTGTATTTCATGGCGATTCTCTAACAACACTGAGCCTATGCTTTTGTGGGGTTTTCCCCCCGTTGTTGTTGTCTTATTAGGCGTCTTTTGTTCAGAGAGATGACTAAAGCCATTTCCAGCAGCCAGCAAGATGAAACAGTTTCAATAAGGACACAATGTACTTGTTTAAATTACCTTTCAAAATGCTCAAAACCATTAAGGGAGGGGCCTGCAAATAAAGAAAAAAAGTCATCTCCCCCCCCCCTTTTATCGTTATAATGTTTTGCCCTAATAACAGCTTTTATTTTATTATAATCCATTAGTTGGCAATATTATTCTCTAGAATATTCGGCAGCAATTTTGTTATTACATCACACCTTGAGCACTCATTCGCTAGGCTTGAAACCACAAATCTTCATCTAATATGCTTTCAATTTTGTTAAAATCTATATTTAACTGGTTTGGCTGAGAAATATCTGGGGAGGAGATGCTTTTAATTCAGGGCTGATTAGCTGAACATTTGTGAGAGCTCAGAGGAGCAGCATGATGTCTTATTTTCTTGTTCTCCCTCTTCTTATTCTCCCTCTTCCTCATTCTCTCTTTTTTGCAGGTGGGGAATGCAATTTCTGCACCTACGTTTTCTAATTCACTTTATTTAGTGTACTTCTGCAAAACTAGAGAGCTTAATCTGTGTCCTCTAACACCTGCAGGGACCTTGCTTCAGCCATCCCTGTTAGGAAGTTACTTTGTAACTTACTGCTTGCTTTAATTTTTTGTTTCTTCCTTCCTCCCAGAGTCTTTTCCTTTTGTGTTGTGTCTTCAGGATTATAAACCTGAAGGGAAAGACAGTCTTTGTAATGAATCTTCATTATCCATTCAGGGAGCCTTTTCTCACTGAAGAATTAGATTGAAAAATACTGAATGCAAACAGCTTTAAATTCCCACTGAAAGAAATGTCTCCCCTTTAAAAGGACATTTTAAATCACCAACTACACCCATCACACTTAATTAGTAATAACTGTCTTCTTTGGTTGGCAGCAAAGAATATTGATTTCAGACCAGCGAAAGAAGTGGGATGTGCTGGGACAGATAGTCCTGGTTGGTTGCTCATGGATGCCAGTGATGCTGCCTCTGCATCCAGCTATGGACTGTGTTCTCCCCATCTTTTTCAACACCAGTTGGACCCTAGGTGGGTGGAGTTTACCCCAGTCTATTTCAGGACACTGCAGAACAAGCGGAAAAAAAACCTTATGAGGGGGATGGAAACAAAAAGGTGTGGCTTCTCCCTGGAGTTCCTGGGGAACATCTGGTTCTTCAAAACAAAACCAAGAACTGCAAGTACAAATAGCACGTATAAATAGCACGACTTTCAGCAAAATTTGCCCCATCTGGATCTGTGCAAGGACAACTTGTACACATATCTCCAAAGTTTCCATAAATAATGAAAAAAGACAGCATTTGGAAAAAGGTGTGTAATTCATCTTGACCATGTCATTTAAGATTCTTTTCTTTCATGGTGGTTTCACAAGCTTTTTCAGCATCAGGCATGCTTAACCTCATTAGTTTCAATGTTGTGATGATTAATTGACATGATGGTCTTTGCCTTTCTGAAAAAGACAGAACTTTCAGTCAGTGGAAGGCTTCTGGTCTAGCAGAGGAATCCTTCTGGTGGAACAGGAGAGGCAGTTTTTGACCCACTCCTCCATAGCCCTCTATGCCATAAAGTTGAGGGACCCTCAGGATCATTATGGGAGTGGAATCTGTAAGAACGATCAGCAAAAATCACCTTCCCACCACAAGAGCGTTCTGAACAGAACTCCATTCAGGGGCTATTAACATTGGATTCAACCCTTTGATTTTTAAACATGAACACTGTGCTTTTTTACTTAAATGCCTGAAAATGAAAAATGTGACTATATAGCTAATCAGGGGTGTAGCTGTCTAGGAGGGCAAAATGAGGATGTTGTCCTTCAAATAAGAATTCTACTCCCCAAATGAAATGTTTCTTCAGTTCCCAAATTTCTAGCACTGCAGAAAAAGAGACACTGAAAATCATTTGCACTTAGAACTCTTATATTTGCTGTGTTCTCATTCCCTTGGTAACTTTACCTGTCCCTTTTCTTTGGATGCCTGAACTGTATTTTTAAATGCTCCACTAAAGTTTTAAGTTACTGCAGTTCTGGGGACTGAAAGCAAAATTCAATTTTGGGGTTTTTTTGATGGAGGGAATAACTTTTATTAAGCACAACAAAGTTTACATATGTAAAACAACATATAAGGGTCTATCAAACAAGATTACACCAAAATACAAACATTAACCAACAAAACACCACATAAATCTAAATCTAAATAAAACACAGCAAAGCAAACAATAAAGAATCACTCAACCAACTAAAACTAAAAATATTACAAGGGGAAATGCTACTTTAACTAATTTAACCTCCAATACCTCTGTTGGTGGTTATAGCTCAAAACACTAAGTCAACTTCTTCTTTTTTTTTAATAATTTTATTAAATTACACAAATATATATATAAAAAAGGATTATTTGACTTGTACTTGTTACATGAATTTTCTTCTGTTCTTCCACACTGTTCTGGTCAACATTTCCCGCAGCTTAGTCCACTTGTTACATTAGTGCATCACAATAAATTGATTATCTCATCTGTTCGAACACACATTTCCTTCTCCTAACAATCATAAAATAGTCGTTCTGGCTGGACAGTTCCCAACCATCACTCTCTTCTGCTTGACTCAAATCGTCCTGTTCCAAAATATTTCCATGTCACTCTCTTGAAGCTTCTGTTTTCACCTTATATATATATCTTCTTTTTTTTCCCCCTTTAACTCTCCATTACCTACATCCCAAAATCTTAAAATTTTTAATTATTTCTGTCTTTGAATATCTGGCAGTCTGAGCAATTATTACTGCAACAGTCCCCCATCTTCTTACCCTAAATTCCATTGTACTAAAATGTCTTGTTTCTCCTTAAGTACTTTTTAAACCCCTTCTCACATTCAGCAATATCACAATGTTCATATTCATGAAGTATATCGATATATCATCAATTACAAACTTAATTAACAATGTCAAAATAAAAATCCATTTGTGTAATACAGAAGCCTGTGCAATCGTCATCTTCCCGTTCCCCTCTCTCATCTGGTGTCCTGCAGCCCAGATATTCATTTGCAAATTTTCTGTACTCTTAAAGTCGCTTATATTCCAAGCTGCACCGCACCTAAGAGAGAGGGTATTTTACTCCACTTATCAAATCAGAATCCTGTGACTATATCCACTCCTTTTCCCCCCTCCCTTCCTGGGCTTTGCGGTCCGGAGTCTATTTCTGAATTTTTACTGTATTCTCCTAGTCACTTAAGTTCCGAGCCGCTCCGTCCAGGAGAGTGAGGGTCTTTACTTGACTAACTTCTGTCACAATCTCCCCGTTCCCCCCTCCCATTTTGGACTTCGCCACCCAAAATCATTTCTGAAGATTATCTGTAGTTTCTTTGTCACTTAAATTCCAAGCAACTCAGTCCATGGGAGGAAGGATCTTCCAATCAAGTCTCTTCCATCACAGGTTTCACAGTCTTAACCCTTGACATCACATTGTTTATATTACTGACAGTATATCACTTATAGTAAACTTATTTGACATTGCTGAAATACATTGCCCCTTCTCAAATCCAGCACCCTGTGCCTTTATCCGCTTTATATTCCCTCCTCCCCTCTTGAAGCTGCCCGGAATTCATTTCAGAAGATTCATTGCATTTTCATTGTCGCTTAAGTTCCAGGCTGCTCCATCTGTGGGAATGAGGATGTTTTGAGTTAGATAACCTTCAGCACAGTCTCATAGTCTCAACAGTCCAAGAGAATCAAGAAATAAGAATCACTCCACAGGAATAAAAAAAAAAGGGAGACGTGCAGCTCAATAGCTTTCAAACCCGAAATCTTCCTCCAAAATCCAAAATCCAAACATCCATGAATCAAATTCCAAATCTTCTCAGTCCAGCCAAAATATCGAAGTATTATAGTATAAAAAATTTTAGTGTCCAAATGAAGATTATAACTCATTTGTAATCCATCAGTCCAAATGATCAATTATATGCCATCTTATACTTTAAGTCCCAATTATGATTCTTAAGTCTTTCTTTTTTTCTTTAAAAAATATTAACTTCAATCCTCGTGAGTAAGCAGCACACCCAGCTAGCCTCTTCTTAAAATTGGAGCCGCCCCTTTAAGAAAAACTCCCAGCCATAACGAACTCACTCAGGCTCAGGGTCCCCTCCATTCTTTCGCTTCTGCCCACCGTTGCATGCCAGAACTGCTGCGATATTAACAGAAACGCGACCAGAACAGGTTAAATGACTCTTATTAAATTCTTACATGTTGTTTGAAGTCTTCTTTTAAAAGTTGACGGCGGCGCTCGTGCCGCTCAGGCGGCGCTCCCGCTGGCTCCGTCTTGGTCCTTCGACCCCCCTGGCGCTTTCCGCTCTCCCAGCCGGGCAGAACAAACGCCGGTTTTGGGGTCCCCGTCGGACCCGTTCCGCACTCCTCGTACCGGAGGGGTGTTCTGCCGCCTCTGTGGTGGCAAAAGAGGCGGCTGGAGTCCAGCGGGTGGCTGCTCGGAGCCGCGCCATTGTGCAGCTTCAATCCGAGCTGCCACTCGCGCCGGCCATGCAACCGGAAGCAACTTCTTTTAAGTTAAACATAAACTTGATAAGAAAAGAACTACATGATCACTTTATGCAATCACTCAGTTAAAAAAAGAAAAAGATACTTCTGCTACAAATACCTAAATTTATACCTTACAATTCTACCTAAGCTCTATTTGTACTTAAATCTTACGTTTCAAAACACTCCCCAAAATTTCTCAGTGAAGTTCAAATTTTTGGCCCAATTTTTTCTATACTCAGCCATTGAACTATTTTTTAACACTACAGTTAACATAGCCATTTTCAATAAATCCAAAAGTTTCATCATCCAGTCTTGTTACGGTGTTATCTCAGCTTCTTTCCATCCCTTCACAAAAAGAAGTCTAGCCAGTGTTGTCATATATTGAAGAACTGTCTCATCAGAATTATCCATTCTACCTTTTAACATGCCTAGTAAGCATATCTCTGGCATCAACAAGTCATAGTTCTTTTTTCTCTTTCTGACAGGTCCACCACATAGGATAAAAAGTTCCTTTTTGCATTTTTCACTTCCAACAAATGACAGTTTTTATACCTGAAAGGTACAGATGGAAAAATTAGAAAAATTCATTTTGAAGGGAGCAGGCCTGTAGCTAATACATATAGCTACGGCTACAGGCCTGCAGCTAATACATTTTGGCAAGGATACATACACTTAACATTTGTTCACTGGAATGCAAGGAACGGCTGGGAGTTGCTTCCTGTTATTCATTCACTTGTTCATTCATCAACATATACCTCACCTTTCTCCTGCCAAGGGCCCAAGGTGGATATTATGTCTATTTTGTACACTGTATAACACAAAGCTGGACTAGTGAGTAATGTGTGAAACAGTTTCTAGATTTTCTTAGTATTTTCCCCAAATGAAATGTCAGAGGCTGAAGTTATTTGCCTAGTTAAAATGAATTTAAAGTCAATTTACAATTAATTTCACCTATGTTGGAGCAAATCATTTTGACAGTATTTTTTAAATTTCTTTACTTGAATTCCCTGGAAATATATTAAAGCAATTCCCTCTGAAGCAACTAAGGGCCTTTCTGCACTGCACTGTTAATAGTGCTATTATTCCACTTTCAACATTCTGTGGAATTCTGGGATTTATAGTTTACTGAGGCCAAAGAGCTCTCTGGTTGAGAATTCTAAATGCCACTCCCTAAACTGCAAACCCCAGGATTCTACAGGATGTTGGAAGTGGAAGAAAAGTACTATAACAGTGTAGTGCGAGAAGGCCCCAAGTATACCACACTCCATAGTGAGAATGCATTCTCTCTGGCCATTTTTGCACTACACTCTTATAGCACAATTATTCCACTTTCAACATCCTATGGAATCCTGGAGTTTGCAGTTTCAGGAGGGGCCACCTGGCCCCTCCCAGAACTGCAAACCCCAGGATTCCATAGGATGTGGAAAGTGAAATAATTGCACTATAACAGTGTAGTGCAGAAATGCCCTCTGTCAAAGTGCTCCTCTTTACCTGTCCTTGAGTCTGATTCAAGTCAAGCACCCCATAAACTTGATTTCATTCTGTCAGTATATTATACTGGCTTTTATGTAAATCTGTACACTCTTTTATTACTTACAATCACTAGGGATGGGTGGATCATTCCATTTCCAGGTTGTGTCTATTTTATCATAAAAGCTATTCTGCCCCATTTCTGCATCAGTCTCCATTTTTTAAAAAAACAAAAATGCATTCATCAAAATGCTCAAAACATACACATAGTTCAAAATTTTTATAGTATATACATATATATTTGTTGACAATAGAACTGTGTTACAAATTCCACAAAAGTCATAACAGTCATTTTCCAGATATTATTCCAGAAAGTTCACAGTTATAGATCAGTTAGGTTCAAAAGGTGGACCACATTAAATTTCCTCCCAACCCTACTAGTCTCATTTCAAATACCTTTTCCTTTTATGGGCAGCAAAAGTCCTAAGGGGTTAAACTGAATCTCCTAATATATGAAATTATGATAAATAGTATAAACAGAAATTCAGAATTACTAGTACATCTTATCACCATTTCATTTAGGAGTACAACTAAAAAGTCCACATTTTAAAACAAGGTTTGACAAGCTCCAATTTTTTTAAAAAAAAATCCCCCAGGACCCATCATGGCTCCCCAAAAAAGAAAATGGGCTAGGAGTCCATTTTAAGTTTTGTGAAACTCATTTTTGATGGATGATGGAACAAAACAAGATGACAGGGGTCCTGAACCTTGTTTTGAAAGACAATCACAAATGCTTTCTGAAGGGAAGATTCAGCTGGGTATGGAAACAGCCCAGGAAGATTCCTTGGCTACAAAAATAGTCCCGAGGCAATGTGTGGTCTCCGCTGGGTGATTTCTATTCATGTTTTTAAAACATTCTATTCATGTTTTTAAAAGAAAAGAAAGAAAAAGAATAGTACAAATAGTACAAATAGTACAAATTTGAATTACAGAATTACAGAAAATAGTCTGTGAGTGGCACATTTTGAGCAGAACATTATGCTTAAGTGATAGTGCTAGAAGTTTCCAAACTAAGATGGGGTTGGGATGACATTCTTGGATTTAAAGCACAATAATAGTGGTCATAATGCAAACTAAGAGGAATGGAGAGAACCAGAGAAATATAGTTATCTCCAAATACAAACTACAGGAAGGACACGAAAGGCACACTGGGATTTGTGTTGGTAAGGACATCAGAGAAAGCACTGTGCCAAAGAACTTTCATTAAAACATTGTGGCTGATAATAGCACTCCCAGTTCATCTACATAATTTAGTATCAGGGACATACTATTGTCCTTCTGACAAAACTTGAGGTGATCTTGAAACAAAGACCACGACAGAATTCTATGAGCAAAATCTTTTTGTGGATTGTGATGTGACTTGGGATGGAAGGGGTGCCATCATCTCCTTCTTGGCATGCTTCCTCCAAGAAGCCCATGTATCTTTTCATGGCAGCTGAGCAGTTTGGGGGCTTCTTTAGGCCACACATTGACGTGAAAGACCTGATTCCAGTCCAATTGGGGAAGATGTAAACACTACCTCAGATGCTTCTCTAGCACTGAATTAACTTCCAATCCTCTCTTGTTTAGCATTGTGCATGTAACGAGTTATGAGATTAATTTATTTTGTCACAACTTTAGTGAAGTGACATAGGGTAAAATCCAGTTTTGGAGAAGAAACGGCCCTGCATTCTACTAACTCCCTGCTGAGTGTCTTCTTGAAAGTGCAGGGACCTTGGGGGCTGGAGGTCTGGCCTCACTTGCAAGTGGAAGGGCTATCACAAGTACATGGTGGTGCAATCATTTCAGTTCCTCATAGGTAACCCTACAGTTGCCAAGAGCAGATAGGTTGGGGAGATGGTTTCTATCAAATGACAAGTTCCTCCAGACTCTGGATTTGTGACCTCATACCATGCCAGTACTACTCACTGTAAACAATACAGTTGTCGACTTTTGTTGTCCAGTCATGTAGTGCTTGTTCTTGGCTACTTTTGCCCAAGTTGCCACTTGCTGCAGACTGAACCCAGTGAGCCAGCCAAAGAGGGGATGGGGAGAGACACTGTGGTAATCAGTGACTTTAGTCCCAGGTAGAAGTAAATTTCAGTCATAAAAAAGAGACAATTTTCATGACAACTTTACTGTGCATTTGAACATTTGGAAACAACCAGAGAGAAGGTATTCACAAAATAAGGCAGAAATTTGCACAGTATAACACAATCTAAAAAAAAAAAGCTTTTACAAAATTGAAAATATGACACAGTTCTTTTTAAAAGCAACACACGAACAACAATAAACAATTTCAGAAAATTAAACTCTATCATCATCTAATATTTAAAAAACCCAGCATTGTCAGTGCCAGCTGTGGTTATCTCAGGAGGGCATAGCACAATTGGGTTGCCACCACTCCTTAACAGTCATTTGGCAGGGACGCTAAAGGGGAAGGCCTTAGAATCCAGAGATGTCTATCTGGAACAAGACAATCTTTCAGGTATTTGGCCCCAAGCTTAATGCTGTGGAGGTTATTCCGGCACTTTGAACTGAGCTTCGAACTGAAGTGTAAGTCAATATAGATTTTTAAAAAAACACTTGGATAATGTATTTGTCTAGGTCCGTCCCTATTAGCAAGCCCACTGCACTGTTGTGGACCAGCTTATGTTTCCAGGCAATGTTCAAAGGCAGCACAATATATGATGTATTGCAATAATCTGAACAAAATCACAGCAGGGGAAACTGTGACCATAGCTGATGGCACAGGAGGCCACTGAGAGGTCCAAGAGAATTAGCAGGGTTATATACAGCCTTTTCTCTCTCTCTCTTGGTAAAGGTCATCCTAGGATTCCCAAGTCAACAGCTTCTCATTCCTTGAAATTTTAGGGCCAAAGCCTGAATGGAGAGGCCTTTGTGATATCCCAGGTGGTAAAACTTATGTCACAATTTCAAAATAATATATGTGTATGTGTGTGAGACACTTTGGCCAAGTTTGTGCATGATTGTGTATTGCATAAGAATTCCACATGTGGAACTTAACAACAGCTTCCTTGTCACCAGCCCTAGAACTCAACAAATTTCTGCAATGCCCCCTCCCACAGGCCATGGTATGGCTGGTAGAGAATGGGGGGGGGGGCAGAGGAGCATTTGGCTAGGTTTTCACAGCAAGGCACAGAACAAGGACATATTTTGCCAAGATCAACTAAGGTCCTCCAGAGGTTTTAGCAGATGATATCAGACTGCTATGTCACAGCAGGGCTATGGGGACACAGCTAGATGCTTCTCCAGTCCCCTCCACTCTCCATCAGTAATGGAGTGGCTGTTGGCGGTGGCTGTTGCAGTGATACTGTGAGTCCATGGGGGGCTTCAGTTGCTGCAGACAGAGGAAGAGAATACAAACCTCTGTAATTACCCCCCAAAAAATGCACATACATGGATAAGTATATTTTTCACTTACAAGATGCTGGCTCAACATACAGACACAGAAAGAGAGAATGGATTTCTGCCATTATCTCCTCAACAAATATTGGCCAGCATCCTGTAAGTGACAAACTCAGACATAAGTTGTGTTAAACATATGAAGCATTTTTATTGGACATTGCACAACGACTGTTTCCAGTTGATAGGGATGGAAGGAGAGGTCTGTGTGTGGAACACATACCAGTGTAATCAGGCAGGATGTACACAATCTGCAGTGGGCTCGCTCATTCTGTAATAGGGCCTCAGACCCTATTGCAGAGCGCACAGCTGCACAATGCACAGCACATGCTAATGCACATCACACTTCACATGACAGTTGTGCAATTGAGTGTCACCATGTGAATTTAGCTCTGATGCACATATCTTAATGCTGCAATTGATTGTGGTTGTTATTGTTAACTGCTATCAAGTTGAATTCAACTTATAGTGAGCCTAGAACGAGACCTCCATGTCACCCTGTTATCCATAGCGCTGGACAGATCCTGTAAGCTCAGGGCCATGGCTTCCCTGATTTGAGTCTATCCACCTGAATGCAATCTTCCTCTTTTCCTATGGCCCTCTACCTTACCAAGCATTATCGCCTTTTCTAATAAGTCATGTCTTCTCATGATATGGCAAAGTATAACGGTCTCAGTTCAGTCATCATACCTCTAGGAATTCAGGCTTGATTTGTTCTAGGACTCATTTATTTGTGTTTTTAGCATTCCACAGTATCCACAGAACTCTCCTCCAGCTTCACATTTCCTATTAGTTGGTTCTATTCCTATCATAGGCCCTTTTTGCACAGCATTTCTGATGTGAAAGGGCCCCTTGATTGTTGCGCACATGTGGGGAGCGGTCCACACGACGCACTCACATTTGTGCGATGCTCAAGGGCCTGATGTGGACTGCGCACGCATTTTTTCATTTTCGGCTTGAAGCCAAAAATGCTGCACGGTCACGCATCGCTCCAGGGCCCCGCACGCACTTACCTGGCATGCGGAGCCTCACGAGCCGGGCCAGTCGCGCTTCCTGTCCAGTGCAGGCTAGGAAAGGTCCCAGGCTGCACTGTGAAAGGAAGAGGCGGGGCTTTCGTGCGAGCACGAAGCTCGTGTGGAGCTGAACAGGCAGGGAAGCGAGAGCCTTCCTCCAGAGGCTGCTCGCGTGAGCCCCGCACCCCAGCACCGTGAAAAGGTAAGGTGCGAAAAGGGTTATAGTTCTTCGCTGTCCAGCTTTCACAACCATATATAGAAATTGGAAACATAATGGCATGGACTATCCTGACTTTGTATTCAAGCTACATCTTTAAACTCAAGGATCTTGTCTACTTCTCTCATACTGCCTTTCTTAGTCTTCTTTGGATTTCTTCAGTATAGTCTTTATTTGAACTCATGGTTGTGTCAAGGTATGGAAAATCTTTAGCCATTTCAATATTTTCATTGTCTACTTTAAAGTTATGTAAATCATCTGTGGTCATTATTTTTGGCCATTTCTGCACGAGACTGTTATAGCGCTATGATTCCATTTTCAACATCCTATGGAATCCTGGGGGACCCCATGAACGAACAAGCAGGACTGCCTCAACTGCTGTTTTGAAGGTGTAAAATGGAGGCTTTTGAAAATGGAGGCATTTGAGTTTGCTGTGGGGGTGAACCATAGGGGTGTCTGGGGGGAATTGGCCCCTAGCCCCCATGCTACAGCATTGAATTGCAACTTGGGAGAGCCACTTTCTAGTCTGAGACACCACCAAATCCCACCCACCCACCAAACCATGAAGTGCCCCAGGTGACCTTGGGCCAATCACTCAGTCTCAACGACCTCTAGTTCCCTAGATTAACTCATCCATAACTGTTCCATATTCACAAGTGCTACTTAGTCATGGTTGTGACACTATTGCCAAAATTATTAACTCCCTCCTCCAACCAACTTGACCAGACATCAGCTGCATGAGGGGAAGGAGGTCCATTCTGCTGACAATCTGAGCAGTGTTAAATGATATTTCCCTCTGGTATGGAAAGGTTGGGTCAAGAGAAGTTCCTTAGTTAAGTATACTTTAACATACTTAACCACAAGGTAGAATTCAAAGACTTAGACCATTTCTACTCTACATTGTTATAGTGCTATTATTCCACTTTCAACATCCTATGGAATCCTGGGATTTGAAGTTTAGGGAGGAGCCTTTAGAATTCTCAGCCAGAGAGCTCTTTGGCCTCACTAAACTACAAACCCCAGAATTCCACAGGATGTTGAAAGTGGAATAATAGAACTATAACAGTATAGGGAGGAAAGGCCCATAGCCACATTAGCCTGGATCAGTATGCAAAGGGATCTTGTAGCACCTTTGAGACAAACTCAAGAGAAACAAGTTGGTAGCATAAGCTTTTGAAGACTTAAATCTACTTCATCACATGCAGCTGATGAAACAGACCAGTATGCTTAACTAAATAGCTGATAGAATACTGGCTCCTGTGCTTTGAGGATCATGGGACAGAAAAGCAGTCAATAAGAATCAACTTTGGTTAAACAGCCAAGGCCTTGCCCCTATAAGATCTTACAGCTCATTTCACCATAATAAACTGAACATCTTCTTCACTGTACTGCTCTTGAACCAAGTCCACATGATGAAGCTCTATTATTGTTGTTGCTGTTGTCATTATTAACTTTATTTTTACTCTGCTTTTCCCCAATATTGGGACACAAGGTGCCTATAGTTTAAAACATATGAAAAGTCAACATTAAAATAGAATTAAATTATTAACAATATTAAAACAATTTAAAACAAACATCTATAAGAATGAAAATGTACAGTGATGTACAGAAAGCTATTCTGGTTGAAAATATCTGTTCCCCTAGAGACTCACTGACAAAATGCAAGCTAAAGCTTTATTTAGAAGTGCCGAAAGAGATCACCCCATTCAGGAGCTGGACTTCATAACCTGATAATTTTGTTCTATTGGTTTGGGGAGTGATACAGTCTTGTTTGATTAACAGTTTTAAAACCATCCTTCTGTGAATATTGTCTTTGACCTAATTTGACCTACGAGCTCAAAGAGGGTTAAAAATCTGCATAAAATAAAACTTGTCCATTTCCCATGTTATTCCATTTTACACTCAAGAGAATTATTTGTGTTAAAGGGGTACCTAAGAAATTCTAACATAAGTTATAGCATTGCAAAAGTTCCCAAAGTACGTTTCCTTCCCCCTTCAAAAAAAAATGATAGAAGAAGCAACTGGATGGTACAGGTCATTTATAAATTATTGGGATATTTGTGTGTATTTTTTTTAAAGGGAGTCCAGTAAGCATGTAGAGGACATGGGGTCTGCATGTTATGTATGGTAACTAGGACAAAATAAAAGTAATTTCAATTCCTTCACCAAATTTAGCTTTCATCTTTTTAGGTAATGGTAATACATTTTCGTCTAGGCAGCTCTGTCCATACAAATAGAGTAAAGCTATAGAGATGCCAAACAAATAGCTCTTTTGATATTCTCTTGGATAAGCCTAGCCTTTTACTGCACCAAAATGAAGTCCATTCGGTGCATTGTCGCATCCATGTGTTTGACCAATGAACGCCATGTGTGGCCATTAGAAATAAAAGCAAAATCAATAGGGTTTCATTAAAACAGCAGGCAATCAGGGCTACGGCACTAGCTTAATTACAGTTTCAGTAGCATTTGCTTTAATTGGAAAGAATAAAAGAAGTGAAGTGGAGTGAATGAAGAAATTAGCATATCTATCACTGTTGTCACAATGTAGTGTGGCCTTAAAGCACTGTTTGCTCTTTACTATCTCAGGAGCTTTGTGAAACTCTAGGGGCAGGGAGTAGGGACAGGGAAAGCCAATTAGCAAATAATCAGATTGAACCTTTGTGAAATTCTAATTAAAGTTTCTTATAATGTTGAGAATGTGCTTTTAAAAATCTTTATTAGATATAATGTAAACCATGTTTGTGAATTACAATGGGGATATTGCATATAGGGTATGAATAGGAAAGCCAATTCTTTGTGCTCTGTGTTTGGTATATATCTCTGATCAGGAAAACCTTACATATACATGAAGTTCAACTTATGAGCAACTGAGAATGACCCCAACAGCTACTTTCCTGCACTATGCAATAATTGGACAGTGAACTATAGAAGAGGAAAAAAAGAGCCAAAACAAATTTGATCTTTGGGGATCCATACAACTGAGCAAACAGAATGTTGTGTCATGGTAAGCAGGATATATTGAGGTGATGGCTCAGTGGCAGATTTAACTTCTTGTAATCATTTATGTTTTAATGCTTTTTTAATGCTTTTTTTCCAGTAAAGAATTGCAGAACCATAGAATTAGAAGAGCTAATCTAATCCAGTGCCCTATTCAGTGCAAGATCTTACAACGCATGATAGAAAGACGGATTCCTTGAGACAGCTAATCAACCTCCCAAGATAGTCTATTCCCCTGTCAAACAGCTTGTACCATTTAGAAATTTCTCATAATGTTCATCTGGAATCTACTCTGCTGAATCTTCCACCCATCAGTTATCTTCCTTCTGTTCTCTCTTCTGTGTGACAGCCCTTCAGATATTGGAAAAACACAGTAATGTCTTCCCTTAATCTTTTCTCTAAGCCAAACACACCATAGTTTCAAACTTTACTCACAGAACTTGGTTTCTAGACCCTCACTACTCTGGCTACCCTCTTTGGATTCCACTCACTTTGTGAATGTTCTTCTTAAAATGTGATACCCCAGAACTTCACAAAGAGTTTGACAATGCACAGGAGTCCACACTAGCAAGTTGGTGTGCTATCAGTGCAGTATAGTATTGGGCTCCACATAAAGTAGTGATTACATACATTAATTATAAAGCAGGAGGTCAGCAATTCAAAGATTATCTTAGCTGTGGATTCAGTATATGACTTTAGGGAAGATCTTATCTCTGAGCTCCCTCATTCTTACATAATGTGGGGAGAATTATACTAACCTAAAGCAAAGCACTAAAGACAAGTGATATCTGGTCATCTAGTTCTACATTCTGCTCTGTGACCCACCATAACATAGCCCTAACTCTAAACCCCAGTTCATCAGACCACTTTCATATAGTGCAGGGGTAAGAAACCTTTGACTCTTCATATGCTTTGGACTTCAGTTCCCAGAAGCCTCAGGCAACATGACCAACCATAGGTAATTGCAAGAAGATTGCAAGATTGTAAGAAAAACAGCCCAAAACATCTGGAGTACTAATACTTCCTCAACTTTGATATATAACCATTGAATATAGAGTGTTTAGAAGATGAAACATCCCAAATCTTATTCATCCACAGATGAAGGGGGTGGACCCACTGTGGTGGATCACAAGGTCTGCTTTATTCCCTGGGACCACATGGACTTCAAAAAAATAAATTCCCCACAAAGAACAACAAAATTGGAAGTGGCCAGAAGCCCAGCACTGATTTGGAAAAATCATAATCTTTATGTAAAATATTGGGAAGGGGAATGCAATCTATTTAAAAGATGGATGGCATCCTGCAGACAAATCACTCCCTTCTTTGGGTCAGGAAAGGAGCTGCAAAGAAAGAAAGAAGGAAAGAAGGAAAGCAAGCAAGCAAGCAAGCAAGCAAACAAGCAGGCAGGCAGGCAGGCTGGCAGGCTGGCAGGCAGGCAGGCAAGCAGGCAGGCAGATTTTTGGGACCTACGTGCAGTCCTAGGGCCAGCAGCACAGCTTGGAGCATGTGGAGAGGAGGCGGGAGGAGGTGGGGCCACTGTGAGTGGGGCCGTGGCTGCAGTGCATGGGGACATAGCCAGGGCATACAGGGGTGTGGGCAGGATGTGCAAGGGCATGGCTACGGGCCAGGACACCCCCAAAAAACATTGCCACCTGGGGCAAGCCTCCATTGCCCCCCCCCATCCTTATACGACTGCCTATAGCTGCATTTTTCCCACTGCTGGTTCACAAAGCAATTGGATGCAAGGCACTGTCTTTCAATATCATGCACCACCTTATTATGATCACAGAAGGGAGACTGCAAGTATAAAGCATTATGTATAAAGCCTTACAAGAACTGCCATAGAAGTCATTTTCAAAACTTTTCATGAGCACTCCTCATGTTGACATTATTGGTGGCACATTATCACAGTGCAGACCAGTGGTACTTTGTGAAGTGGTTCATTTGAAGTTTCAACCATCCTCCAAGGGAGCAATGACATGGGGATTCTTAACTCACTAAAGCACAGGAGTCAAGTTGCTAACAGACTTAACAGGATTGGTCTTGACCATGGCATTAGCAATCCACACTGGATGCAGATAACTACTCATCAACACTACATGATTATACAGTGCTGTGTTGACAGTTCCCAGACCTCCTGTGCTGCTTTGGGATGCCCTCTGGCAAGGGGTTCTAAATGTGATAACCTTCAGATAACTACCTCACTAGCTGTTATCAAGGAAAGCTAGGCTTCATTGGTCCTCTATTTCCTTTGTAAAATTGTTTTGTTTACAGTGGCTGATACCTATTTTCTTCCAAATTCAAGGGGCACACTCCAGGAAATGGTTATGAGAGTATATGTTTACTTCTCTCACATTAAAACAGGGATTCATAACCTGTGAACCCCAGACCACTTAGTGGTCCATGAATAGATTTAAAAGGGGTCTACTAAGCAGGTGAATTTTTTTATTGCTTTCGTGTTTTTTCAAATATTGCATTTAAATGCATTAGTTTCATTGGCTTCTTCAAATTCTCAAAGGGTTCAGTGAGTCCCCCATAAAAGTTTTTTTAAAAAAAAAACTGTGTAAAATAGATAATTTATACTAGGTTGTCACATCCTTGATTATCTTTCTCCTGAATTAATGTTCAATCTCAAAACTTCCAACTTGTTATGAAAGTATTCTTTATCCTTCCAGTGGATGCTGATAATTATTTTAATTCACCCCCTCCAGCACTGTCCTTCCCAAGCACTGAAAAAAAAAGTCAGTTGTCACGTACTGTGAAAAAAGTCAACTCTCTGAACATGGCGGTTCACAGACAGTGTACAGGAAAAACTAAGTGTGATTTTGGAAACATGGAATCAGACTTATCCTAAAGGAACAGACCATGTTAAGCTCAAATGGCAGCAAAGAAAAGGGGATGTGACTTAATTGTCGGTGCTGAATTGATTTAAGCTCAGTGGTTTACAGCCATCCTTTTATGGAGTAACTAACGATTTAGTTAGGTATTGTATCTTCCTACCCATCTTTAACATTTGGGTGTTTTGTTTTTTGGTTGTTTGGGTTTTGTTTTTTTTTAAATATACGCATTTATCATCAGTACATATGAGGCTGCCTCCCAGAGATCTAAACAAATAGCCTCAAACAAGCTTGCTCCATGCGAGAGCCATGCTCATAATCAAATGTTTGAAGTATACTTCAACCACCTTAGCAGTTAAAAACAATTTTAATTGAAAATATGCATTTGTAATGGCAAATGGAAAGATTTCCTGTAATAGCAGTAACAGACCCATTTTCTAATAAGAACGAACAATACAGTTTGATGACTGAAGCATCTGTATATAGTTACATACAACATTTCTGTACTGCAAGCTGCCAATTTATTTCAGCAGTGAAAAGCTTGATTTATTGTTTGTAGCATTACCATCTGTTGTAGTTATTACAGAAATTATATATAAACCAGTTAGTAAACACTTTGCCCCATTGTCTGTTGTTTTGATAATCACCCATAATAACATCTAGCATCAATATGGTCTTTAAACCCAATTTGGGAGTTAATGGAATAAGAGGAGGCAGTCAGTATATGCACTAGGGTAATGTCATTAGGAATGTTTGTGAAGAACAAATTAAATCAGTTGTAAATTGCACTCTCAAGTCAGCCAGAAAACCAGTCTTGTTCAGGAGAAGGGATTTATATTTTAACCTCGTGCAGAAAATGCACTTAAGCAGATTAAAATAAAATAGGGACTTCGTCGATGGATGTAAATGGTAATTGCTCCAGCTCTAATGGTTTCCTGTTGGCTATGTCATGCAGTGGGCACAGCTATTTTAAAGTTAACCAGTGCTTGAGGTCATACTTTTACAGATTCAGCCATTAAACAGGGCTAGACATGTCACTAAATGGCTGATTATTCAAATGATGGAGCTGCTCCAAACTTATCTGTGTCATATTTTGAACACAGGATGTTTTTTTTTAAAGGTACAGTTGAAATAAATATAGATGAAATGAATTCAAGTAGAAGTCAATGGCAACATTATTTGGCGGAGGGGGGGAGTCTCATTTGTTCTATACAACCAATTTAGCATTATTTTGTGCATGTAAAAGTGACTACAATGTTCTGCATATTTATTTGGCAACATGTGCAAATAAAGAGGCACATCCAAAATCTGGTCTCCAAGTAACTTGTGTGGATGAACTGCTTCAGTTGTTATGCTTGAGATAAATTTGATCTATATATGGAAAATGGATATTCCAATATATTTAAAATACATATTTTATGGCAATATATTTAGGAAATGGCAATTTATTTAGAAACTTCATTTGGGAACACGTAATCACTTGATTAGCTTATAAAACACCTTCGCATATTATTATGGACATATGACTTGCCTACTTAAAAAAAAGTCTGCAGCAATTACTCTTATAAGCATTAGATGTCTTATTTATTTATTTTTATTGTATTTGTAGGCTGCCTTTCTCTCAGAATTGGGAGAATTGGAATTTATCAGTTTGGAAATGAAAAGTTGCCCACAAATTACTCTTCTTGACAGTTTTTTACTACTGTTTTAAAAAAGTAGCCTTCAGTTTGTTGATGTAAAAGAAGCAATTCTGTTGAAATAGTTCATACAGAGATTTTTTTTTTGACTTAATGAAAAGCATGAGGGCCTTGAGTGGATATTGTTTTATATATCCATTTAAATATAACACTATTCTGACGTGAAAGGTTTAGAACTTCTTTTGGTTGTGTTTTTCAGCCTAGTTCATTAAGTTGAAGTAGGAGAGTGTCTCTTTTTCTTTCTGCTATGCATTTCTACAGCAATCTTTCCCCTTCCCAGCTTCCCACACTTCCTGAGCTGGGAAAAAAAGAGGCCCATGAGAGGATCTACCACCCATAACATCTTCCCTTGGGCTTTAACTGGAATGTGGGAAGCCAAAGGGGCTGCAGAATATCACGGAAATGTTTGCATGATCAAAGACAGAATGCTTACATATGCTCACCTTGGTCAGCTCAACAGTAAGGTAAGCACAATAACTCCTCACCTCACCAATGATCCTCTCCTCAGAACACTTTTAAAGCAAAAAGAATGGTTAAAAAGAGACTTTCAAAAGAATGCTGTTTTCATGTGGCAGTAACCCAGCCACTGTCATTTGTTAACTTGCAGTCAGACAACTTGCAGTCAGTTAACTTGCAGTCAGACAACTATAACATTGCATTTGAAAATGTTGAATGAACTAATTTTTTAATTATGTTGTTGTAATCAATATCTTACTTATTTTGAAATATCTGTCCTGGTACCAATTCATTTTCAGGCGCATCTCAAAGCACTGGCTGTGATCTTTAAACCCATAAATGTCCTGGGTTATGACTATCTCAGAGAATGATACCTCATGCTCCCTCAGATACTCTTCTTCTAGTTCATGTGGATATCACATAGAAGCAAGACTGGCCACTACAAGGTGAAGAACCTTTTCAGTTACAGCTCCATGTCATCTCTGCATTTTTCTCTCAAATGTCAATTAAGACATCTATCTCACAAGGAGCCTTTGAGATGGACTAATTTTTATTACTTCTGTTTCTGTTCAGGGGGTTATGGTGAATTTTTAAAATTAGGGCTGAAACAAACCTTTCAACTTTCAAGAGTATTCATTATAGAGAAACTGCAGCATCCTAGTTCATGATGTAACCTAATTCTGAGGTGGATTCTGGAAGGAACTAGTAACCTACATTGGTGGCTGCCATTTTAGGCTGCAGTCATTAGAGTGGTCATTCCTGTTCCCAGTAGATAAAGCTTATCATCAAGTACTGATGATCATTGTTAGTATCATTGGTAGCGACCCAGTAGTAGATAAGCCACAAGTGCTGATAATATAGATTCTAAATGAAAAGGGAAATTTTTGCCATACATCAGAAAGCCATTATCAAGACAGCAAGAGAGACTTCCTGTCGGAAAGAGTTTCAAAGAACAGGTGCAACTGCTGAGAAAGTCTCTCCCTCATCCAAACATATTACAGTGGGACCAAGAGGGTATCTGTTAATGAACTGAATAATCAATGACAGAATTCTATGGGAGCATTACACAAGTGTAAAAAATAGTTGTACAGGTGGATGTGACTTTTCAGAGATTCTATAAATGTAGTATTAGTGCTTCCAGCCATCACACAACTGCACTGACAGACAGCCCTTTCTTTTAATTTGCATTGCTGGACAGGGAGCTAATTGACCATGGTGCACCAGGTGAATTCATGGTCATGAAGTATATGTGTGTGTGGGTGCCTTCAGGTCAACTGTCAAATCATGGTGACCCCATGGATTTCGTAAGGTTTTCTTAGACAAGGAATACTCAGAGGTGGTCTGCCATTGCCTTGCTCTGAAATAAAGCCTACAGCACCTGGGATTTACTGACATTCTTCCATCCAAGTACTAACCAGAGCTGACTCTGCTTGGCTTCCAAGATCAGACAGGAACTATTGACTTTAGAATATTTAGGCCCTGTCAACTACTTACTGTCTGCTAAAATATAAATGCTCTTGGCCCTTGTCTTTAGACAAGGATGGGCAACCTCCAGAAGTCTAGCAGCCATTTTTCTGCTTCCCTGGCCCTCTGTAGCCATAACATTTTTAAATGGTGTGTTGTTTAAAATGCAAGCCATTTTCTAAGAGGCAAGTTTTCTGCCCCTCAAAAAGTGTGTGCCCTTTTTTTATACAAGAAATTTACCCCCAGGTGAGAATTTTGTAAGAGGAAAACAGCTTGAGGCTGCTTCATGTTGCCCTCAGGTCATATGAATCCCACTCCTCCTTTAGACGGTAGCATGGTTGAAATTGTTTCAAAGAAGCACACCAGAACTACTCTGTATTTCAACAATGAGGGAAAGAAAGTTACCACATGGACAACAACAGTTTACTTACCACAGAGTGAGTCTGTCCCAAGTAGCTTTAAAGTGCATACAAACTTTACATTTCTAAGAGTTTTAAAGGGAAACTCATACCTCTGATACCAACAGAAAGAGCTCAATGGATCTATTACTGAGATAAAGTACATGGATCTCTTTAGAAAGTGTGATATAAATGCTAAGCCTTATTATCTGTAGTGGGAAATTTTGCACACAAGCCTCTTGCTTAGATTTATCTTTTTCTTAATCTCATTTAAAGAAGCATAATCAACTTGTGAAGAATAGCTCTACTTGTTGCCATAACACAAATGCAACCTTCTTTTATTCTTGGCGGCTGCTGGCCTCATTTTTCTCCAACTAAAATCAGACCACTATTGTAAGGTATCTGGTTTGAATATGTCACATTAGTGCAAAATTACTCTAAATAGGAATGTGGCAGATAACCATCGCTTGCAGACTAATAGCACAGGGTCTATCGTCTATCTAAAAAGAAAAAAGCATGCCATTTCCTGGGTGGTTACTATATAATTTGCTTCAGATTCCAAGTTGATTTTCATAGCATAGTAAGGATGCTACAAAGATTTTGCTTTTTACTTTGCTTTAAGTAAAATATACACTGTTATAGTCCAACCACAATTCCGTGCTCTCTCAGCAGCACTAATACATCTCACTGTGAAAAGATACCTGCCAGCAGGTAGAAATGTATCCCAATCTCATTGCTAATATAGTATTATTTGATAACCATTTAGTGTAAGATTGCATTATGTTCAGAGTAGAACATTTTTTTCACCCACTGAGTCCTTGTTCAGCTCAACTTACTTTGAGACAGGATGACCATAAACACATAAAGACACCAGCCTGAATGCCCTGTCAATGAAGTAGCTTTTCAAAATCTACCATATGATTAAATCATCTTGATAGTCAGATATCCCCTTCTGCACTGTTAGATCTTAAGATATCTCAAAGATTTGAACACAGATGCTATAATGCACAGAGGAGGGGTACATTTGTTTCACTTTTACCATACAAGAATCGGTTCTGACTTTGTCTCATTCTCCAATCATATTAAAGGGAAATGGTACTTGTTTTTCTGAGTCATATATGTAAAGCAAAAGAACACCTGTTTCGAAAATATGCTCTCTATTCACCTATGAATAGAGGCTAGATTAACAAAATGATTCAAGATGGCATTTACAAAAAGCACAGCTGCTAATCCCTCTGTAAGACTGCTTGTCAGAATAAGAACGGCATATTGTCCTGACAATGCCAACTATGGAACTTTTTATTTTTATTTTTTCTGGAATTTTGTTCAATACAAGTCATTCAAAAACACAGAGCATATTCTGGAAGAATTGTAACAGCTACTTAACATGGAATCCCTTTTTCATATTACATATAGTTGACAATTGTACTCTAGCAATATTTCCCTAAACACTATTAAAAATTTAGATAGCATCAGTATTTTCATATAAGGGCTATTTAATTATTTAGAGATTAAAATATTTACATTTCCTCTACTCTTTAAAATAGGATTTCAAATAAAACCATTACAAAACCTTACAATAAAACCATTTTTTTAAAAAAAATTCCAGATTAAAACAATACAATATCCTAAAATAAGATAAAAATATACTATACTAACTGAGAAATTAAAAGCAGCTTTTTATAAAGCTACAAATACTTAAAACTATGTACATGTGTATTTAACATTAAAATTAATAAAAATATTGTTTTGACTTGACATTGGAAAGAAACCAATATTGGCTACATTCAGACTGGGGAAGAACATTCCACAGTCAGGGTATCAGAATTAAAAAGGCCCTCTCCCCTGACTTCTTACACTGCATCACCTTCACTGGTGGAACATAGAGAAGGGTTCTCTCTTGCAGACCTCAGCCAGGTCTATACTGGGAATGACTGTCTTCCAATACCAAGACTGCCCATTGTTTAGGGCTCTAAATGTCATCACCAGAACCATCTTATTATTCTCTGTAAATATGTTTTCATATTCAGAATAGAGATATATATAGATATATATCTTCCACTATCCAATGGACTAAAACCCTATTGGGAAAGAGATACATGTTACTATTCAAATTAAATCATTGAAGCTAACTATAGGGAAGAAAGAGAGGTTGAGGATGGAAGGCACTTCAGGCCAACAGTCATAGGCACAGAATAAAGTGGTAATGTATTTATAGCATAGAGACATGGTGTACATTTTCAAAATAGGACTGAGAACACCGTTCATTTGAATCCTGCCATTCATTAACTTAAAACGTAAGGAAGCATAGCCTTCCACACTGAAATATGAGATAATAATGCTGAGACCTCTTTTGAGACCTCTTCTACTTTTTCAAAATCTGATGGTCAAAATATTGGACTGGCCATTAAAGGAGTAGCAGAAGGTTATTCTGAACATTTGTTCAAATGGAAAAAAAGAAAGAGAAAATCAGTGATTTCCTACTCTTTAGCCAACACAGTTGTGTGCTATGTTGTAGGAGACTGACTTAGGCCATGTCTTCTCTAGACTGTTACAGTGCTATTATTCCACTTTCGACATCCTACAGAATCCTGAGGTTTGCAATTTAGGGAGGGGCCTGCCCAGGTCCCTCCCTAAACTGCAAACCTCAACATTCCATAGGATGTCAAAAGTAGAATAATAGCACTATAACAGTCTAGTGTGGAAATGGCTTTAATTGCCCAATACTTATTGAGTAGCATTTTTACATCACCCTCCTACACATATCTTTTCAGAATTAAGCCACATTGACTTCAAGGGGGCTTACTCCCAGAGAAGTGGATAACATATCTCAACCTTATTATAGACAAAAATTTTAAAAAGTGGCAAAACACAGATAATCCAATGGAGATCTGTTTTGAAAATCTGTCACAACTGAAGAGCAAATTAAGTCTCAAAATATACCTGAGGCAATCCTTTTGTATTGATTCATTGCACCCAACATCCGAGAATGAAGTTACAAGACTCTGTTTGTGCATTTAAATGAACAACAATATTTTACTTACTTTTATATTACTTCAAGGAAGTACAGTGCTGCTGTCTAGAACAGAAGTCTAACTCCCTCGTCCATCTGCCTATCCTGGGATTCCACAGGATGAGGTCATGACAATTAAAGAATATGAAGCTGATGCAACTGTGTAGTCTGTACAGATACACACTCTTTTAAAAATAATTCCACCTGGGCTTCTTTAACTGACGCTACTACAGAGGAATTTGAGCACGTGCCACCCAGTATATTACCATATGATGTCAGTATGGAACAAAAATAACCAGAAAATATGCTATGAAGGTGGTTCACACACACATATTACGGAAAATATTGCTCCATCAAGTCACTGGAACTACAGTTCTTAACATGTCATCTTAGCACATCTTAGCGTATCCATTACGATTGTCCATTAGGGATATGAATCTTATTGTAAGAATGACCATATCTTGCAACAATAACTTCAGGGACCAGTACACATTCATAACAAAAATATGCTTACTTTCTTGACAAATGAGTGAAGCTGAATAGGGTCATGTTTGTTTGTTTACATGGTTTTTAATATTGTCAAGATAAATCACTGCAAAAAGAAATTGTTTAAAATCAATAACAGTAAAAGTAACAATAAAAGCATAATTATAGCCTAAACATAGTCACATAATATTAAAAAAAAAAATTAAATCCTGAACAAATTAAAAAGTCCTAGGAAAATAATATGGTTGTCACTTGTCACTGAACTGATATCAAGTTAAGAACCAAATAAACTTCTGTAAGAATTACAATTTGGTTGCCACCACTGAAAAGGCCCACCCTACTTGCAGTCTCTTGTCTTATCTTATTCCGTAGAATAAGATATCTTATCTTATTCTTTAGAAGCCCCTAGAGAGGGCCTCCAAAGAACTCAAGCCATGAAGAGATTTGCGCCATGGCCTCAAGACACAAAGAGACTTAAGGGGCAAAACCAACATGATTAACTGAGACCAGAAATGGATTGGAAGCCACTGAACACTATAAAGTGGCCTGACATACTTATATTATTCAGTTCCAGTTAGCAGCAGTCTCACAGCTCTGGTCTGAAGTTATATCTCTGGATGTTTCTAGACTTTGATTCCCTTCAGACCTAAAGCTGATATACTCTGGACATCAAGGGTGTTAGTCATATCTCAGGTGGCCAAAGGGACCGAAACTACTATTATTAAACTGATTGCATTTATTATGTGCCCTGGCCTTTGACTGAGACAAGATGGTGTTAAAAACCAGCCTGCGATGTAAACATGAAGATGTTCTTTATTAGTGTCCACGTTTTCCTAAACCACCTCAAATGTTTATTCTTTCATGCTAAGTATTGTGAGGTAGCTCTGTCATTCAAGACTAACCTAACATCAGTTAACTGCTCCAAGTAGGTAATTATACTCTTGAATTCCAATTTAAAACTATATTGTCAGTTTTCCATCTTGCATTCTCTAATACATTCTTATACAGAGTCATAACACACCGTTTTACCAGCTTGCAATGCACGTTGCTTTTTATTGGTGACCTCAATGGAGAAAAATTGTTTCTTTTGAATTACCTGCTTCAGCCAAGTTACAGGCAGCCAAGCTTGAAGGGAAAGGCAGAGTGAATATTACTTGGCCCATATAACTTCTAAATGTAGCACACTGTTAAATCCAATGTGATTTTACATTCTTGCAAGAGGACTCTTGTTTAAGTTATTTACTTCAATTCCCACACAAATGTGAAAATTCATAACCCAGGAACATGGCCTACCCATCATCCCATGGGCTTCTAGAATGCCGTAGGGAGGCATTGTAATGAAGCTTTGTACAATACAAGTATTAACTACTGCATCTAATAGTTGAGTGATTTCAGGGGAAATGAACATATCAACTTAGGCCCTTTCCGCAACTCACCTTTTCTCGGTGCTGGGATGCGGGGATCATGTGAGCAGCCTCCAGTGAGAGGCTCTCGCGTCCCCATTGCTTCAGCTCCGCAGCTGCCGGCTGCTCACGCAAGAGACACACCTCTTCCTTCCGCAGTGCAGCCTGGGAGTTTCCCAGGCTGTGCTGGGGCAGGAAGCGCAAGTGCCGAGGCTCCGGAGCTCCGCATGCACGGCAAGTGCACGCGGGGCCCCGGAGCGATGCGTGATCGCGCACCATTTTTGGCTTAAAGCCGAAAATAAAAAAGTGCACAAGCGGCACCTGCCAGACCCTGGAGCATCGCACGATTGTGAGTGTGTCATGTGGACCGCTCCTCACATTCGCGTGACGCTCGAGGGGCCCTTTCGCATGGCAAATGCCGTGCGAAAAGGGCCTTAGTTATCTTTGTGTTTGGTTTCTTTCATTCTTATTGCATTTTAGCCCATTCATCTACAGGCTACCTGGGGTTTGTTCTGCTTCACATTTTATCCTCATATCTATGGGGAGTAGGTTAGGTTGAGAGATACTAACAAGAGCAAATTCCACCCAGCTGAATTTGTGGAATCATGTATCAAAAACAGAACAACCAATGGCACAGGCACATGAAGTCCGGAGGGGGACAATAGACATGGTTGCACCCCCAACTCCCTCTGTGTGATAGTTGTAGGGCTTTATCAAACACAGTGCTATTATCCACTTTAACTGCATGGCAACATCCTGTGGAATTCTGAGGTTTGTAGTCTGGTGAAGTCCAAGAGCTCTCTGACTGAGGATTCTAAATGCCCCACTCTAAACTTCAGATCCCACGATTCCATAGGATGTTGCCATGGTAGTTAAAATGGAATATAGTGCTATAACTGTGGAGTGTGGTGGGCCCCTTAGCAGATCCACTGAATGAATGGAAAGAGCTACATTATACCTAATATGCTGTACTCTGTCTATAGAACCCAGTTATACTTGGGTTGTCAGAGACACTCACTGGGAGGTATCCTACATCAAGTGGGCATAATATAACACTCTGCTGATGCAGTACCATGTATTCTCTCCCCTCCACCCCACCGTTTAGATATCAAGCCCCAGAAGAGGCCTCTGTGATCGCTTTTTACCATGAGGAGTGGGAGCTTTTGGACAGGGTACAAAGAGCAAGAGAAGAGAATAGTCATCTGTACCCCATCCAAGACCATTTCTGCACTAGATTGTTATAGCGCTATTATTCCACTTTCAACATCCTATGGAATCCTGGGGTTGCAGTTTAGGGAGGGGCCTAGCAAGTGTAACGGCAAGTTGCACCAATGGACAAAGTTTTTATTCATGCATGAGATATTGCTGTTTTGCCCCAGTCAATTGGTTTGCTATGGTGGGGAGACCGGTCCTCCAATTAAAATGTGTGCCTGGTCCACAGCAGGCAGCTCTCAGTAAAGTGTTAAATCTAATGATATCCAAGTCAACTTAGAAGTAAACTCCACTGAATTCAATTTGTTTTATTCCCAGGTAAGTATGCCTTGGATCCTCTTGCTTAGTCCCAACTGGAGCAGCTCCACTGAATTAATTGTTTAATGGTGAGTTAATATTTAGGAAAATCCTATTGATTCTAGGTATCCACTCTAGTGTGGACTAACAACATGGTTCAGACCCAAGAATTCTATTTCAGTCTAAAGTTATTTTTTTAATCATACTTTACTAGGCCATTTCTGCACTAGCCTGTTATAGTGCTATTATTCCACTTTTACCATCCTATGGAATCCTGGAGTTTGCAGTTTACGGAAGGACCTCAAAGGATGTTGAAAGTGGAATAATAGCACCATAACAGGCTAGTGCGGAAATAGCCCTCGAATCTTTAGAGAAAATTTCTTGTCCTTCAGACAATAGTAAGGCTTGTCACACCAGTCACAAACACTTGTATTAAGATGTCCGCTTGCAATGCCAGAAAATCCCAGTATATGATAATGGACACCCTATTTAACCCATAATCATATGCAAGCTTATCTAGTTGTAATTCCTATTGAGATATGCATGGATTGTATTGCTTGCCACTAAACACTAGGGATGTTTTAACTTTGGCCACCCAGATGTTTTGGACAACTTCCTTAATCCCTTACCATTAGCCTTGCTGGCTGGCACTTCTGAGTATTGAACTCCAAACCATCCAGAGACCCAAAGGTTCCCTATCACTACTGCAGGTCGTCTTATGCCTCTCTTTCCTGGTACAAGTTGCCTGAGGAATCTTGCAGTCTTTTCAGTCTGTATAGTTAACCATCTTGCCACGCAGCAAAACAGACAGAGAACCAAACTCCTCTGACAGCATCAATTATCAGCAGGTAGAAATATTTCCTTCTTACCTTTCACCCCTTTTTAAAATTGTCCTTTTGAGTTCTGCACTCTGTACCCCCTGGTCAAGACCATCACAACCATTACCATCTGTAAAATTCATTGCTCCATAATGATCTAGCTAAAGCTAACTACACATGCAAAAAAAAAAAAAAAGTGTGCTGCATTGTTCAACAGTGCTAGTGGAGATTTTACTCATAAGAATCATTTAAGCTAATAGCACTCCATGTTTCACTTGCCCATTGCCCTGTAGGTAAAATGAGCCTGTGGCACTAAATTTAATGAAGCTTTTCTATTCCCAGGGCTGAATATTCAGCGGTAGAATTTCTCATTCTGCTTTGCAGTGAAGCAAGGATACTTTTAAGATGCCTTCCAGATACACCCAAAACGATGCTTGAAACAAACCCACAAAGTTTCAGTATCATTGGCTTGACACTGCACTCAAGGCAATGACAGCATTATGCAGTTATGGCCTTCTTTTCAGCCCTTTAAAGGTCTTTCAGTACTTGCGTAAGACAATCCTGAACATGTAGTTAAAAAAATAAATGGTGGACATTTTGAGGATATTTCATGAGCTGAATTTCTCCAAAATATCCATCATTGTTAAAATAAATAAATCACTTTATTGATTTAAAATATGCATTAGATTTATGAGTCCATATTTTTGAAGCCTTTTTCATCACCATTTCAGTGGGGTGGTAGATTAGCGGAAGGAGCTATTGCCAAAGTTGAACTATGACTGAAATTGTGCAGAATCACTGTCAAGTCCATTTCGAGAGGCTTGGCTATTTTATTCATGCATGCATTATATTTATATGCCACCTTTCTCTCTCTGTGGGAACCAAGGTGGTGCACAACAATAAAATAAAATTAGCTAAAAACACAGCAATAAAATTAAACCACAGTTAAGAGATCAGCATCTTTAAAAATCATAAATTAAACAATATAAAATCATTTTTTTAAAAAAATATGCGTAACGTAAAACTAAAGTACTAACCTACCACCCATAAGATGGCTCCCTGAAAACAATTAGTCATTAAAAGACTGCTTGAACAAGAAGGTCTTTGCCTGATGGCAAAAGAAGAACAGAGAGAGAGAGACAGCCTAGTATCCCATGGAAGGACATTCCACAGGGTGGAAGCAGCCACTGAGAAGATTCTCTTGTCCTTACCAAGCAGATCTGTGATGGTGGCAGGACCAAGAGAAAGTCTTCCCCTGAGGATCTCAAGAATCTGGCGGGTTCATATAGGGAGAAACAGTCTTTCAAACAGTCTGGGCCTAAACTCTGGTTAGTAATTTTCTCCATCTCCCAAGTTACTTTAGTTTTGACCCAAGCACCCTGGAGAGGGATTCAGAGATTCTGGGTAACAAAGTAGGAATTCCAGGGAGGATTTTTTTTTTTTATTCTTCGTCTTTCAAGATTAATGAAAGACAGAGAACTTTTCAAAAGTCCTCCTCCTCCTCCTCCTCCTCCTCCTCCTCCTCTGGCATACCCCCACTGAACAATTCTGGTCTGACATGTTCATTTAAGGGTTGCTGTAAGTAAGTAAGGCACACAACAGCAAGAACAACAAAGAACTCGTATTTGCTGTGTCTGCATTCCCTTGGTAATTTTTCCTTCCAACCTCTTTTTTACGGATACCTAAACTCTATTTTTAACTAAAGTTTTAAGTCATTGCAACGCTAAAAATGTGGAGACAGAAGGAAAATTTCAAGGGCGAGGGCAGATTTCTTACTGGAGGGCAATACCTTCATTTTTGTCCCCCTGTAGCTACACTCTTATACAGTGCTTACTGCTTGTCAGAATAATATGTCTGGCCTCAGAGTGCATGCATTGTTTAGGAGAGGCTGTACTCTTAATAAATATCAAAATACAATATATATGAAGCACCGGAAGCTTGCGATGAGGTATTACATTAGGTCCTGGAAATTAAATTACACATAAATGAATGTGTAAAACATAAGCAAGCTACCTCCTAGCTAGCTAGCCCCATCCAATCAATAACGGATTTGGCTGCAGATCAAGCATGCAACAAGCAGTACCTTGAGTTCACCTTTACTATAAATTGTTCACTCACTGAGGAGCAATAATTGCATTCCTTGCAAGTGATGACATCACACTTAATAATGACCAACAGTCATATACACACGCACACATACATACACACCTGTATCTCAAAAAATTAAAATTAAAATTCTGGACCTACAATATATATGCAAAAATTCATACTAAAGCAATTATCAATTTTGCTCAAAGAGAGAGTAAATGCTTTATAATTAAGCCTATAGATAAATTGTGATGGCATTTGTGTGTTTGCTGTAATGCATGAGGAAGTATGTTCATGAACAGGTATCACATATTGCTTTAGTTCTTGGTGATCTGCAGTGTAGTGCCATTGGAAGTTCTATCATAATATACTGGGTAGCATTTAAGTGGGGGTGTTGAATTTCATTTGTTCCATGCTTTGGTGAGTGCTGACTTCAATCCACACACACTTATAGAATAATGTGCGGGTCAAAATGCAGTTTTCCTTCAGATTTTTTTTGTTTTCCACAACTTTTGCAGGGCAGTTTTTGCTCAAAGAATATTCCAGAATGCATATCCATATTTGATGGCAAGGTAAGGTGAAAATGATTCTCTTGAGATTAATCCTCTGTTAAAGAGCTTGAATTCATTGTATTGAACTATAGCACTAAAGATCTTTGGCAGAGAATTTTGAGTACCATACCAAACTGCAAATCCAGGTTAATCTAAGATGGAGTCATGACCATCAAAGTGGTATCAAACTTTTATAACTATGTAATGTAGATCTGGGGTGTATTTGCATTCCACATTGCACAGTTATAGCAGTTTGATATCTCTTTAACTATCATGACTCCATCCCATGAAATACTAGGATTTATAGTTTGGTGAAATACCAAAACTTTTCAAATTTGCTGTGAGGGAACTCCTATACCAATGGTTCTCAATCAATCAATATGAATCAATATAGTTTATTGTGGCCAATGGCCATATCCAAGCAGTGGTTCTCAAATTTTGGTCCATCACGTGTTTTAAGACATCAGTTCCCGGAAGCCACAGACAGATTGGCAGGCCTCATCAAAGTACATCACCAAAGTGGTAATCCTATGATTCTGTAGGATGGAGTCATAAATGTGCAGTGTGGATATGTCCATACTCTTAGAGGAGACTGTTATTCATACTTTAGCATCCAGAGACTACAGAGCCTGAAGCAATACTCATCCATTCACATGTAGGATTTGCAATGGAACTCTCTTTCAGGGCAGTTTGGTCTCATCCTCCATGCATCCAGGTTGTGATCCTACCCAGAAAAAAAGTGTTCATAAATGCTTAGGCAGTCATTAGTCTATCACTGATTTGGTTGGAATACTCAGCCTTTGTCAATAGACAAGCTACCTCCCTGTGACAGTGAATGGACACAATTTGTAGCAGCTGAAGAATAAGAATCAATACAGTCAAGTTTTCACATATAACAAGGAAGCAAAAGACATGGGGGCATTTATAGCAGTCATACTATGATTACCTACTTCCCTTACTCACATATACTGGACACTGTATCTTTTCCTCCCTGGTTCTAGAAATGGAGAAAAGTCTGAGGTGGCCAGGACACCTCTGTGACATTAACACTACCATCACATACAAGCCCAGCCTCCTGAGTCATGAGTCAGTGGTCCTGTATAAGTTTCAAGAAAGCAAGCTGTCTTCAGCATGCTTTTTCTATATGTATTCAGATGCCAATCTGTTTTGTACAAAGTGGCTTTTCTTCAAGATTTCCACCATGACAGATCTCTTAGAAGACATGGACAGAGGTAAACATGACAGAAGACCAGTGTGGTATAATATGGTGACACGTGCCGTGCTATCTGACTTAACAGCCATTTTGTTAACATTTTATGCATGTGACTGATTGAGAAGTTCTACCACATCCTAAATTCCTGTTCTCCTCATCATGATGGTATGGCAATGAGGGTAAGGCAGTAGGATAACAGCTTGAGGATGTTTTTCTCTTTTCGCTAATTGAACAGGAGGAATTGTTAACCAAGCTCCATCCTTTGGATTGTAAACCTTCTTGCCTATCTTGTTCATGTTTTTGTGACATGATGACCAAAATGCTGGTGGAGCTATGCCAGTGGAACAAATAGAGAGGCATCATATTGCCATGTCCAGCTTATTTTGCAGCAGCTTATCTTCTGTAGGCACATTTGCATATTCAGCCAGCATGGAGGGCTTTTTGCTCTATCCTATAGGTCCTCTGTCAGTGTATCTTGTGCCCTAAGACTATCAACAGGATCATTTTTATGTTAATAAATCTGATTGTTCCATTAAACCTTGGAGCCTACTTTCAGCTAATCCACTTTCAGTTGCATTGACTAGTTCTAGTAAACTAACCCAGCTGAACACTGCACTGTTTTTAAAGTAATATCATTTCATTATTACTGTTACTTGCAATTTATACAAAAAGAAAAACATTTAGATAGATCAATTTATGTGCAATCAAGAAAGATTTTTTAATACAGTAAGAACAAGCATATAAGATTATGTAGCTTTATAAGAAATATCTGATTCATTCCATTTGATATAGAAGAAGGAGAAAGAAGAAGCTCAACATATAGTGTTCCCAGAGTAATATGTTTGGTAATTTAATGTGCTGAGCAACAGTTTTCAAAGAACGCACACTAGCAAATATCTCTTTCTGCAATCCTTGGAAGAGTCAAAAGTGAAAACCTTTTCAATTTTTACAACCATGCCTCTGTGGTGGGCTAAGTCATTTTGCAGACTTCTGAGGCAATTTGTCTGGGATCGAGCTATTTCCCCAAGCATCCTGAAAAATCAACATTTCTTTATGTTCTGAAGGCTCACAAACAAAATGAACAAAAGGCAACCCAAAAGAAAACCTGTTGCTAAATGTTAACCAAAATCCAATTCAAACTCTAAAGAAGCAAGGAAAATCCAATTCTCACTCAAAGGAAGCAAGAGAAAAGTGGTATTCAGTGCAATCTTCATCATATAGCCTTACAGATACAGGGCTTGTGTCTTCATTTCCCATTAGGAAGAAGCTGCCTTGTTGCTTTTGCTCGTATATTTTTTCAAACTATGCACCAGTAAGAAATGATAACAGTGTGACAACCTGGGCTGTGTTTATTTACGCATTTTTTAATTTCTATTCCTCTTTCTTTGGCCCATTCCAAGGGGACACTGGTGTTAAGTCAATGAGTTTCTTCCCAACACCCTACAGACCCAGGAAAACCACCTCTGGAGTATTTCCCAATCCTTCAGAAGTCTTTGGAGTACATGTGGGTTTGCAGTGGGAATGGGAAACTGCACCATGTCAGTAGTCTTGCAACAGGGGATTCAACCCTTTCTTTCCAGCACTTAATAAATGCAGCAACCAAAACAGCCACTGTAATTCTGGGCTGCATCAACAGGAGTATAGTGTCCCAATCAAAGGAAATATTAGTGCCACTCTAGTCTGTTTTGGTAAGATCTCAGTTGAAATAATGCATCCAGTTCCAGGGACCACAGTTCAAGAAGGATATTAACAAGCTGGAACATCTCCAGAGGAGGGCCACCAAGATTATCAGAAGTCTGGAAACCTAGCCTTATGAGGAATGATTAAGGAAGCTGGATATGTTTATCTTGAAGAAGAGAAGACCGAGAGGTGGCACAATAGACATCTTTAAATATCTGAAGGGATGTCATGTAGAAGATGGAGCAAGCTTGTTTTCTGCTGCTCCAGACAGGGCTCCATTAATGTTTTCATAGGCCCTAGGCACTCTTCTATTCAACTCCCTGCCTTGTAGACCCTCATATTTTTAAAAAATCCTGTGCTTAATGGATAAGGTGGCACTGGTTGCAGAAACTACAACACAAACCATTGGATTCAAATTACAAGAAAAAAATATTCCACCTAAACGTTAGGAAGAACTTTTTTTACTGTAAGAGCTGTTCAGCATTGGAGTAGATTGTTCCAGAGGGTAGAAAACTCTTCATCTGTGGAGGTCTTTAAACAGAGGTTGGATGAGTATTTTTAAGGAGCACTTTAGCTGTGTATTCCTGCATGGCAGAGACAAGCTAGACTTTGGACTACCCTTCAACTCTATGGTTTTATGATTCTATGAAATACCATCAGCAGTTGTTGTTGTTGTTGTTGTTGTTGTTAAGTCATTTCCAGCCTATGGCCACTCTAAGGCAAACCTATCATGGGGTCTTCTCAGCAAGAATAGTTCATAGGGTGTTTGCCTTTGCCTTCTGCTGAGGAGTGACTTGTCCTAGGTCACCCTTTGGGTCTCTATGGCTGAGCAGGGATTCAAACCCTGGTCTCCAGAGTCCAGGGTCAAACGTCCATATATCCAATACTCAAATGTTCACTAGTTCATGCATATTACCAGAAGTATAAATGCTAATTTTCTGTCTATGAAGGCCTTGGGTGAAAGTGAGATCTTTGATCCATTATTAGAAATAGCAAAAATCCTTTGTCGATTTGATTTGTAGATCTAGGCTGGGTTGGTTTGAGCCCCTCCACATCTTTTACCCCAAGGAACTGATGGACTTGGAAGTACCAGAGCAAAAGGATATGGTATGAAAAAAAATCACAACAAAGGCCCTTTCAGTATGAGAATGGAATTTTTGGAGACATCTCTGCATAACAACCATTCAGAGGCTATATTTGTTGCAACACTCCTTTTAAAAATGGCTTTACCCTTTCCTGTACAAGGTTGGCTTTGGGCAATTTAGTGATAGGAAAATAACCCAACCTGTTCTTAACAGCTCGGTTTAACACTTCCAAATTTTAAAACTGATTTCAAAAAAATAAGGTTGGGAGCCGGAGAGAGAAATCCCTTTTGCTTATTAAGCTGAGAGGTCTCTTCAAACATGGTTTTGGACCATCTCTTGACACTTCTCCTCAAACTTTAGTTAAATAAATCCTGAAGGTTTTAACCAAGATCACTGGGAGATCTGCAGTCCAAAACAGTAAAAATGATTATCCCAGGACAAATAATAAAACTGAAATGGAAAAAAAACTGTACTGTGAATTCCAGGTTAAACATCTGATATAAAATTAAAGGAGCAGATTTTCAGCACACAAGAAAAACAATTAAAAAGAGCCTTTTTCCACAAACAACTGGGAGAACAAAAACTTAACTTTTGTAAAAAAAAAAATCTTTTTGTGTGGCATTAATACCCAGCTACTTCTATATGTTATCTATATTTTTCTTGTTGACATTCAACCAATTCAGAGCTAAAAATCTATCCCACATTTTTTTTCTCTCTAGGTCATAAATCATAAAAAGGTTATATTTTATGAAAGCTGAAGCTGAGAAGTAAACAGCATATTTGTATCAAAAGAGTTTCATCTATTAAACAGCAATGACAGGGCCCTCTGGGCCAAAATCTAGTTTTCTTACTTAAAAAGCTTAGTTCTTTTGTAGACTCCTGCAGGGACCTATAACAGTTGGAATTGGGTTTTTTTATGCCTTTGAGGCCTCCAAATGAATGTTACAGTTTTCCATTATTTTCTTTTTCTTCTGAGAAAACTAGGCTACCGACTTATTGCCTAAAACCTACACCCCGAGATTGTTCTGTTGTAAAATCTGTCTTCCATCTTAAGTCCAGCATTTTCTTGCTATCTTCCAAATTTCCTTTGCTTTCTGTGTGCTATAGTTTCAACCAGCAGAAATAAACACAAGATCACAGATTAGATGTAATTTGCCATTTAATTTTGTCTAGTTAAAAATTGCCAGTAAATACATACACTAGTGCATGGGAATTGACATTATTCTAAGGGAAAGGTCATTTCATGTAGCATTCTTTGTAGAACTAATGCATGTCTATATACATCCCCCATTGTCCACACAATACACCAGCTGCATAGTTTTACACAAGCCTTTTTGCTTCTTTCCAGCCTGCATAGGTCATTTCCCCTTTCTTCCAAGAAGTTAGTCAATCTTTTGTCTCCCTTTGTTTGGGAAAGTAGCATCCATGAGGCTCCAGCCTCATAATGGCTTACAGCTATATATGAGATCCATCCCTTAGGGGCTCTTGTATTGAAGTATAGGTAATCTTCTTTTGCCTTTCTCCTTTTCTATCTCAAGATGGATTTCCTGAAATACAAGTTTCCTTTTTTTTAACCTTACAAGAACATCCTGAATACTGTCGTCCGTTTCTACCGCAAGCTCATATTGTACTAGCTTTGCTGTATTTGACTTAGTATAGATACCAAAAAGTCCTATACACCCCCTAAGTTACCCTGTAACATAGGCCATTTCCGCACGGGGCGAGGGAATCACCCCGTGACGCTACTCACCGGACTTTTGGGATCCCCGGTCCGGTCCACGCTGCTCCAGAGCAGTGCGTGGCCGCCTCTCTGCACTGCTCCAGGGACGAAAATGGCGGCTTCCAGTTGGTCGAGGCTCTCAACCAACCACTGAAGCTCGCCAGCCTAAAGCCCGCTCCCGGCAGATCACAGGTTCGCACCAATGCGAGCCTGCGAATCTGCATAAGGGAGTAGGCTCGCACTGGCGTGCTCCGTGCTTTTGAAAAACGTCAAGAAACAGGTTTTTCAAGAGCATGCTGGACAACCACTTGGGGTCATTCCAGAGCAGGCTGGGGTGCGGATCTACGTTAAGTAGGTCCGACCTAGTCCACTCCCAGGTGCAGACGTCCTCCCTAGGGGACACTCTGCACCGTTTTAAAAACCCCGTGTGGAAATGGCCATAATGTCATATTATCAGCACTGAACTAAAATTATCAGACTGTTTCCATATAGGAAAGTTAGTAGGAGGAGACATCATCTTGATCTTCATCTCAGACAGCAACATGAGTTGGACCAGTCATGATTAAGGTCTTTCTGTGAACTATTTTATTCCCATCCAAAACAGACTTATTAAAATGCATGGGGCTTTTCAGTCACAACTAATTTAAGTCCCATTTACTTCAGATCTATTAGTGGACTTCATGGATTTCAGTGGGTCTACTAATGTTGAATTTATTCCTATGATAGTAATTGCCCAAAAAGAATTCTTCCCAAATAAAGTTAGTTGGTTCCATTTACTGACATGAAAATCATCAAAGTATTTCTAACAAGTCATTTTGGCTTTTCAAAAACTGTTAAATTTTTTTTTAAGTAAGATCCTTGAATTTTAATAAGGGGGGGGGGGAAGCTTATTTAGTTAAGTTGGCTTTTCAAACTTTTTTTGAATCAACCCTCAATTCTACCACTTGAGCATTATGCTCGAGTAAAGAAATTTTTAAATACTTGACCAAATTTTGGGGAAAGCTGCTGCCTAAAATAATGAAAAGGAATGTTGCACGTCAAACAGTAAAATTCAAATCTAAGAGGAATTGTGGTATGAACTCCAGGCTAGAAGTCCAATATAAAATCAAAATAGTAGGTTCTGAATTACTTTAAGCCACATCTAAAAAAAAAAAAAAAACAGTCTCTGCCAGCCTTATTTTTAGGTGTTTAGAGAGGGGTTCTATCAAGAAGCAAAGAAAGGAGTGAGCTAGCTCCACATACTCTGGCCATTTCCACACTACACTCTTATAGCGCGATTATTCCACTTTCAACATCCTATGGAATGGGACGGCCCCTCCCTAAACTGCAAACCCCAGGATTCCCTAGGATGTTGAAAGTGGAATAATCATGCTATAGGAATGTAGTGCGGAAATGGTCTCTGTCATGAGCTTGATCAGGAAGCTTCTTTTGTGTGTGGATGGTCTCCGTGCAAGACAGAACTCCAGAGTTCTGGTTCACATGCTGATCCTCCATGTGTAGTAGAGATTCTCCTCCTTAGAACCATTATTTTTCACAAAATCAAAGAGATTATGAGGAAGGCAGTATGCCCCCTTCGTTCCTTGTTTGTTTGTTAGTTTAATCTTTTTCTGAAGACTTGAACAGGGTTGAATGGGAATTACTATATATTGGGAATGGTGGCGAGGACAGCAACTGTCTTTCTTGCAGCAGCATACAATAGAATAGACAATGGCAATACAGAAATGGAAGACAAGTTGGGTGCAAGTTGAATGCATCTGACTGAGCAAAGCATTCCACGTTTGGTTCTTTCCTCATCCATTGAACAAGTAGTCTGTCTCACATGATATCTGCAGTACTAAGCAGAACTTGACATCAACACAAGAAAAGGCAATATGACAGCCATTTGTCTGAAGGGCTGTAGCTTAGATAATGGAGCACATTTGTATTCTGATGCCAGAGATAGGATCTGAACCAATAGGTTCCATTTCCAGGGAAACAGATTTAAGTTTAACCTTGCAGGGAAAGGAACCTTCTGTTCACACAAGCTGAGAGAAAAACCTTGCCTTTATTAGAGGTGTTTAAGAGGAAGGTGAATCTATCAGTGATGCTGGAAAAGTAGATTTTTTTTATTAGCAAAGATTGGACTAAATGATCTTTAAGGTCCCTGCAACTCTATGGTTCTACAATTGGAAGACCCTAATCCAGCCAATTGGTATGCATGGCCCTTACAACATCATCACTCTGTCTTATATTTGAGAAAATGAGGTAGATGTGCACCATAGTGTCTACATCATTGGTCATTCTTCTTTGATTATTCGCAGCCCCAAAGTCATTGGAATTCTCCAGAGCATCTTGCAAGCTCTTGTATAAAAGAAATCAAAAATTCAGTCCATGTTCAGCTTTTTAAAGTCTATGACTGCTATTAAAATTAGTGCACCTTAAGTTATTAGAAGATGATAGATCTGGCCCTTTCTGAATGGTGTAATTTCTGATGTAGAATATCTGTATATCAAGCTATTATTACATCCCAAGCAGCGTTAGCAAATTCGCCACCTCTAAACTAGCAGAATAATCACTAACAATTAACAAAATGATACATCTGAGTCGCAGTAATCTTTTTACCTACATCGAACATATATTTGCTCTTTTGATGTCTTGTGTGAATAGGACTGTTTTATGTGAGTGATGACGGGCTAAACAATAGTTCAGAGTTGTAATATAGAACTCAATTTGCTGGAACTATCATCTGAAAGGCTTGGACAATTTATTGAACGCTGCAGATGAAAGAAAGAAGGAGAGGGAAAAAATTTAAAAACTGACCACTTCTAAAAATGAAGAAAATGGGGCAGTAAAGGGTATTGTAATATACTTTAATCTTCCTTAATGCAAGGAAAAAAAATATGAAATGCCATTAAAGCCTCCTTTGAAATGGATGTGTCCTTATTGCTTGAGCACCAAAATCTAGTTAATGAATCTATTGTGAAGGCAAATAAACAGGATAGCAGCAGAGGAGAAGAGATCTATGCATTATACTGATTCATTCAGAAGATGAAAGAGGAGAAAAATTAAAGTTAAATTCATATAAATATTGGAACCAAGGAGCATAGTTGTGAGCCTAGAAAAAAAGAGAGAGAGAGAGAGAGAGATTGGAGGAGGGAGAGTGAAACAGTGATATGGCTGGATTTGCATTTGATCAACTAGTCTAGGGAGATGGTTTGCATACAAGAGTGAAGTCAAGCAAGATGAAAGCTTTTGGAGGGGCCCAGTAATTAACATTTTAAAAGGTTTTTAAGCAACAAAATAATGCTTCCACAATAACATCAATTTAATCATTTTATTTGAGAAATTAAATGGGTTGCAAGTGTTCATTTGTTAGAAGTGGTGTTGACGGCATTTGGAAGGAGTTATCAAATCCTGTTTCTGTGTTAATAGTTTCGAGATGGATTCAATGTGTGCAAAAGATAAATGAACCCTACAGAGATTCATCTGAAATGCCTCATGAAATAAATAACGCTCAGCACAATCTACTGAATATTCAAATCCGCATCAAAGCATGTTGCTCTCAAAAGCCCTAACCCAGCAGTTCTGGTGCACAAGCATTTATAGATGGGTAAGACAACCTATTCTTTCCTGTCAGGGAGAGTTCGGTTGGTACAAAAGAAATGTGAATGTGGAGCTTTCCATGGTGCTGGAAAAAAGAATGGAGGCAGCTCATCATTACATAAAATCCAATAGGAAAACGGGAAGCCTGAAGAGCTTTGGACTGAGAGGACTTCTGGCAAACCCTGCTATTGTGCAGTCTCCCACCTGCAAATTAAACTTGCATAAAATCAATCACTATTTTAGATACAGGTCACTAAGGGTCTGGGCTTCATTTTAAGAAGAAACATATTTAAAATAAATGTATTAAAATAGGATTTCATAGAATCATAGAGTCTGAAGTGTCCTCACTGGCTATCAAGTCCAACCCCCTACTCAGTGAAAGATCTCCAACTAAAGCATCCCCAGCAGGTAGCCGTCCAGCCTCTTTTTGAAGATGTCTAGAGAAGGAGACCCCACCACCTCTCTAGGCAATTGCTTCCAATGCCATTTATTTTACTTATAGCCCAGTCTTCCATTTGAAAACTCAGAATAGCTTCTGAAGGACATATTTTACCCAGATGCTCAGGTTCAGATCAGCTTATCTATAACGATAATACAGCCTCCCACATTTCTCACTGGGTTTTCTTCCCTATGACAAAACTCTTGACTACAAATGTTTTTATACAAAGCAATTTCAGTGCTTAGTTGCAGGTATCTAACTTGATACATCTATTAACTGTTTGGTAAAGTGCAGACTGCCTCCCATTCATTCGTTCATTGTAGCTTACAGAATCTAATAATATCTAATAAATGTCTATTAAAAAGATCTCATGTAACAGTGGGACAGAGGACACTAATTTATCCCACAATAAAGTACCTAAGATGAAATCTAATATGCACAAAAAATGGGTCTGAATTTAGCTCCTTAACTAGGTAGGTAGGTAGGTATGCATCTAAGAAATGTTAAGCACAATACTTTCTGTCTCCAGTCAAGATACCTAAAGAGCCAGATCTATTTTTGTTGGGTTTTCATGAATATAGTCCAACACTTGAAGAAAGCAATGACGCTTAAAATATTAGCGGATAGTGTGTGACTGAGCCTGCCTCCCACTGGGTTTTCAGCTATTTTTCAAAAAGTTGCTGTTGAATGGGGGTGGTGCTATTGCTGCTATTGTGTGTAAACCACATGGCATCATATTAGCAAACCATGATGAATATTTTGTTATGTGGATGAATACGCACACATTTGCTACGTGGATTAATATGCATACATTAATATGCATACATTTTAAGGCCTTCAGGAGAGTGGAAGGCAGGCAGGCAGGCAAGCAGGCAGACATTTTCCATATTAAATGTTTGCAGTCGGTTTTCAACACTTGAGTTATGCGCAGTTCATCTGAGATTGTTAGCTTTTACACCAAACATCCACATTTGACACATTTAACAAATAAACTGAAGACAACATAGGATATTTAACACCCGCCATACTTAGTCTAAGATTTGCTTGAATGTTGGCAACTTGGAGCATCTCAGGATCAGCAAGAGTTGGGCGTTTCAGCATCAGCTTTTGTAAATTATTATTGGTTAGTACAGTGCTGTCAACACATACCACCTTACAGAGTTATTTAGGCAAAAGAGTCTGCTTCTGGCCCAAGTTGCTTAAAG
Source organism: Cyclura pinguis (assembly GCA_030412105.1). NCBI lineage: Eukaryota > Metazoa > Chordata > Lepidosauria > Squamata > Iguanidae > Cyclura > Cyclura pinguis. The sequence goes on along the minus strand of CM059601.1, from coordinate 80,257,756 downwards.
TCAAAGACAGATGATTAGGAAAGTGAGACAAGAAGAGACATGGGGAGGGAAAACAGTTGCTTATGCTTACACATAATCATAGTTAAGAATGAAGATCAGAATCCTTGTGGATGAAAATCCTGAGAACTTTTTTGCTGAGATTTATACAAGTAGTAGATTTATACAAAGTTTTTTTCTCCTCAAGTTTTTTTAAAAGATCTTTTTCAGCTTAGGTACATTATCACCTTTCCCTAAGTTCAGCATTTGACCAGACTGCAGGCCAACTCTTCTTTGGAGCTCTCACTTCTAGACTTCCAACAGACTGAATCATAGTCTTGAATGAGGTCTGACAACAGGCAGAATAGAGGTGTCCTAACTGTTTTCTACCCTTGTGATCTACTAGGACGCTTAGATCCTTTTCACATATACTCTGCTGAGCCAGGGGTCACTCATGTTATACTTGAGCATCAGAGTTTTTGTCTTTAGTACAGAACTTTACATCATCCCACTGAATTTCATTTGGTTTGGCCCAATTCTCCAAACTGTTATGATCATCTCGAAATTTGATTCACCTCAAAGCTGGTGTCATCTGCAAATTTAATGAGCATTCCCTCTGCAACCTTTATTCAGGTCATAAGACTACATCTTCATTTAGTTTCCTCTCTTTATAAGATGTCAAATGAAACACATATACCCAACCGTGCAACCTGATGAAAGAAGTCGGGGCCTATTTTTTAAGAAAGCTCTTCACATGTATTAGTTTTGATTTCAATGAAAGAAACATCAAGTTCTATTTTGATCCATTTTTTCATTAGTCAAACCAAAATATGGATAAAGTAAACAAATCATCCATCATTTCTACCAAGCTATGCATATATTTATTTAAAATGTGATCTAGATGAAAAGTGCATTGTGCTTTTTGATATGTTTACGTGCAATGAATATACATACACATACACAAAAAAACACTTCCACATCATGTGTTTTAACTTTGTAATTGCCTCAGTTGAAATTCTGAGCATCCAAAAGACAAATACTGGCTCTAAAGCAATGATGCCCTGTTCTGCTTTATTGCATCCACCTGGAATCAAAATATAAAATGAGATTACTATTAGTCTTGATATTATTGTGGTAGATAGTGGCACATACTCCCCTTCCTTTTCAATGCACTTTCCTCCAAATTGGGCTATTTCAATTTTAAAACTATACACTTTAACTCTTTTCTGAATGAGACTGAGGCAAGAGGAACTGCCAGAGCAACAACCCTGTGTATTAAAAGATGCTGCTTGGGTGTGGACGGTAATAGGATTCCTAGAAATGAACAGCTATTTGGCAAGATACTGACACAGGAATGTAAAATGAAAATGGGAACTTGAACTCTGCTTCTCATGTAAAATTGAACTATCTGCTTTGAGAAATGTTAAATTTGAAAACAAACAACTTTCCATTGCTCATTGCTACATCCATATCAATCCTTTGTTGTTTGTTTTGTAAGCAGACCTCATGGGAGGAATTTATCCACCTTATGTATCGTAGCTATTTCTGTCTGTCACATATGCTTAGCATACTATAGAATACAATCTTTTCTACAACCCTTGGTATAAAGTATAAAGTATAAAGAAGGACAATATTTCTGGGCAGAAGTGAGCCTCTTCTCTTTTCCTGTGATGGACTCTTTGGAGAAGTCCTCCAGCTCACAACACAAAACCAATTGCTAACTGCTTCTTAGGCCATGGTGCCTGCTTACATAAACATATAGGAGATCTAGCTCTCAAAACATGACCCACAAAGAAACAATCTACTTTGTATGCCAAAGACTGAAAGTATAGGGTGGGAATATCATTCTAGGTATGTTTACTGAGCCACATAAAGACACACTTCTTTCCCCTCAGAGATAGGTTGCATTTTTCTTCCACTGTGGTTTTTTTTTTCACACTCTGAACAAAACAGCTTGCGGGTGGCTTTAAAAATCTGTGAGCTCCCAAACAGTGGGACCACTAAGGTGAGGTTTGGTTTGTGATAGGGACAGATACATATGAGTGTCCCAAAGATCCATAGAAGAGTGAAATTTGTCAGTATGGCATGTCACATGACCATTAAGGTTTAAATCCAACCGTTCATTGCAGCTACATTTGGCCCCTTGAATCAATGGAATGTGCATTGTTGACTGACCAAGTTTTCACTGGTGCATGGGTTTGTTCCAGTTGGGGCTTAACAATGGGATTTAGGCCAAAGATTTCACTAAGGAAGGAACAGAATCATATATGAATGTTACATATTTATTTTACTGATGTAAATAATGATAATTATATTCATGACATATTTTAACGTCAGACAGTAAAAATCCCTAAGGATTTTGTGCGAGGGCAGAGATGGACAATTTGTGGCCCTCCTGATGATGATGATGTTGACTACTAGTAGCAGCAAGAGATTTCCATGCCAAAGGGCATAAATCTGTTCTACGTTTTTGTCCATACTTTAAAAGAGCTATCCAAAGTGCTGAACCTGTCCATTTTAACATTTTGGACTGCTACTTGGAAGCTCACACTGAAACCTGAAGTTGATTCACCACTTCCACCTCATTAGCCACCACTGCAGGCTGACAATAATGGTAGCTGCAATCTAACAACTTCTGAAGAACTGTATAGCCCCTACCTCTGCACAAGGGGACAGATAACCATGAACCGTCAGTAAAACAGAAGTATAGTTTACCAAGTGTGATCTTGTCATGATGGGACATGAAAGACAGAGCGCCATGATAAAGTCAAATCATAAGATCCTATTTGGCAAGTTCAGCATAGTGAGGTATCAAAATCCTGCTGAATCCCTTTAGAATGAAATGAGAGTATATCCTTTAAAATGCTTCCCTATGTAAAATGGTCCCTCAAATCTAAGAAAAAAAAAAGTCAGAAGCTTAGTACATTGGGAGGAAAGATTCTAGCCTCACTTGCTCCAGACAGTGCTAGTTTAATAAAGTCCATTCAAACACCTTGACACACACTTTCCCCCTCATTCTGATGCTCATGTAGATTAAGTCTGAGGCTAGAGAAAGACAACTTGTTTTCAAACATATTTGAGAGGAGTGTGATAAGGTCAGTAATTCCACTAATTTTGTTCTGGCCCATGGCCCTCTCTGGTATCTTATATGTTTTGTATGTTTTCATGCAAAATTGTAATGACAAACTGACTAATGGTGGAAAAAGAAGTAATTGCAGTTCTGCGCAGTACTAGGCTATATGCACTGGGATCTATGCAGCCAGCATGTGGTATTTGAGCCTCTGTCCTCTAAGGACTCATAAAGATCCCAAATTTAAAGGAATTTTAGCCCATGAACAGCCAGTGGGCCTTAAAGAGGTGATGTTTCTATGCTCTCCTATGTGCAATGATTCATAGTGTTTCACACTAGGCATCATTAATGCTCACAGTATATTGAAGGGGATCTAGGGAGAAGGGGATGGGATCTCTGGTGTATCATCTTATTAGCTACTAATAAGATGATACTCCAGAGGTCCCATCCCCTTCTCCCTAGATCCCCTTCAAAATACTGTGAGCTACTCAGTTGATATAGTTAAACCAACTGAGGTTGATTGTTCCCCAACCTGCCTGATATATTAGTCACAGCATCAAATCAAATGTGATTAACCCTGCCATAGCCAAATATTTCATCATTGCTTATGGCAACTCTACAAGGCTTCCAGGCACCATTTGACAAGAGGGGAAGATTATTATTCCACTATTTGCACTTAGAGATTTTGATGAATATTTGCCTTTTGTCTCTTTGACCAAGTTCTTTGACCAAGATCCAACACTCAACTGGCAAAAGGAATGAGAACTTTTTCCATCCCTTCTGCTCCTACTACAGCCTTCCATGGCACCAGAAACCTTCTCCAGAGCCTTTCTAAGCCCTCTGGAGCAGGTTTTTAGGATACACAGTTGCTGCAGGAAAGAGGGGAGGCACAGATCCTGAGAGATGTCGAAGGATCAAGTAAAAGTACATCCTTGGATCTTGCCCTATACCTGAAGCAAAAGAAATTATATTCCAGGGCCTAAATCCAACTAGGATGGATCCAACGTGTCAATGGAAATTTGTTAAGTCAACATTTATGTTTCACTGATTCAGTGAATCCAATCTAGCTGGGACTATCAACTGGATTTAAGCCCTTAAGCCCATACCAGACAATCCAAAATATAAAACTGTTTTGATTTTTTTAAAGCATATACTTCTTTGTACTAAGTTTTATTAAAAATCCTACATGGTTGGTAGTATCTAGAGTGTCAGAGCAGAAAAGAAATTTAGGTAGTGGAGCAAGCAAAGCATACCAACAGAAGGAAAAGTGGGTAGGTTTACCTTTGGTTCAGATAAATAACTCATTCCTAAGCAACGTTCTGGTCTATTCCTATAAGATAGCCTATGAGTGCCCTGGATAAAGACAGTTTTGAGTTTTCAAGAGGTTTTTGTTGTTGTTGTTGTTGTTCACAATCATCATCAGCAGCAGCAGCAGCAGCAGCAGCAGCATCAAACTGAAGATCCAATCAGCAGATCAGCCTAATTTGGTAGTCTTCAGACTCTTTGCCCACTACACAATTAAAGTGCTATGATCTTACTTTAACTGCCATGGGAATCCTACAATTTAAGAAGGGGCATGTACACAAAGCTTCAAATCCCAGGATTCCATAGGCTACAATCATGGCAGTTAGTGGAATCATGGTGCTGTAATTGTGTAGTGTGGGAGGACCCTTTGTTTCATAACTATCTCAATACAATGAGAAGCAATATCACATAAGCTTATCATTTCTCTGTCCTCTCTCCCTCCTGCCTTTTTTAAAAGTCTTTGGCCCAACAGAACAACCTATGAGCTTGAAAAGTGGCACAGAAATTTTTGCACCTTTTTGTTGGTTTACTAAAGGTATTATTACAATACTGAAAATATAACAAATGAGGACCTAAAAGCCCAAGAGGGAGCCTTACTCATTGGCAGGGCAGTTCCAATATGGTTTTTGCTGGATCACAGTGTTTGGAAGAACTTCTTCTTCTTAAAATATAAAAAAAATAATAATCAAGAGCTCCATAGATGGCACTTGCATTCCTTCCATTGCAATGAGACTTAAATCAGGGCACATTTTTTATTTTCTCCAGCTGTCCCTTTTCATTTGCAAAGCATTAACACTTTAATAAGTGATATTTCAGACACTAGGTTTACTACTGAACAGTTAGCTTTATGACCACACACACTTCTTATTTTTCCCTGCCTAATCCTGATCTTCACCCCATTCCAATTGCAAAATTCAATTACCTCCCATTTAAAAACGGTAAGTGCAACACACACTCATAACATAAATACAGACTGTAAAACATCTGCCAGCACAAACTGCAAACCTGAGGGAAATTCAAATATGTCAGATTGTTTTGATGGCTCTTGTTTATTTGTTTGCTTTATTTTTGCAGGTACATTAACCTTCCAATTATTCCCTCCCAAACCCCACCTCGCTCCCATCTCTGCTTTCATCTGTGTCATTTTAAATCTACTCCAAAATATTAATGATGAAGTTGTCTGGGGTGTTTTTGTTGTTGTTGTTGTTTTGCCTCACAATTTAGTTGCAGGTATTGATTTAAGGAACACATATGACTCCATGCAAATAGGAATGGGGCAGGCGACATTTTCTTTCCAAACAAACAAACTTTCCAATGAATTATCTGGGATATTTTGTCAAGAAACACAATGGATGATACTTAAATCACCTAGTGCTTTTAGAAGTACTGTCTTTTAAATAAAATTGCAAGGCAGCGAGTATAGTCCAGATGGAAACAAAAGCCTTAGTGGTCTTGGCACATTTCTTTGTGAGGAAAAAGCATGTGCCATTTCAGAAAATCAAAGCGAAGGAAAACATTGACGAAAAATTCTGTCGGCTAATGTATTATTATGGCTTTTTATGGATTTTATATATTATTTTCTGTAAAGTTAAGAGGTTGAAGTGATCTCTTCTGTTCAGGTGTATTATCAGACTAGCCGCAAACAATCTTCTGCATCTTATTATGTTCACAGTTGACATACTATTAGAGAAATGTGCAGCTGTCTTACTCTGCTATTCATTTCCTCATTACTATTTTATAAATATATGATTAACAGTTATTGCAGCTGCCTAATTCACATTTACTGCAAATGCAACCCCACAAATGAATGCTCAAAGCAAAGAGATGTGGTTTTAGAGTAATTTAAATTTTACAGTTCCATTTACCCTGTTTTTTAATTTACTGTATAATGACCCTATTAGAATAAAACACATCTGGAAGTTCTATGGGGAACATTTAATTTTCTGTGGCTTCAGTACTAACAGAATTTGTACCATAAAGGCCACAGATGCTTTGAAGACTGTACGAATTTTCACATTTTATGCCAAGATGATGGTTAATTGTACAGATGAGACACTTTATAGCAACTTACAGCAAGAAGGGCTGTAAGGACCTCAGAGCAATTTCTAAATCTAGATCAATCAGTTTGTATGATACTGTCTTATTATAGGCAACTGTCTGTACCAAAGAAAAATTGATGACAGTCTCACATAGGTTCATTTACTATGGTCATTAGGTATACCATCTACTCCTTATAATGATGTCAGTGCTGCTATCTTTCAGTCAGTACTAGAGAAATCCAGTTGTTAGTCCCAACTACAGTAGACTCATTGAATCAATGAAATGTACATGTGATGCCATAGCATACTTTAGTTGGGACTGAGAATTGGATTTAGATAAAATCTTTATAGACTACAAAAGGCTTTCCCAATCCGGCTCTTTCCAAATACTATAATTCTCATAAACCCTGAGCATTGACCATGCTAACTGGAGATAATAGGTAATGTAGGAAAAACATCTGGGGGAACAGGGCTGGACAAGGCTGATCTAGAACCTTATACATACAGGAACATTTCACAGGCTTGAGAAGGTCCCTGTAAGTGTAGGATCTGTTTGAGTTATAGCTATAGAATTTACATCAATAAATCAGAAATTTCTACTTCATCATTTTCATACAGATCATGAACACACACCCATCCTTCCACAAGTTTTCAAAGGAATGTGTCATTTTCATGCCTGCCTGCAAGATCTTCTGAGACATATATATAGAGAAAATCTAGTTCTACTGATTATTATTCATTAGAGATTCTTATAAATCATCATTGATAATCAGACAGAGAAAATGTAAAGTGGTAGTGGGGGAACTGAGCAAGTTGTTGTACAGATTCCATATATTTTTCATAATCATAGTCTGCATCCAAGTTACAAAGGCCCTGAAACACAGCTAGCCATATTAACAGAATCATCCTGAGAATTTGAGATTGATTTGAATATTAAATACAGATCACTGCAGCAGAGAAAGCTCCTTTACAAGAAATAATGGGAATCCATTCTCATTGATTAGTTAATTTATGTCCTACAACTAATCGAAACACAAATCTCATTAGCCACAGGTCAGTAGACTTGGAGAGAGAAAAGAAAATCATTTGGCAAAGCCCAGAGAGCTGTACAGATTTCACTAGAAGCTAAACACTTCTAAAAGCTACTGGCTTGATCAGCCTGTGCTGTCCTTCAGCAGCACAATGTCAAAAAGCTATTGCTGTGCTTCTTTCAATGCTGCCCTTAAAAATCCTCTTAATAAGAGTAGACAGCTATTCTGCAGTGATGGAGTAACCTTCTTGATCTGTTAAACAGAAATAACACTGTCTTCACAGCTGGCTTTCTTTACAGCTGAACTGAATATTCGCAGTAAGAGGGACACCTGTTCACAGTGGCTAGTTTGAATTGTCCAAATCCTGTAATAAAATCTCTTGTAATATTGTGGATTTGGGTGCAGTCTTTATCTTATCCATGAGAGGTTTGCAATTCACATCAGCTGATACAGATCATATTGACTCTTCCACTCAATGAAAAGGAAAGCATAAACCAGTTGAAGTGGTTAACTGCAAAACCCAGTGCCATTTTAAAGGCCATGGCGATCTTAACCAGATTCATGTTCTCAATCCCCACATATAAGTGAAATGTAAGTTATTCCATCAAGGACACAAATACTGTGTCTACAGTCCCTTTTCACATGTCATTGTCTGAAACTTTCTCTTCAACAGCCAGGATTTTGTTCCTGCTGACCAAGCACCCAGGATTCTAAATTTTCCTACAACTAGTAAAAAGTAGTCCTCATTCTTCTATTTTATGATAGGGTAGAAACCATGCATGTCATCATACTTCCAATTTCTATGTACAGTTGTGAAAACTGGACAGTGAAGAAAGCTGATAGGAAGAAAATCAACTCCTTTGAAATGTGGTGCTGGAGAAGAGTTCTACGGACTTCTAAAAAGACAAATAAATGGGTCCTAGAGCAAATCAAGCCTTAACTCTCCCTAGAAGCCAAGATGACGAAACTGAGACTGTTGTACTTTGACCATGCTGTAAGAAGACCTGACTCACTAGAAAAGATAATAATGCTTGGGAGGGTAAAAGAAAGTAGGAAAAGAGGAAGACCATATTACAAATAGATAGACTCAATCAAGGAAGCCACATCTCTAAACTTGCAATTCATGGAATATGTTCACTCCCCATCCTGGAAGCCTCACAATGGCACTGTATCACTCTAAAGTCAAGCTCTGTAGCTTGTTGAATATAATGGTTAATGCACCCAAATTAATGAAATATAGTAATTCTCAAGTAATTCTGATACTTTCATTAGTTAAATCCTTTGATAAATACCTCTGCTGATACATCTTTTTATAGACTGGCCAGCCAGAGGCAGGACCTAAACAGATATTGAAGGATCAATATTCTGTTTCTATGCATCATTCTCAACAACTCAGCACTGAAGTTTGAAAAAGTTATTTTTGGTTGACAACTCTGTTCATGCTAGGTAGGGGATTCTGGGAGATATAATCTGAAAATAACTTTTCCAAACTCTCCTCAGAAGCCACCGACCTAACTCATTGCAATGAGAGCTTAGTCGATTGCTGTGACCTAACCAAAAGAACTAATTCATTTGGGTAACAACTAAATAGCCCATATGTGACAGGTTTACTATGGGGGAAGGTAAGGAGAATATAATAAAGGAATGATGGGGAGCACCCAGACATGTTGTTTGGAGAGTGAAATGTTTTCATCATAACCAACTTGTCAGGTTCTTGGTTCAAGTGAATGTACCCATTTAGTTGACTCATCTCCCTCACTGAAAATTAATGGGGGGCACTGACTTGGCCATCCATCCACCCCATACACTGTCCAGTGTATAGGAGTCTACACTGTAGACCATAAGGAACTAGGAAGAGCTGTAGCAACAGCTCCTACATTTGGAATCATCTTGCCTAAATCCTACCTGATTTTGTAAGTTAAGCAGGGTAAGCCCTGGTTAGTACTTAGATGGAAGACCACCAATGAATACCAGGTGCTGGAGGCTATATTTCAAAGGAAGGACTGGCAAAACCACCTCCAAGTATTCCTTGCCTAAGAAAACCCTATGAAATTCATGGGGTCACCATAGGTTGACAGGCATAAACACATGCACAAATAGAGCAATGCAGTGGTTAGATATGGTATGTAATCTCATCCTAAGCAGTGAACACTCACACTGGGATTGGTAGTCAGTTGGTAGGCTTACTCAGTGGTTGTTCCCAAGCTCTGAGCATCCTGTCAAGGAAGACCAGGCTTAATCCCTTCCTGTTCTCCTTCTATCTTTGGTGAAACCCTTTTTGATGGGCAGGCCTTGAGCATCTCAACTCGTTTAAGGGGCTTTGACTGACTGAGTGATGTTGTTTCCCTTTAATTGCGTCACTTTAAGTAATCTTTTAAATCTGATTTATATGTTTAAATTGCAGTTTAATTGTTTTGTTTTTACTGCCAGCCACTCTTGATATAAATATCCAAATATTTTGTTTCTGTTCTTGGCTGTCAGAAAGATGGGTTCTACATATACAAATAAATAAATAATACTCCAATTTCTTGAGGAATCTTTAAATCATCAATTTTATTTAACTATTTCACATTAGTAATTAATCATTGTGGCCCTTATTTAACCACAACCTATGTTTTGACTCCTTATACCTGGCACAGGTATATGTATAGGCAATCCAAGTCAAAACTGATAGAGTAACGCACCAGTATTTTGTAATCTGAGGCTCTATCTGTGATACAGTTTACCAAAAAATAAAGCAGGCTAAACTCAAAGAAATGGAAAACCTCTAAAGCAATGGACAAAGTGATTTAACATAGCTACAATGGCTGCAGAGTGGAAATTTACTCATGTTCCAGGTCTACTTTTCTTCCACTGATGTTTTTATAGAGAGAATAATAAATTGTCAGCATTCCAGTCTTATAAAATATCTTAGTAATCCCTGTGGCACTGGGATTCTACCACTAGCCAATGGGAGTATTTATTATTCGCAGTTTGTCGTGCTTTTGGTATTAGACTTTCTAGAAAGTATAGCAGATGAAATTAAGGTAACTTATCTTTGGGTCAAGATGTGGTTTTGACTCTGCACAAAATATTGACTTGCTAGTATCTTAGGTTGTTTTAAAGGTTAGAACCAGTTTAGCCCTACGGGGAACGTTCCAAGCTCTTCATTAATGAGTCAATTAGACATGATGGCAAGACGATATTCCTGTGTCTATTACATATAAAGCATACATGAGGGCTTCTAATTTTTGTAGTAAAAATGGTTATTCAATGAAAGCAGTTAATTTCCCCTCCCCACACGCTGTAGAGACACAGTTAGTTCTTCCCCAGCTAAGCCAATTTCAGGGATAATGGGAAGAGTTCAGTTCTTCTCAGCTGCATAACCTTTCATTGACTTCCCAATGCACTTTGAATGAACAAATGTGAATTTTTAAAAGCCTTAAGTTAAGGCTAACTTTTGCTTAAAGGAAAAGGTACAAATGTACTAAAACTAGCCAGCCAAGCTTGGAAATTACTTTTTTGGATTATAGTTCCCAGCCAGTATGGTCAATGTCCATGCAATGTCCATGTGCATTGTTGCCCAATATGCATGAGCACTAATGCAACACACATCAGGTCCAACACACCCAACCCTATTGTGCATCAGACACTAATGCGCATTGGGCACTTTGCCGGCTCTGTGACATGGTAGCATAGCAGCAGCCTTCTGATGGATATGGGTGTTACACAATTACACAATTCTAATTCTCACATATGTAAGTCCACTTACAAAGACCCCAACAGGAAACCACTCATTACCTCTGAATAGTAAGTCATGGCCACATATATACGCACGCATTGTTGGGAAGCATGTCATTTCACGCCAGGGATTACATCCTAAAAGCTACTGAAAGAGTGCTCTATTAGAAGATTTTTAGACCATCTGAATCAAATCAATGTGACAAGGAACTTACCTACTATTTCATGTATACTAGTTTTAATTTTTAAAAGTATTCAAAGCAAAACTGTTGATTCACATTTTAGATACGACATTTGCATACTACATTTCACAAAACTGTTGATTCACATTTCATACACCAAACATCCCACTGCAAATATAATAAAAGCCTATTCATATCTGTGCTGAGCTCCCATTAAATTCAATGGGACATTCTCTCAAGCAAGCAACTAAAGAAGCATATCCCACAGTATTTTTTAAAAAACTTCATAAAGGGAGATTGAACAAACTAAAAGAAAAGTCTCCAATATTCTCTAACTCACAGTTAAAGCATTAAAATCATAGAGTTTGGGTTTTTTAAAAAAGAATCTCATTGATATTATGTGTCTTGAATCTGAAATTTTGGAAATTACTTTATGTCTTAAGTGTCCATTAACATGAACAAAAACCTACTAAATGGTAGGTTTCACTAAAAGACAAAGTAGTTAAAATTGTATTTTCCTGAGGAAACAAGCAGAGAAGCAAACTGACAAAGAAAGGCTTCATTCAGAACTCATCCAGTGACCTCATTACTCATGGATCATTTGTGTAATAGGCCACATGGGTTGCATAAAAGGTATTATTGCCTTTTATAGCACTGTGCATTTATGGAGTGATAATCCATACGTTAGTGAAACAATATAGAGACTCCAACAACTCCTTTGGACTCATTATTAGAATATTTAGAACATAATATTGTATGATTTAATGGCATAACAGGCATAATTTCTTTTTTTAAAAAAAGTAAATTCTTTTAATTTACATTTTCATTCACTCAGTAAATTTTCTGAAGAAATAGTACTGCAAAAATAGAATGAAGAAAATATTCAGGGCTTCTCCTTGGAAACATTTCACCAGTATTTTGGTAAGCTGCTTGATATAATATTATTTTTCAAGGAGAATAAAGTCAGTAATTACTGATCATTACTTGTTGACTAATGGAATCTGCTTTTTGCAAGGAAATGTAGACAAGGCAATAGAGAGATACATACCAGCTAGATGACAAAGTAAACAAAACAGAAATCAAGTAGATATATATATCTAGGCGTAGCCATGTCGGCCATGCAGCAAAATATAGCCAAAAGCATATAGTAGTGATGCCTTTATTAGGCCAACCCAAACGTGCAAAATATATCACACAAGCTTTCAAAGTTCACAGTCTTTTTCATCAGGCATGGATGTTAAACATCATTTTAGGGGAAGAAATGTGACAGTTGAGGGTCACGGAGATGCATCTTTCTTGAGATATTAGGGTGTTTGGGACACAAAAGCAACACAAGGCTGTAAATGCTTTTTTCTTCATTGTTAGAAAGAAAGGTGATTCCTTTGATGTCTCTCCAGTATCCATCCTGTGGAAGGCTAAACATTTCCCCTAAATGGCTGCTAACATCCATACCTGATGAAGAAACCTATGGGCTCTGAAAGCTTGCACAGTCTATTTTGTGTCTTTCAATTGGCTTAAGAAAACTATCACCATAATGTGTTTTTTAGAAATCAATGGGAATATGAAGGAGAATGTACAGTAAAATCCTGTAGTCATTCTAAATAAAGATACATTGTGATATATTAACACTAACATCATTACATGATTATTACTCATTTTCAAACATTGATATAGATGTGTAAAAGAGAGTGTGGGCAAGTGAGAGAGAAAAAAAGAGAGAGCTTACACTATCTTAATTTTCTTGGCCAGTTTACAACTATGGCTTTTGTGTTATACGTCTCCCTGGAAAACTAAGTGAATAAAACATACTCTATTACTGGCATCACCAAAGTGGTACTAGCAGATGCTGGCGTAGATGCTCCCTGACCCCCTGCATTTTTCCTATATTTCTATATTTAGAAAATTCTCTTTATTTTTTTTTAATTTTTAAAAAATCTAGAACTCTCTGGATAGCAAAATAAACCATCAGCCTCCAGCTCCATTTTTAGATCTAATAATATTCTGGATCATATATGAGCTGCGGAAGTATTCTTAAGAAAATCAAAATGACAGCTAGCTATAGACCAGTGCTTCCTTCTGAAACCTGTCCAGTTGCCCAGTACGGGGTGAAAAGGCAAATTAAGGTGGTGAAAAGAATCCTGAGAGGACTAGGAAAGATGGTGGAGAATGACTTAGGGAATATCGCTGGACATTTTTCTCATGTATCTGTATGTGATTCATTTGTTTTGACATGGTGCCGTGTGAGTTTTGGTCATGTTTCATTTTGATTTTGTAAGTTATGTACTTTGCCTGAGTTAAGTTTTGAATGTGTTATGGGTTGGGGAGGGGACATCATTCCTTTTTAACGTTGTAGAGGTAATGATATAAATATTATAATTTTTGCATAGTGAAGAAGACGCTTGTCATGTAAGATGATACTTTGAAACAGCAACATTAAACCTCAAGGAAAGGGGTGGTGGCCATCTTTTTGTCAGACGTGGTGAGTTTTTATTTTTTAAAAAAACAAATGACAATAATGGTATAAAACATGCTATATTATTGTTACTCAGAAGTAACATGTACTGGGTACCTCATCAAAACTAATGAATAACCAATAAAGCAATACTTTTTGCTAAATCTTTTCAAGGTGTGAACATCACTCTTTTGCCTTCTGTAAAATGGACACTTATTCTGCTTTACAGGAACAACTATGCAAATTGGCATTTCAGACACAGATATCATCTCTATTTTGCATTCAGTTTATTGACGAAGTTACTCGCCTTTGACCCCATCAATATTTTGTTTCTCAGACCTCATGTTAGCTAAGTAATACATCTTGGGCAGGTTATTTTTCTTTATGTTTCACCAGTTTTTCTTCTTCTTCTGAGAAATAGGCATTCTGTGAATGGGCACCCTGTGGCAGCCGTTTTGTGACAGCATGCATGATGCCCTCTCAGATACCTCAGATCTGTCCACCAGCTCAAGGAACTGAAGCCCCCTGCTCTGTGAACTAATGTACCTAGAATGTATGATAGCTGTTTTACATTCCAGAGCAAGACTTTATGCACATAAAGTATATGGTTATTTGCAAAATGCCCTCATATCCTCTCTTGTATCCTATGGCTCTCTGGCACCTTCCCTCAGATTTCTTTGTATGAGTCAGGCTAAAAAAAAGTAATCACATGTGCAAGAAAGAGACAGAAAGAGAGAAAAAGTGGAGAATTCTCACTGTGGAGAATTTACTCACAGCTGCTGTCTAACTGAGACATAAGTTAGGAAATTTAGACAGGCAGGTTAAATGTTAATTTCCTTTCCACTGTACCATTTTCTAACCTCATTCCATGAATCAAAACATGGAAAAGGTTCCTCACTTCTAGGTATAAAACAAATGGAGGAAATTCTGCTAGTCAACAGAGGAAGAATCAGCCAGAGCATTGATTTCTCTTTTGCTGTCAAATGTTCCTTTTAAAAAAGCAAGTTGGAAATGGAGTTTTACATACTACCAGCCAGTGCTGCCATGATTAATCCCATGATAAGGAGGAAAGATTCAGATAATGTTTACTGTTGTATTTGTAAAAAATGTGTATCAGGTGGGGATGCTGGAAAAATACATTTGGATCACGTTTTGACAGGAACATGCCTGCTTTGTCAGTAATCAGAACACAAATTGAAATGGAGTGATCCTCTGAAATTCATATTTCTCTAATAAAGTTCTTCCATTTTTTTAAAAAAAGCATCCAAATGCATACAGAAGAAAGTGCACACAAAAATGCATTATTCATGAAAATCAAACTCAAAATGTGCTATATTAGGAAAATTTCCTGTAAAAATACATAAATTAATAAAACTGCATACAAAAATGCATGTATTGGGTGAAAAGTTCATTAAAATACGTACATGTTTTCATGTGAGTGTTTAAAAAAAGAATTCTCAAAAATTCAGGATGAACTGAGCTTAAATTTTGAAGAAATGAACAGTGGCATACCTACAGTCAACAGCGCGTAAGGCAAGCATGGAAGTTGCGCCCCTAGGTGCTGCTTCTCCTACCACCGCTGCCTGGGGCCAAGGAAGACCCTGGTGGGGGCAGGGGGATGGCGGTGGGCAGCAGCAGGGGGGTGGCAGTGGCAGTGGTAGGCAAGAGGGCTGCTGCTGCTGCCGCCACTACCACCTCCGCACTGTGCCAGGAAGGACCCCAGCAGGACCTTGGCAGAGGGGCGGCAGCACCAGGGGGGGGCGGCAGGCCAGGCTCAAGTGAAAGGGTGGGGAGGTTCAGTTTTTTTGTGCCCCCCCCCAGCACTGGCACCCAGGGCATGCGCTCCAGTTGCCCCACCCTAGATATTCCTCTGCAAATGAAAAATTGAAATAAATCAACATCAATGAGTATATCTAGCTGAAACACCAAGTCACTAAAACATACCCTAATCTCAAGTACATTAGACCTTAGTTCAGGCGTTCAGCCTGAGCAGGGTATATGACACAAGTCAGTAAGGTGCAAAGTCATGCACTTTGGCTGTGCCCTGTACATTCCATTGCACAATGTCCTTGCCTCTCCTCAGATTGGACCTAACTATGTAGAGTATCCAGATCTGAGTGGGCGTTCTGCTCACTTTCACTATGATGTTGGTGGAACTCTCCAGCGTAGTCAGGAACTGTGCTTTATCACTGCAGCTTTTAACTAATGGCCACAGTCCAGGGGTGGGGGAACCCTCATTGCACCCTGTGTTAATCAATTCTAAAATAATGTGCTTACTTAGCATATTTCAAGGGGGAGTTACAAAACGATTCCAAAAATTAAATGCACACAGGCAAAAAGTTCCAACTACTGAACTACAAAAGACTTCTGCTTAAGAATTTGGAGAACCACTGCCTTTCAGAGTAGATTGTACTGGTGGTCCAGATAGTCCAATGGTTGCAAAGCAGGGGCTATGAGAAAAAGAGCTATGTTGTGCATTAGAAAAGAACATCTGATTGTTTCCTTGATCTCCTGAAGGAGACCATGGCTGGAATCCTGTTGGTTAGTGCCAACCAAAACAGAACCATGGAGTTAATTGTTGAATGATGAGTCGACACATAAGTAAATCTGGTTGATTCAATGAGCCTATTCTAGTCCAGAGTAACAGTAAGATTTAGGCCCATGGACCTCGAATTACATGCTTCATGCCTTGTGATGATGGACCAAGATAGAGATCAGCATGTTCCCCTTGGGTTTTAATTTTAAAAGAAGAAAAGAGGGTTAGGAAATGAGTATGAACTGGAGCTTAGAAAATGTTACCTTTTGGACTATGGCTCCAAAATTTAACAGGGACTGACAGGTGGCAGTCATGCTTCCTAGGCTTTTAGACAGCTCACTAAGTCACAGTGCAGCACGGCAACAAGTGTCTTAAGATGACAATTTGCTGCTTAAGGAGCACTAGAAGAAAGAATGTATTAGACCAACTACTAGGCTGTGGCACATTTCTCATTCAAAGGCAGCACTGACAGCATGAAAAGGAAATGTTTAATACTAATGGGGCTTTTACATTTTTTACTTGGGTGGTATTTTTAGTAAGTATCTAAAAATTGTCTGAGATTGCTTCCCCATTTTGGGAACAGATCTCAGGCCTTGTAAAAAAATGCCCATGCACTCATGTGAACAGGTGAAAGGAAATGCATGCATCACATCCAGCCAATGTACCCATAAACCCCATTATCATCAGAGCTAAGCACCTTTCAGCCTTTAATGGGCAATAAATCTTTCACTGGTTCCCTCCTCCTGCCCCAGCCTCACAAGGCAGCTTTTGGTTATTCTGCTAGTGCTTCATATCCTACCTTACACAACAATGTATAATAAAATATCATTGTACCCCATTTTTGACTGGCCTTACATAAGAGCATTCCAAAATCATCATGGTGCTTGCTAAACATTGTTATTCAACAATCCAGATAGCTTCCTCTTAAAATAACAGATTGGCAAGTTATATTCCAATAATAATTCATTCCATTACTCAAATGAACAAGACGTTACTTGTTATGGCCAGTTACTTTGCTCTTTGTGTTGCTTGTTACTTTTAATTAATCTTAAAAAAAAAAAAGCTTAGGATTAATATGAGAATGGCATAAAATTTGGGAAATGACTCTACAACTGCTCTGAAATACCTTGAAAAACCGACTTTGCAAAGTATCTGAAAAATGTTACTTGTTATACCAACAAGTCTACCAGAAACTATGTTACGTTCCATTGCAATATAATATTTGTTCCATCACTTTTGAAATGTGACTTCATTATAACCAAAAAAAAGAGCAACTCATTACAAACGAGTTTGCCGCTTAATTCATTAATTCTGAACTCTGAGGTGGCACTTTACTGCTTGAAGGAAAGGACAAGATGGCAACCCTACAGTTCCACATTCAGAAGCCAACTTCTAACTTCACCACTGGCTGCCTCCATGCCCCTGAAGGCAACACACTAACTTAGAGGGGTACAGAGCAGTCTGTGCAGAACTTGCAGCTCCACACTCCAACACCCTGCAGTCAGTTCTGCTCACTCTCTCACCATCTGCTGTCTAATGTGCAGGATCGCTCTCCCCAGTGGTATCGCTAGTCGTGACTACTGTTATGACTACACTAGCACACGTATTTTTTTAAAACTTTTCTTCCAGGGTCATGATTCTAGTGAATATGTCCTCTGTCCCACCATGTGTTACAGTGTTAGCCTAGGACTTGGAAGGTTCAAGGCTCCACTATGCTACCAAACTCACTACTTTCTTCACACAGTTGATGTAAAGTGAGGAAGAAGAGAGCCACACATACTGCCTTGAGCTCACTGGAGGAAAAGTAACATATAAATGTAACTAATAAGGATAATTAATATTATTTGGTGCAGAATGAAATTAAGCATTGGAACCATGGGAACTCTCCTTTCTGGAAAGCAGAACAGTTTCATTAGTTTAATATAATCTAGACACTTGCACTGGAAAAACACATTTTTAAAGATGTTCCTCAAATGCTGTGATCCCAAGCCTAATTATTCTCCCATCACATTCAGGCTAAGTAGCTGCTATATATACATCAATATTCACTCCACTACATGGATTGAACATGTAATTTGGTCCTGACTCAGCTACTGTCTTCTATAACTTGCCTGCTCTGTTTACTCCAAGTCAAAGGTACTACCACTCCCAGAATCCCCTACCCAGCACAGTTGCTGGCTATGCTGGCCGGGGAATTCTGGGAAGTATAGTCTCTAAACCCTAACTTGTTCAAGTTCTGCCCACAACAATCAATGCACTTACATTGCTCTTCATGCACCAAAAAAGAAAGGCAGGCTTGGTCCAATACAGTGATTGCCTCTGTCCAAATTAGAGAAGTAATGGGGAGTTTATGTGAAGTCAATTGAAATTTTGATTCTGTAACTTTTTTCAGTGTAGAACTGGCAGTTTATTTGACGGTTTTAATTTAAAAAACAAACCTGTAATTGCTATCTTATATTTGTTTTCTACTCATAACAATAAGATATACTTTATGCTTTATTCATTCCAATATTCATTTATTCATTCATTCCAATCTAAATATCTTTCCTCCATTCATTCTTTTCTTCTGCTGCTTGCCTCATTAGTAGCAAGGCTATCCAACCTATACACAGCAAAAAAGCAATAAATTAAGCATTTATAAAAAGGTTGCCTGTGCATGAATTTAATTGAAAGAGAATAATGCATGTGATAAGATTAGGCTACCTTATATGCCTTATTAAAATGAATATCAAACTTGGGGTTGCCTCATTCAATTTTTGATACTAATTAAGTAACCATAAGCATAAGAAAGGAAATTGAATTTTCTACTTAAGGAGCTTCCAATAAAGCCACGGATGTTACTGAGTTCAGGTTCTCACAAACTAAGATAAGTGTCTATCAAATAACTTGCCAGGCTTGCTCTTTCGCATTGACTTAAAACCAAGGAGATAAACGTCAAGCCAGCCACAGATCTAAATATGGAGACGGAGCATTTCCTCTACTTGTCATATGCCCTGGGCCTAAATGTGTTTACTTGGAAGTGTGTCTCTCTGAGCTCTCTGGTGTGCTTAGAAAGACAGTTTAACTCATCTTTTTGGATCTGTAGTTAACTCTGGTAGGAAAATGGTCATGGCTTATGCTACACACTGCTCAGTTCCAGCCTAAACATCTTCACACCTGACATGATGAAGACAGAATCATAGCATCCTTCCTGTGCCCCTATGGTCTGGACATGCATTAGCAGACTTCCATTAGGCAGCATGCAATGTCACAATAGAAAAGCAATGTGGGAATCATGTGGTGTTGGCTGGTAGTTCCAATGTCAGTGCAGTGATGACACCATTCTGGAAACCGGTCCAAATTTTAAAGGAAGAGAAGCAAAAACTGGGGAGCATCCAATGGAATCTGCAAAAGAAAGAAGATATACATCTCAAGATACTAAAAAAAATGGTTGTTGGTAGAAAAAGCAAGGTACTCTTAAGGTGTCTTTGGAACCTGCTTAGAATCAAACTTAAGAAATTTCTGAACCAGAAAATCTGTAACCATTTGAAGGACAAAAATTGAAATCCATTTGTTCAACATTTTCTTCTTAAAACAAAAAACACAGGGAGCATTATATTGTATGAAAAGTAGCCATGTTGCTTGGTGATTGTTGGTGGTATTACAGTGGTCCTTAAAAAAAAGTGTCAGCAGGGTATTATCTACTGGGGATTGGTGAGTCACACAGCTTATGAAAAATTGCTCGCTTGCTTGTTCATCCAAATAAATGAAAACATGTCTGTGGATGTGTAATCCATGTGGAGGGAGGACACACCCACTCCTGCCCTTCATTGAATGTTCTGAAAAAAGAAAGTCTCCTCTAACCATGAAGGATCTCCATTTGAATCTGACCGTTGACAAATCAACGTTCTGGAGTGTGTGGGCAGCCTGGCAAAGAAACTTTGCTCTTCAAGAATATCATTTGAGAGAAAATAAACTTCATCTCTTCCTATGCATAAAAAGTCTCAGTTACACTAAGTAGCCTATTCTATGCAGTAAAGCACTAAGCAAAAGCACATATCACTAGCACTCTAATTACATGTATTAAAAAGTTGCATGTAATTATTGTAGGAAAATCAGCAAAATTAAAAATATTGCTTTCTTACAGCTATTATTACCTTTGCTCTAATGCAGCCAGGGTTTTAAATTTATGTCTGAGCTGCCAGCCATTTCATCAATCTATTTTTGTGATTTGTTCAGAACAACTGGTTTTATTTCACAGTCTCAGTAACTGTTCCAACAGGTCTATTAACAGTTTGGCACTCTCCATTTGTAAAGCTTTAATTAAGTGAAACAAGCTAAAAATCACTAATATGTGCCCTTAGCAAAGTAGTGATGTAATTATCTCATTTAACAGATAACTACTTGCATTACATTTTTCAAAGCACAAAGAGAAAACTAGCTCTAAATGACACTTTTCAGGCTCATTATACTCACTAGAGAAATATCAGATTAGGGATCTCCACAGTGAATACCATAATAAACTTTTAAAAGTAGTATAAACAAGATGGGGATTCCGAGTGATGGGATATTCTGGCACAAGGCAATAGAAGAATGCCTTCCTCATACGTGTACAAATGTCTTTTCCATTCTCTCTCATAGGGATTTTTAAAACAGATTTTTAAAGTATTTTTACAAAGCTGAAATCACAATTTGACTAATTGAGCATTATTGTAACTGAAGGTAGGACATAGAGCTTTTGGAACTACAACCTCATTGCTTGTATGGGCTGGGGGATTCTAGTAGTCCAAAAAAATGATAGCCTTTCCAAGCTCTTGAATATCTTGAACTGACATATTTGTTGTCATTACTTTACTTAGCTTATGTTACTGACATGAGATATAAAAGTACAAAGGTGACGTGCTTATGCATTCAGTCCTAGCTTCTAATATCCCCATTCCAGCCCACATGATATTCGACCTTCCCGTGTTGCACTGGAAGATCTGCCCAGGGCTACTATCTGTTTTATCTTTTCACTTGGACTCAAAGAGACCTATTCAAGATTTCACTTGAAAGCAAGAGAAAAGGGAGCAGGCTAGCCCAATCCTTTCCTACTGACAAGGAGAACACCTGCTACGAGTGGAGGCTAACCCTTGGAACTGGAACTCTTCTCAACATGAGATGTTCAGGGATATTGGGGACACAGAGGCATGGGAGATAGACTTGCATATGCATTCTTGTCTTCTCCCCACTTTTACCTCATGCTAAACAGCCACATAGAGTTACCAGATGCAATAGGAGCGCAGAGATATAGCTGCCGAAATTCCCTTCTTCTAGCTTTTTATTTGTTTGATTACTTATTTGGTTGGTTGACTGGTCAAATGATCTGATTTATATTCTGTCTTTTTATTCATACGACATATATATTGTGTTATTTTCACAAACATTTTTCTGTATTTCTCTGCATCTCATGCCCAGAAGCAAAATTTCTGAGGCTGAAAAACATATGTGATACAAAGGCTTTGTTAGAATTAGCAAGCATTGCATGCTAACAGTCAGCAAGTGCTGGTTTGCAGACTTCCTGATTGTTTACTTTTCCACAACCCTTATCCTCCTACATCAGTCTAACCTGCAGCCATTTTGTCTTCTTCTGTGTCTCTCATCTGTTAGACCATGTCTCTGATTCTGAACAAGTATTGGTAAGTATTGGTAAATAAGCTTTACTTCCTTCTCTGCTAGATGCTGTAGGTAGATGTGTGGGTGGGCAGGGGACTGGTTCTTGTTCATTTCTGCCTTGCCAGTTTGATTACACTGTTTGAGAAATTGACTCTCTCACATATTTCCCTGTAGGCTTGGGTTTTAGGGAAAAAAGCACATTTGGGAAGAGAATCACACATATAAAGGGTTGAGAGGTTATGCTATATATTTTGAAACATTCTCTAAGAATTTTTGGCCAATGCTATACTAAATTTTAGAGCCTCATCACTGGTAATATTTAGGTCTTTGTGTCCTATCAGCAAATTGGAATTTGACATGAAGGGCAATAGCTCAGGACTGTGGTAAAAACTGCCCCTAGTCTGTACAATTTCAGAAGACCGCCAGCTAGTAAGAAAGCTAAACAGGAAAGCCCACCATTCTGCATTTAATGAATGATTCAACTATAACAAGTCTGCTCAATTGTTCTTTTTTGTGCACTGCAAGCAAAGCAGGGCTGTATCAGAGCTTGGAATACATTACTATTTTGGGCCAGAATCCTACAACTAGCCTGGCCAGGGATACTAGAGGTTGTTGTTTAAAAGATCACTTTTCTAAAATCTTCCCTGTGTCCTTACGAAAGCTTTCTTTCTAATACCTTGGTGTGTGGGTGCAGATATTTGCATAAATTTTTAATGTAAATAATGTGTTAGCTATCTACAGCTGGGAAGCGGCATTCCATTTTTCCCACTTGCAAAATGGGAAAAGGTTTTCTTTAAGGAATGGAAAGGTCTAGTCTCTAAAAGGTTTTTATTATTATTATTGTTGTGTGCCTCAGGCCTTGTATCTGAGATATTTATCTTCCAAACAAACAGTAAGCAACAGCTACACCCCCGCCCATCCCAGCTCTATATAATGACTCAGTACTCAGAAACAGGAACAGCAGCATCTTCTTCATTTTGTCACTTTTAGCACTAATGTTATATGTTATAGTGTTCAACTATCAAAACTGTTTGGGCTAAAAATCCTGAAAAGAGTGGATGCATCAATAAATCAGTCAGTCAGTCAGTCAGTCAGTCAAAGCTTCCTGTCTTTCTTTCTGCAACAACCTTAGAAGACATATTGAAACACACACACACACACACACACACACACACACACACGGCTCGTCAGTTCAGGATTATCTCAGGCCCTGAAGTTTCCAGGTCAAAACCTGAGAGCTAGGGACAGTCCCTGGTGATGTCATTAAGCATTAATGCCCTGAGTACCAACCACAGTTATTAACAGCTTGCCATCCAAGCATACAGAGAACGTATTTTCATACTTAGAAATTAAAAGAGAAACATTAGCTTAAGGTGCAGTTCCCAAATCAAGGTGAAATGAGAGGATTATTCCCTCTCACTTACTTAAGGAGATGGGATAAGGACAACATGGGCCATTTCCGCACCCTACCTTGTCCCATGATGCTCCAGTGGCAATCCCAGCAGTGGATCTGCCAGGAAGGGAACATGACAGGAGCGCTCTCCTCCGCACAGGACTGGTTCCCTGTGGAAGGAAACACAATGGACATGCTGCTTCCTTCCACAGTGCAGCCGGGTACTTTCCCAGGCTGCGCTGTGGCAGGAAGCACAGCCATGATGCTTCCTGACCTTCTACAGGACAGGTAAGTGTGGGATGGTGCCATGATTGTGTGTCATTGACAGGGAGAACCCATTAACGATTCAATCTGTGATTGTGCCACCTGGGGAAGGGAGAGGAGTGGGACCCCGATGATATCATGCAGAAACATCATTGCAGTCCCGCTCCTCCCCCATCCCTATGCCAGGATGGGAGGACACTATGGAAAGGGCCTTAATCTAGCCAACTTGCTTCGATACTCTAAAGGAACCAGATGCTATCTCATTTTGGAAGCTAAGTAGGGTCAGCTCTGGTTAATACTTGGATGGGAGACTGCCAACAAATACCAGATGCTGTAGGCTATATTTCAAAGGAAGAAGCTGGCAGAACCACCTCTGAGTATTCCTTGCCTAAGAAAACCCTATAAAATTCATGGGGTTGCCATAAATGAACAGGCAACTTGAAGGGACATACACACACACACTTGCTTCCAGCCAAAAGGTAGATGCAGAGCACAGCAGACAGTGAGCCATGGTGCCACAGTGAGTGGAAGAGAAGGAGAAAATAAACATACAGAGCCCCATGGCAATGTCTTTGCAAATTGCCACCACAAATCAGTTAAGGCTTACAAACAGTAGCAAGTTCCTGCTCTAGTAATTGAGTGGGAATTTACACATAGCTCTTTCCTCTTTTCTGGAGCAGACTCCACCAGAACTGGAGAATTTAGACTCCCATCTGCTAGCTGGACATGATCCATGAAAACTAGAGATTCAAGGCCAAACCCTGAGACCTGCAGACTCTAACACACGCAGTCACAGACATACACACAGACACCCATGTGCTAACATGATAACGTAACATTGGTGTGTGGCTGCTCTGTGGCCAAAGTAGCTACTACCGAATTCTCATTCTGACCCTTGCAGGTGGACACAACCAAAACATCAAGGTAGGTCTTCTTTAGCATCATGTGGGCTCACTAGCCATTAATGGTTTATTTATTATTTATTTGATTTATATCTGACCTTTCTCCTTTAAAGGCTCTCACAGCAGCTTCGGCAGAAGTGAAAACAAAACAACTATGAAGTATGAAGTATAAAGGTTAAAACAGTGTTAAAAATCAGACCAATTAATACATTAGTTTAAGATATTGATTTAATATAATTAAAAACACATTAAATATTTATGACATATTAATAAACAGCAAACTAATAAGCACATTAATAAACAGCACATCCTTCTACCCCAACCAGTAGAAGACATGTAAAGAAACCAGTAAGGAAATGAGTAACAAACCAGTAAGGAAGTCTCTGCCTGGCAGCAAAAAGAGTGGGTTCTAGATTAGAGATGGGAGTCATGTAGTCCTCCCCATGTTGTTGGATTGGAACTTTAAGCATTTCTCACTATTGGATGCTGTGCTGGCTGGGGCCGCTGGAAGATGCAGTCCAACAACTCACAGAATCAGAATCATACTTGAAAGAGACCACAAGGGCCAGTGAGCCCAACCTTCTGCCATGGAAGAATACAAAAAAACCTGCCGACAAATAGCCATCCAGCCACTGTTTAAAAACTTCCAAAGAAGAAGACTCCATCACACTCCCAGGCAGCATATTCCACTATCAAACTGCTCTTACCGTCAAGTTCTTCCTGAGGTTTAGATGAAATCTCTTTTCCTGAAGTCTGAAGCCATTGCTCTGTGTCCTGGTGGCTGGAGCATCAAAACAAGCTTGCTCCTTCTTCAATATGACATCCTTTCAAATGTTTAAACATT
Organism: Cyclura pinguis; assembly: GCA_030412105.1. Lineage (NCBI taxonomy): Eukaryota > Metazoa > Chordata > Lepidosauria > Squamata > Iguanidae > Cyclura > Cyclura pinguis. Next base: position 80,232,408 of record CM059601.1, on the reverse strand, counting down.
GTTATCATATCACCCCTTAAACTTCTCTTCTCCCTAAGCCACTCCTCATAGGGCATTGAGCGTATGCATTGATTTCTACCCATGGCTTGATGGAAAAACAAAAACAAAACAAACTATCTTAGTAGTACTCCACTTTTTTTTACTTCAACTCCTAGAAGCCCCAACCAGCTGGGCCAACAGTCAGGAATTCTGGGAGCTGAAGTCCAAAACATCTGGAAGACTAAAGTTTAAGAACAACTGCACTATTGTTAAACAAAAAAAAGATTAAAAATCAATGGGAAGTTACAATATTAAAGTGAATTATGTCTTCTTTGAAAACAATTGGGCAGAACAACTCTACCTGCAGAAGGAGAAGGCTGGAATGATCCACATCCATCATGTCATTTTGCTATATGTAGATATTGTGCTTGGATCCAGAGCAAACAGAGGGAATGAGGACGTGAGAGACAAAAGAGCAGGAGTATCATAGCTGCCACCTCAACAGCAGAAGTGGGCAGCTGGTGGCAAAAAGTTTTCAGTTTTGGAGGTTTTCAGATTTTGGATTTCCAGATAAGGGAGGCTCAACCTATAAAGTATAAATATAGAATAAATACTATATTGCTGATATAAGCCCCACTGAACAGAGTAAGTATAAAATCTGAGTAAACATACATGAGATCGCACTGTTATATGAAGTAGAGCAGACATGTTAGTCAGTCTTATGGTTCATCATCCACTATTACAAAAATTTTGGAGACTGGACAGAGACCAATTTTATAATTTTGGCTTAAATTTAATTGTCAGTCCCAACTACAGCAGATTCTCTGGATCAAAGGAATATTAATGATGACTTAACAAATTGTATTGATTCAGTGGGTCTACTCTAGCCGGGATTAACAATTGGATCTAGTCCTAGGGCACATCCAGACTGATTAAAAAGCCCAGAAAATGCCAGATTTTGTTCCTGTTCTTTATGACTTTATTTTGGACGTCCATACACATTTTGTTTATCCCAGAATATTTTTTGTCACCTCCTGGTACACTCAGAGACTTTTAATGCCATCTTCTTATGGCAGTTTATTTTAACCTAATATAAAATCAGAAAAAGCAGGAACAAAATATGGGATTTTTTAATCAGTCTAGATACACCCTATGATTTAGGCCTAGTGTTACACCCCAAAGTAACCCTAAGAGAGGACCTGTAAATTGGCATGACTTCCCCCATATTGGATATTGGCTAGCAAAGGTTGGTTGCAAGTAAAAATAGGTTTTGAATTAAATTCTCAAGACCAACAACACCTTTGCTGCTGTATGGGAACGTAGACAACATCCCTTAGGCTAAAAGACAATGAGCTATTGTTCCCAGTCACGTACCTCTAGGCAGCCACAATAGACTCTCTCCTTGATTAACAAAAAGGCTGCCTCAGCCCCAAGCCACACTGATGAACTTTGCGAGGACAGACAATCAAAGTCTATCAATTTGGAATGATAATCCTATCATGTACCTGGACTTTCCCGGGAGAAACAATACCGAGGAGAGGTCGTGATATCTGCCTAACATTATATTCTGCAATCATCACCCATTAACGCCACTTTGCTAGCCTATACACAGCCTGAGGACAGAAATTGGCTATAAAAATCCTCACTTTTTGCGGCTCTTTGGAGAGCCTCCCAGACCGGACAAGGGCCATTTTCGCTGCTACCGAGGTGTCCCACTTAACCCTCTCAGACACTGCTGAGAACTAAATGCGATTCGCGTATCCGAATCGCCACGAAACCCCGCTGCTTCCAGCCTTCCAGCCCCGGGATCCAGCCTCCCCTTGGTGCTTTACACCAAGCCTTCACTAATCTTCTCCCTTCCAGGACGCCAAGACTAAGGTCCATATGCCCGTTCTTCCAACTGTCTCTTATTTCCAACTTCATTCCTGTAGCCCTTGTGTGATTGTATGATTATTTGTTAACGTGTGTTGCGACCTTCTTTGTTAGTTTTAATAAATTTACTTTAGACTGTTCCTCTGACTCTTGCATGGTTCTGACCCCATAGACATAGGGTTAAAGATCCCTTGCCCTGACCTCTCGCAAGCTTTGAGTTTCTCTGTTAATTCCCTTAATTTGAAGTCTGTTTGGGTGTCCTCGAGATACCCCCAATTTTCAGGGTAACACTAGAATTGCAGTCTTGTGCATATTTCTTTGGAAGAGGCATAGCAAGAGCACTGTAGGGACAAAGTGATTAAAGGCACACTGGTTCCAAAATCTGAATGGTACACGCTTGTCAGGGGCAAACAGAGGTGGCTTTACCAAATTTTTTAACTTGACGGATTTTTTTAAAAATTTGCCCTACTCCTTGACCCTTCTACATGGGGGAAACTGATCATGCCAGTTCTTGGAGCCTTTTCTTGTGGCTTCTTGGAGGATGAGAGTAGTTTTGGAAACAGCAGGCCTACCACTTTGGGGTCTACTGCTGGTGAGAATGCTGCCAGGGTGGACATCCCATCACCTCAATCAAAGATTAGAAGAATGAATGAATGCATACCCAAGATCCCCAGAAGCCAAATGTTTCAATATCTTATTCCTCCTCTTTTGCCCCACTTCTTGATATATTAAATTTCATGATGATCATGATTACAATGAGCAACTGTGAAACCAGAATATTTTCAAGAACAGAAAGATTCACTAGTAGATACTTTTTTTCTAAGAGTAGAGAAAGCCACTTCTTGGCTCACTGTTCCTATAGTACCTTTTCCCAATGGAGAATGAAGCCTTAACTCTCTATTTCTGGTTTTGCTTGGATGAAGTCAGATCCCTGAAGTTATTTCAACATGTGGATGGCCAAGCTCCATATAATACAGTGTAGAATGGGTCTCCCCACCCCACCCCTTATCTCTGTGTTCACCGAATATCCAGAATATAATTCAGGGGAAGGGCGGGAGGGAAAGAAAGAAAGAAAAGAAAAGGGGAGCTCCTTGTTTGCTGCTTGATCCAGGAATGATTAAAGGTAGAAGTTTTTCAGACATTACCAGCAGAAAAGAGTATAGTTAAAGCTGCTTTAAAAAAGAGAGAGGCTTTATAAAGGGCCAGTACTCAAACTACTATTAAAAGCATCATGCTTGTTAAAACCTGTAAAAAGGCAGGAAATCAGTGAGTGAGTTCACCAATTACTGAGAGGAGTGTATACCTTAAAGCACTCTTTGAATTGTGTCATACCAGCCTCTCTTTTCTGCTCGCGCGCTCGCTCTCTCTCTCTTCAGCTTCTGATAGTCTTTACCTCTCTCCAGCTTGCTCACTTCGTCTTGTGCCAGCCATTCATTGGGGTACATTAGTGGGGAGGAGGGGAGGGGAGGACAGTTTACAATGCTACACCAAGTTCATTTCTCGCTTGTTGTTAGCGACCCATTTACAGCTGAATGACTGTGAGCAAGAGACAGCTCAAAATGACTTTCTCTGCTTCTTCAAGAGCCCACTTGGGTTGTGTGCTTTTTTTTTTTTTTGGTCATTTCTTTCTTTAAAAAAAAACCCCAAAGGAAATAATTGATCAACTGAACATCCTTCACCTTCAAGGCAAATGCGTATCATCCACCTGGTTAATATTCCTCATATTTCTCCCTTTTAGCTATTTCCTTACAGCCAGTATTGGGTGAGGGGTGAGCAAGGTATTCTTTCTTTCCTTCTCTCCTTCCTTCCTTCCAGAGCTGTTTAAACAATGCTTCATCAAATGCAGCCTGAAGCAAATAAAAAGCACAGTAGGGTAAATAAAAAGTTTTTAAAAAAAGGAAAAGGAAAATATCATAGGCTGGAGGGTAAGTACTTTTATTCCTGTACTTTCATCGCCTAGGGAATTATTATTCCATTGCTGGTTTCACAAGAGTCAGAAAGGGGGGGCGAGCGAAAGCTGCCGAGTTATTCACTGAATGGATTGTTCCTCTCATTGCTCTCGCTCCTTGGGCTTCTCAAGAGTCCACTGATTACAACAAAGTGTGGCCATCTATTCCGTCTTATTGACAAAGGTCCTTAATTACTGCTGCAGCAGTAATACCTGCTATTAAATTCTGCTAAACAGAGATGGCAAATTAGCTGGGGATCTCTCAGTAACCTTTTTGGGGGTGCAATTACAGGATTGACGTTGAGGCTGTAGCACTGACCCCAGCCACAGCAATGGGAAACCTTTGTTTATCACTCGCAGTGTAGGCCAAAATGTGAAATGAAAAGCTTTCCATCAGCGGAAGGCCTTTAGATTTAGAAGGCCTAGGAAAGCAACTTGCATTAAAAACAAGCCCTACTCTATATTGAAAACCATCTTATTCACCACCACTTAAACACACTTATTAAGCAAGGGGGCTATTCTGACATGCAAAGCTCCATGGTTTAACATGGCAAAAAGAAGGTTGCCTTTTAGAGGCCTTTAACCTGAATTTAAGAGCTGCTTAAGGCAATATTAAGGCAATTGCTATAACAAAGAAATTCCAGCATCTTTAAGGAACAAAAAAAAGTATCACTTGCTTTTGACAATGTTCCTCCAGGTAGTCACCCCATGTGGCTTGTTCCAAACCTCAGAGCACTATTTCCATGTTGATATATAAGTAGTGCATAGAGTTTGGAAAGTTACTTTCTAAAAAGGAAAGTAGTTACAACTGTAAATCCAACTCCACCCTACTGGTAGTTAGCTACCATTAAAACTGCTTGTTATTTCCCTTCTTCTCAAAAGTGTCTTAAGTTTTAGTTATTTGGGAGGAAATCTGAATACTATGAGCCATTGGCCTATGTACAAAACACACTTTTCACCACCACAACACTGATAACAGAGCACAAGGCAACATTTTGAATATTAAATACTCCTCTACCACCTTTAGGTGAGGTAACATCTCCGTAACTGTAAAAATAACTTTTCAGTTACAGTTACACTGCAAAAAAAGTGCATTATCCCTGCTTAAGTTACAATCAGAAGGTACTACAAAGTAGACTTAATAGCTTTTATAACAGCCAATGAGATGTTACAAAAATGGTGCAAATGCAGCATGGACATTTAAGTTCTGCCAGAACTCTTTGTAGACATGATGCTATGAAAATTAATGGATTTAGAAATTTTGCGTGATTCTGAAGCTGCAAGATGGTACAATAGTCTTACGAACAGGAAAAGTGTTAAGGGATACCTTTCAGACTGCTGTGATAAGCAGTAGATGATCATAACATGCTGTAGTTATTCCTTCATTGTTGGGGAAAGGAATTATATTACAGATAACTAGTTACTTCCAGATTCTGATCTAGATTAGACTTTCCCAATTTTGTGCCTTCTATATGTGCTAGACTTCAACTCCCAAATTTCCCCAGCTTGCAAGATTGGTTAAATGGTGTGTGTGTGTGTCTTCCAGTCTCCTGTGAATTTATTGCCATCTCATGAATTTCATAGGATTCTCTTGGGCAAGGAATACTCAGAGGTGGTTTGCCAGTGCCTTCCCCTGAAATATAGCCTTCAGCACTTGGTATTCCTTGGCAATCTCCCATCCAAGTATTAAGCAAGACTGATCCTGTTTAGCTTCCAAGATCAGACTGGGTCTGCTACCTTCTTGGGATTCTGGACAGCAACAGGATCTAGAAAGGCTTTAGTTATATACCATACATACAAGCACTACATCATCCTCATGCCATAATCCACAAACAGTGTGTGGAGGAGGGGGCAGGCCTGCTTTTCTTTTCACAGAGTAGAGATGGTATCTGCCTTCTCTGCCTCTGTATAGCACCCTGCCCTCCACCTTCTTATACAACCCTGCTTTCCCCTTGCAAATCCACCCTCTTAGTGGAGAAGGAGTAAAGCCTATCTGGTCTTATTCAAAAGGATTTGATAATCTGTGGTAGCGTATTATCAAAACAGAACTGCAGAAGAGTACTCTGCTGAGTCACTGATTATAAAAATAGAATATGGTCTTTATTAAAATAACAAACAGAGAAAAGGTATTGGGTATTATAAGTATATACAGGCAAAACAGAACTTCCAGAAATGGCTAACCAGATTCCTAACCTCAACTCAGTATTCAGGTACAAAGTTTTCATACCCACTCAAACTTTTGGCTTCCCCTGCTCAAAGTCCTAATTTATAAGTCAGGGTCTCACTTTCTGACTCACTCAGAAGTGATTTGGTCTCTCCTCTGCCTCTCGCTAGGCTTCTAAGAAAGCCAATACCTCCCTCCTTGTCTCCTTGAAAGAATCTCTCTCAAAAATGCAAGTCATTCCCTCATAAATAGACCTTCTTCCCTGAAAGCTCAGCTCTTCCCATGCACCAATGGGCTGAGTTCTTCTCTTCCCCAGAACCCCTTGGGTCCCTTAGCAACCTGTTGCTAAGGCCAGCCTGTTTCTCGGGCCTACCACACTCTCAGACTTCATCACATAGTGTAAATTTCCAGATGCTGAACTGAAGGTCCCATCAGCCCTAGCCAGCATAGCCAATGGTGTAGAGTGATAGGCAATGCAGTCCAACAGCCTCTGGGAAGGTCAAGTTTTGCCCATCTCTCTCCTAATATATACACACATCCCAATACAAAAAGTGGTACAATTGTTAGATTATTTGTGAACTGAAATAAAATATTACCTATGATCACATAACCAAGATCACATAATCTTGGTTGAAGCCAGGGGTGCTAATCATGTTTCACTCCAAATGTTGATGAACTGCAGTTCCAAAATCTTAAGTAGCACAACCAATGGTGAGGAATGTTGGGAGTTTTAGTCCAACAATATCTGGAGGGCCTAGTGATTCCTAGCCCTGGTTAGGCTGATGAACTTCGCTTACCATCTTGGAAGCTTGCATGGAACTGATTTCTACAATGTAGGAAGCTGCAGTGGGTCAACTCCGAGATAGACACGCATAGAGAACTACATCTGTCCCTTCACTTTGCTTTGATATTACTTTGTGCTTTTAGTTCCTCCCCATACTGTAATCCATTCCTAGATTGCAGTTTGAGATATCTTCTACCTCTGTGATTCTATGAGCTGGATGAGTAAAAAATATGCCAAATCCAATTCCAGTAAAAATTAAATTTTAATGAATCTCTTCTATCAAGCAATGCACCCGAGAACTTGTTCTTTGGGTATCTGACAAGCAAGTTCATGGGATTTGGGGACTATAACTCCCAGCTGCACCAGCCAGCCAATAGTGAATGATCTGGGAGCAGAGCTTGAGAAGTTACTTTTAAGATGAAAAAGCCAATGTGATTCTAGGCTGCATCAATAGGAGTATAGTGTCTAGGTTGAGGGAGGTAATAGTGTCACTCTACTCTGCTTTGGTTAGACCTCACCTGGAATATTGTGTCCAGTTCTGGACACCATAATTCAAGCAGCATACTGACAGGCTGGAATGTGTCCAGAGGAGGGTGATCAAAATGGTAAAAGGACTTGAAAACCATGCCCAATGAGAAGAGGCTTATGGAGCTGGATAAGTTTAACCTGAAAAAGAGAAGATTAGATTAAGAAGTGACATAATAGCCATGTTTAAATATCTGACAGGATGTCATATGGAAGATGGTATAAGCTGATTTTCTGTTGCTCCAGAGACTAGGACCCAGAGCAATGGCTTCAAACTCCAGGAAATTCCATCTAAACATTAGGAAGAACTTCCTGATGGTAAGAGCACTTTGACAGTGGAATACACTGCCTGTGGTAGAGGATCCTTCTTTGGAGGTTTTTAAACAGAGGTTGGATGGACACCTGCTGGGAGTGGTTTGATGGTATATTCCTGCAGGGCAGGGACTAGATGGCCTTTGTGGACCCTTCCTACTCTAAAGTTTTATAATTCTATGAAATACAATCAGTAGTTCAGTTGTTGTTGTTGTTGTTGTTGTCATTGTCGTATGCCTTCAAGTTGTTTGACTGGGTGGCCCTTGTAGTCTCTTCCAACTCTGTGATTCTAAGGTGAATGAATAGAGTGATTTGCCTTGTATCAAGTCATACTATTGATCCATCAACCTTGGTATTGTCTACACTAGTCTTCCTATCCAGGTGGTTTAGGCCAGAACTTCCATCATCCTGAACAGAGTGTGAAATGTGACTCTTAAGAAAAATGAATATCATGACATGCTCAAGCCATCCATAATTGAGTGATAGTAGAAACCATGCTGTAGGAAACATGATCTCAAAATCCTTCTTATCTTGACTATTTTATTACTGTTGAACCTCTATTCATATTCATTTTTTGCCCATTACATCTTTGCTCCCAGGGGATTCAGCCTGTGCTGGATGGTGGTGCACTAGGCTTTTAGATGCAGATTCATGACTTGAGTTCATTCCTGGATTCAGCGCAGAACCTGAATGCCTAGCCTACTAAGGTGGTCAGGAATACTTTTGCAGTTACAATTCAGGCACCAGCTGCACCCATTCCTGAAGATGTCTACTCTGGCCACGGTAAAACATGCCTTAATTTAAAATAATATACATCCCATTTGCTAGCCTGTAATGTCCTCTATGTGGGACTGCTTTTGAAAAGTCTTTAGAAACTTCAGCTAAACCAAAGAGGTGAAGCCAGACTGTCAACAGAGGCTAGTTAAGAGAGGCACATAATTCCCTTGTTACAACAGGTTCTCCAGCTACCAGTTTGTTTCCAGCAAGATCCATAAAGCCTTACACAGTTGAGGTCCAGCTAGAGTGAAAACTAGAAAGGGTTCCTATACCTTTAATGATTGTGTAAAAGAAGGAATTTCAGCTGGTGTTGCATGTCACACAGCCAGGATACAAGCAACAGCTGCTGAAATTCCTTCTTCTACACAATCATTAAAGCTATAGGAGCACTGTCTGATTTTCTGTTTGGCACTCCAAAGTCCTAAACATGTCAAGGAGTGTATTCTAAGTGAATCTGTCTGATGTTTGAGGGCTCTGGCAGAGTTCTTTTTCTTGATCCTGCCATATTCACAGGCACATCTGCTGGGGACATGGAGGACCTTCTCTGTAGCTGCTCCTAGACTCTGGAATTTCTTTCCCTGAGAGGTTAGACTGGCACCCTCCTTGTTTTCCTTCTGTTGTCATGGAAAAACGTTTTTATCCTGACTTTCAGGAACTATTTTTTTTTTTAAGAAAGGGCTTTTAATGGTGTGTTAGATTTTGCAATGGAATTTGTATTAATAAACATGATCTTTACCAAATGGCAGCCACAGACAAACTGACTGTAACTTGTTTAATAAACCACAAAATAAAATATCATCTTCGAATGGTGAAGAGGGACTACTTATGTAAATCTCCTTTAATATCATGGCTTCCTATTTTTCAACAGTGCGTAGGGGAGGCTGTATTAAACTTCCACACTGGATCTACAAATCCTATGTGCAACATAACAAAAACTTTAAACGAAAATGATTTCTTTCTCTTCTAATACATTGAAGAAAATGCTCTATATCCCAAAGGCAGAATAAGTACCATGATGTTAGGAAGTTGCTATGGTAACACTCACTCATGTAATTTGCTGGTGACTATGTTAAGTCTACCCTAGGTAGCATTAATTTAAAGATACTATACAATATTTAACACTGGTAAAAAGAGAGAGTTTTTTTGCAATACAGATATACATTTCGGCTACTGGCATTATCAATGGATCCATGTGCTTCCTACCTTAAGCTGCTTTGGGAAATATGTCATATGGGAACTTCTGGGTCAGATTAGAAAATATATGAGATTCCAGAAATTATTTTGGTGAACTACAACTCCCAGAATCCCTGGTTATGCTGGCTGGCAATTCTGGATACTGTAGCCAATACAAGTGATTTTATGGACTAAACATGGGCAGCTAATGAAGCAGAGGCAGTCAGGGAAATGGCAGCATTTTAAAGAGATGTGTAACAGAAAGAAAACCATTTTGTAATAATAAGTTAATTAAAAAAAATACCCCTGCACAGCGAAAAAATCTAAAGCACCCTAAAAATTAGGCAGAAGAATGAAAGCTTCTTTTAAGAAAGAAAACAATTGAGAAACTAGAGGACACATTTTGGCACAGCAGAAAGGATAAGTGATCTATCATAACATCAACACAGGATCTTAATTTCAGAATTAGTACATAAACTAATGACAGAGATGTTTCCTGGCATAGCAAAGACTTAGTATTGCCTGCTCCAAAACTAGTTCTGCTACATTTGCCACATCAGCACCATTCTAGGGGGTGGGAACTTTTTCTGGTCTACAACCCCCCAGCTTAGCTAAAATAAGAATTGTGGGAGATGCAGTTCAAAAACAGTTAGAGGGCCACCACATCTATCCTTAGTCTAAGCCATGGCAAGTGGCCATTTTTTAGTCTAGTCCACCATGTGCTTCATCAGATGCTATTTCTTTTTCAAATGTCTATTATTTATATTTTCAACACTGCTGAGAAATATGAGAGATAGTACTGGATCTGTGAAACAGAGTAAACAAACTAACAAGGCAGAAGTCGGAAAAACAACCAGTCCCACCACCAGCACCCAACGTACATAGAGGGTATAGCAGAAAAAAGAAATAAGTTTAGTCTGTGTGAAACATATAAATGTAGCTTTACTTACAATATCTGGTCAAAATCGACTACATAATCAGATGGAAGACAGGGAGAAGAGAAAATGGCTGTAGCTTAGAGTAATGCGGGAAGTTACCATAAATATATGTTCCACCAAAGTTTCTAGAAAGTAGGGACGGGCCAACCAAATCCTCAAATCTTTGGCAAGGATTCGAGATCCGCAAATCTGAATCCCTGTAATAAAATAGGCAAACCGAATCTTTCAAATCCACCAACCAAATAGTTTGTTGGAGACCGGGATGTCTGAAAATCTGGGAGATTACATACCCAAGGGGAGATGGCAAGTAGGTGAATGTTTCTCTTGGAGTAATAATGGCCTTTGCTAACAATTTCAGAAATTACATCTGGGGTTGTATTCTAATATATTTAAACTGAACATTTAGTATTTATGTTCAGCACTATTTTCTGTGCTGAAAATCAATGGCATGTATCAATGCTGGGGTCAGTGGGCCTGACGCCTATCAGAAGTAGTGGGGCAGAGGGCAAGGTCACACAATCTCATCCAGTGATTGCCACATGTAGGCCAGTGTACTTCCTTCCACAAGACCAGTGCCTGGTTGTAAACCTATAGCTAGAATAGGATAAGAAGTGAAATGTCTGTCATGGTTTTTCATGGGCCACATGACAAACCACATGTAGCAGAAAGGAAAAATTGTTTTTAAAAATTGATGCCTCTGGGGCCCACCAAAGTCCTGATTGGCTGGAAGGTACAGTCTTCTTGAGATTTCAAGGACAGCTGAAAGATTCCTTTGCATAGCTCCCTTGCAAAGCTCTTTCATACACAATTCTGGAGTTTGTTGTTTTACAAGGTGTCACAGCCTTCTCTGCCAAAGTGTGCTGTTGCATCATCAAACTACAGACACCAGGATGCTGTAAGGAGCTATGCAAAGAAAATCGAGTTTTGACCTGAATAATCTCTGTATTATAGTATGCGGCCTTGTTTACATAGGCAGGAAAATGTGGGATTAATCCACATTTTCTTGCCTGTGTAGAAAGGGCCTTCATGTCATTTTCAACCTGGGGAGATCCTGAGGCAAAACTATGACAATTGTCCTGGCCAGATTTCTTCAGATGGAGGCTTGCCTTTGCCCAGGCTTTTGCTAAGGCTGAGAGAGTGCGTCTTGCCCAAGATTATTCTTCTTTCCCTTGCTTTTTAAACCCTTTATTAAAAAAGGATTTGAAAGATTCAAGATTCGTGGATTCCCAGAACCTTCTAGGGATTCAGATCGGGATTCGGAAAATTCTGGATTCGTCCCATCCCTGCTAGAAAATAACACGAAAACTAGCAATTATTGGGTATAGATGTGCCAAGGTTCTTACCTCTGCCCCCCTTGTCAACCATAGATGGGTTGCTGAAGTTCCACCTTGACTCGCAGGTTCTTGAAGTTGTGTCAGTACCATCTTGATCACCGCAGTAGCTGGATAGCGGATGACCTTGATTACTCAGTTCTCAGCTCAGGCACTTTCTTGTATTTTGTTCCATTGTGCTTACCGTTTGATATTATCTTCTCTAATACAGTTTTTGATGTCTTCCATAACTTGAATTGGTTTCTGCTCATTTATCCCAATGTCATTCAACAACTGATCAAGCCATAACAATTCCCTGTGTGCCTCTAATGCTGTTACATATTCTGATTTTGTGAAGGATAAGGCTAATGCCTCTTGTTTGCGGCTGGCCTGGAAAGTAGGTCCGTTTCCATGCAAAAATAAGAAAGCACTTATAGTTTGGTAGTCAGCACCATCTTCTATCCAGTCTGCATCAATGTAACATACAAGTTTTGGATTAGTGCCAGCTGGCAGTTTCAGATTCTTTGCAGACACACTAGTTTGCTGGCTCAGAATCCCTACAATAGAAGCTTTGACAGATCTTGTGTTAGTACATAAGTATAGAGGTTTTCCTATCGTTCTGCTGTACGAATTGTTATTTCGTAGAGATTCCCTTTCTTCATTGTTTTTAAGAAAGTCTGTTACCATGCATTTTCCTACAGAGTTGGTAACTTGAAGTCTTAGATTTTTTAAGAGTTCAGCAATCTTTTGCTTTTTGCTTAGAAGAAGGAGCCGTCTCCTTTCCTTTCAGTCTGTATGCCTAGGTAGTATGGAACACCCCTGTTTCTTCCAGTTCAACTTCCTTATTCAGATGATGTACAGTTTCTGCATTGCCTTGTTTTTTCTGAGTGGTTATAATTAAAGTCATCAATATAGGCTAGAATAAAAGTTGAATTATTGGCTTTATTTCTGGTGTATAAGCATTGGTCTGATTCACCTTACTTAAAGCTTTGTTGATTCTCCGTTTTGTCTGGTTTCTCACTCCAGGCCCTAGCAGTCTGTTATAATTCCACACTATCCCACACCACCAGAAACAAAATGTGGTTGTTTCTGGTTTACAAAACCTGCAGGTTATTGCATGTACAGCTCCTCTATTATTTCTTCATGAAAATGTCATTGTTATGTCAAGATGCCTAATATCTACCTGTTGGGAGAATGCCATACTTAGCAGCAGTCTTATGGTGCTTTGCTTGAAAATAGGTACAAATATTTTGTGAAACTCTGTTTCAAACTTTTGTAAGAAGCATTGGGTAACTAGCATCCCATTTCTCCTTCTGCATCCTGTTTCATTTTAAACATCTATCTGCATCCTATAGCCTTCTTTTCTGGTAGAAGCTCTTTAAGTGTCTATATTCCATTTTTATGCAGTGCACTGATTTCTTTTTGCACAGCTTTTCTCCACGGGGTAGCCTCAGCGGTAGGCATCTGTTCAACTTCTAAATTTGATGGTAACACTGAAAGCATTGATTTTGTGTGGTGGGACAAGTGTGGAGCAGTTACATCCTTGAGTCACATTGAGCATCTAGGAACCTGTTTTAAGACCTGATCTATTTCCACACTTATCAGGCCGTCTTTTTCTGTGCTGCTTCCTCTTCAAGTACTTTTCCCTGTCTTGGGCTTGCTTTCATATCATGAATTTCAGTCCTTTCTTCAAGAGGTAGATCAGGCTGTAATATTGTGGTGTCCCAGATGTGGATGTCATTGGCATTTAGATCATACACACCATCATTTTCAAATGCTTGAACAAACACCACATTGGCCAGAATCTTGTATGGGATTTACATATGTGTAAGCACCATTGTTATAGTAGTACACAATGATTCCAAGCCCAACTCCCTCAATCCCCATTTACTAGGAAACAGCCACTGTGATCAACAGGGATGTGTTCCCCTTTCACTAGGAAAGAGCTGACTCTAGGTTACACATTTGTAACTGCCATAGAGGATTCTGGTCATCGTTTTTAATAGTCGTGCACTTTCCTCCTTTGAAACCTATATGAAATACCACACTGTCGTCCAAAAGTGTAAATTTTCTGAGCTCTGATTAGGAGTCTGCCCTCAAATATCTAGGAACATATATCTCTTTCTTAAGGAAACCCCACTTGTGCAAGATGGTGCCAAAAGATGTGAATGAAGATTATGAACCTTGCTCCCTCGCCTTGGGAATATAGAAAGCTTTGTTCCACTGAGTCAGACCACTAGTCTCTGTAACTCAGTATTGTCCACAGTGACCTGCAGTGGTGGTTCTCTGGGGCTTTAGAAAAATACCATATACTCTTCAGGCAGCCACGTCAGAGCTATAGTTATAGGACTATAATGTAACATAGCAACTATTCTAGTAATTTTGTGGATGTACTTATTTTATATTTTTTATCTAAAATCCAATAATGCTTTCTATAATCATTTCCAAATGTACAGACTGGATTTCCCATTTGAAGTGTGAAATAGTAGCCTGGCAGATATGTCCTAGTTGTTGCTTCAAACAGAAATATTTCATAGAATTAGCCTTTGTGGATTGTTAAAGTGTGATTACTTTTTTAACAGGAAAAAAAATTAAAAGAGGAAGAGGAAGTACACAGGATATGAACATGAGCTAGCCACATATAAACTGACTACATTATGAGCTGTAGTTTGTAAAATATACAGTCATACATAGCTAAAGCAGTAAAATCTTCTGACCATTGAACAATGCATTGTGAATGTGTATCTTTGCAACCATGGAGTGGAAGTCTTTTTGCAACAGTAAAGTAGATTTTTTTTCCCTACAGATTTCTCTTTTATTTATTTGTGGTTTAAAAGAGTTATTTGACTGATGGTCCTGTTAATTCAAGGCCTTCTTTTTTGCTACTATAATTTTATCTTCATTTCATTTTCCACAAAACATTATTTTAAATTTCCAGAACATCAACAAGTTATAGCTATATACTACCAAATGATTCAATTAAGAGAAGCTAATAATAAGAATACAGTCATCCCTCCACGTTCGCTAGGGATAGGGGCACAGGACCCCCATGAAAGTGAAAAAACTGTGAATAACTCTAGGCCCTCCCAAACCATGTAACACACAAAAAAGTATGATCGCCATATTCAACCCACTGTGGATTCCTTTGAGGCATCTCCACAAAGCAGAAGTGAGTGGCTGGTGGGGCTCACTGCCACCTCCACTGCTGCCCCACACCATTTTTAAGAGGGACTTACAAGCCTCATTCGCAGTTTCTCAGTCTCGTGAGGCTTGCAGTCCCTATTAAAAATGGCACAGAGAGGCAGCAGAGGTGACAGCAAATAATCCGTGAATAATCAAATCCACAAAAGTGAAACCTGAAAATGTGGAGGGCTGATTGTATACATAAATAAATGAATATTCACACTGCAAAGGTTTATAAATAATTACCATTTCCCTACAAATCTGTTAATTGTGCATCCTATTCTATCACATGTATGACATCTAATGCCATTTCCGCACTAGCCTGTTATAGCGCTATGATTCCACTTTCAACATCCTATGGAATCCTGGGGTTTGCAGTTTCGGGAGGGGCCACACGGCCCCTCCCGAAACTGCAAACCCCAGGATTCCATAGGATGTTGAAAGTGGAATCATAGCGCTATAACAGGCTAGTGCGGAAATGGCCTATGTTTAGTTGAAGATGCTGTAGTCCAAACCAGCTCGTACCAACACAGTAAGATTTTAACATTCCTTATTTTTAAAAATTTCATTTTATTTTGACCAAGGGAAGTCCACTAACATCACCATTTGGGGCAAGTTGCAGGCATTTTTATCACCTTTAGATGCATTCTGTAATCCTTGATTGCCCAAGGTGGTAGACACTTTTCTGGTGAACTGGAGAAAATGCAGACTGAAGATATGCTCAGCAAAAATTTATGGCATACACTTTAAGAATATTCAACATCCATTTCCAGCAAGGCTTTCCTCTTTTTTTCAGATCCTATCGGTGTGGAAAGCACCAAGGTCCCAACAGGCCCTGTGAAAATATGCAGCAGTCTACAGCTCAAAGGGCAACATGAGCATTTTCTAAATTGCTTGCCTATCAAAATCATATTTAGAACTGTGTATCCTAAGTAGATGTGGAAATTTACATTAAAAAAAAGGCAGCGGACATCAAGAAAAGAGTTACTCTAACTGTTGTGAAACAGCTCGTTGTGGCAAAGAGGCCTCGAAGGACTGTTTTCAGTGCCCTGAGATTTCTGTGCCTGAAATGCCATTGGTATGATGGCAGAAAGCTTCTAATTAAATATTTAAATCACCATAACAATATATATCCAGAGAGAGAAATGAACTTCCAGGGACTTCTTTAGCAATTCAGTTCTTTCTTGCAGCATGAGACATGTTATATATTTTAAAAGGAGAGTCAAAATTTCATACCATCCTGAGTGTAATAAACACTGGGCACGAATAGCATTAGCGTGCTAAAATATGAAAGCACAACACTTTTTTTCGATTACATCAGGGTTTTCTATTTGCCCGTTTAATCCTCCTGAATTCAGCTGTTGCCCATTCGTCCCTTTTACATCATCTTCCGCTAATCTGTCAACCATTTTCGACAGCCAAACCAATTTTCCATTTGCTTGAGACTTCGCCACAAGCCGCGTCTGCCACTAATAAGATTTTCATTTGGAATGATGCCATGTCGGCCATGTTTCGTATTGTATATGAATGCTGAGGTTTAATGGCTTCAGGTTTTGTTTAATGTTCATAACAAACAAACTTGAAGAAAAAACAAAGGGGGAGGGAGGAATTCTCCCAAAAAAGGAGGTTCTCAAAAACCCCAAGCCCCATAGTGAAATGTGGTAGCGTGGCAGCTATTTGCAAGGTTAATGTTGTAGAAAACAACATCCATCTTTGAAGCAGTTTAATTAGCCCCATCTAGCTGACCTCGCCACATAGTGTTGTCAAATGTGACGTGCATGAGATTATTGGGAATATGGAGATCAATAAATATGCAACACCAGCGCTTAGAACGCTCCTGGCATCATAGCCGTACAAATGCCATCAAACATTCCAAAGAGTAGCTGTCATCTGTCAAATGTACTAGCAAATAGACAGGCTTAAGGGGGAACCTATCAGTAAAAATAAAATATATGAGTAAGAATGAATGAGACGTGGAGAGCAAAGTAGAGGTCCTGGTGCATTAAGGTTACAGAGGAAGGGGGAAGTACTGTGAAATAATGACTGGCTTGCCATTTTGTGAAACTGAAGTATAAATCCCAATCAAGGAATATTTCCATTAATCTGCTTTATTTATACCTGTTCTTTTGTTTGCACCTGTAACCTTTTTTTAAGGACCTGGGAGGACCACAACCCCTTTTCCAGCTCACACAGAAGCCAATTTTAATGTTGGAGGGCCTACATGGAGGTCCTTCTCAGCTATAGTTCTCTACAACGGGGCCATAAAAGCTCCATATGATATCTCGCACCATATGTTACCTCATAGAGTCTCATAGAATCATAAAGCTGAAGGAGACCGCAAGGGCCATCGAGTCCAACCCCCCTGCTTTGCTGAAATACACAATCAAAACACTCCTGACAGAGGGCCATCCAGCCTCTATTTGAAAGTCTCCAAAAATGTCTGTAACAAAGCCCTCTTTTCCCTGTATCAAAATCTACCCTGAGAAAGTTAGGTTATGGAGTGGCATCCCAGTGTCATGAATGTGTAAATAAACCCCATATCACTTTTTTCGAGAGTTAAAGGAGAGGGGGAATTTTCCAGAGAAAAAGGAGTAGCTTGGAGAGATTTAGCCCTTTCTGTGGCTATTGCTTTTCCACAGCAGTTCACCTTCCCTAAGTGACTTTCTGGTGTGGGGCTAGTATATCAAACACACACCTGGAACCTTCCAAGAGAAAAAGTGGATTGGTTTGAGGAGCTGAAGCTTTGGGGGGAAAAAAAGCATTTAGAGAAAGAGTTAAAGCACCCTTCTCCGGGTCACTCCCTATTAACATTCGTGTCGTTCGTTTTCATTCCATACCTCACCTTTTTTCCAATAGGGGACCCAATGCATATTAGCATATATGTTAAAATAAAATATGGCTGAAACAATTTACAGAGAGCCAGTGTGCTGTAGTGGTTTGATTGATGCCCTATGACTCTAGAGACCAGGGTTTCAATCGTTGCTCAGCCATGGAAACCCACTGAGTGACTTTGGGCAAGTCATACTCTCTCAGCTTCAAAGAGATGCAAAGACAACCCTCCTCTAAACAAATCTTGCCAGGAAACCCCCCTGATAGGTTCACCTGGGGCTTGTCATAAGTTGGAAACAACTGGAGGACGCACAACAGTAACAAAAATGATTTATAATACAAAAGTTTAAAAACTATTAAATAAAGCATCCTACTAAAACCACTCGTTTAAAACACTTTTTTAAAAAAAATATTAAAACACAGGAATGAAAGTCCTTGAAAGACCCTTCTGCAACAAACTGCTTACAACCAATGGACTGTCTATTTGAAAGGTCCATATGACACATCCCAAGACCTGTAGCCAGCCAAGGCAATGATAAGAGATTGTGAGATTCTTAATCCAAAATCTTTTTTTTTAAAAGGGGGGGGGATTTGATATGGCAGGAAAAAAGAACCTCTACTTCCAAAGAAGCCTGTAGGCTTTACACAGAAGCCAAATGCCATGTTGATGATGAAACAAACTCCAAAATCCATATTGTGCAGAGTCGGGGGTTTTTTAGGCCATTATAAAAGGAACAAAAATCTCTGTAAACATTAAAAACTGTTTGTCTCTTTGTCAGGCAAAACTATTTAAAAATGCAGATAAGGAGGAAAAGAAGGAAGGGGAATGGTGAATTGTATGTAGGGATCCTGCATGGTATAGTGAATTTCATGTTGAACTAGGGCTCTGGGAAACCATGCTTTGAATCCCTGTTCAGCCAGGGAAACCTACTTGCTGATGTTGCATAAGTTGCACCCTCTCATCCATAGAGAAAGTCAATGGTGAGTCTCCTCTGAATCAATCTTGCCAAATAAATGCCCTGAAAGGGTCACCATATTTTGGAGTCAACTTGAATGAAGCTTGACAGTTTATACTTTAATAGGATTTCTGGGAACAAGAAAGACAATAAAATGAAGGGAATAAACATTGGTTGTCCATTTTGAAAATACAAGCTCCACACACTCCTTTGAAAATACAAAACTGTCCCTATCTAGGGCAAAGCTAGTAGAACTCTTTGAATGTAGATAGCATTCTGCCCTGCCCTATAAGAAATTCCTTTAAAAAAAAAAGCAGTTTGATGATATATGTGTCTAATGTCCATGCATCATGCTAGTTGTATGCAGTTGGTTTTTGCCAATGTTGCATATCATTGGTAGCAGTGCCATGGACTGCTGTATCTTTTCCCCCTGCATTTTTAACCATTCTCTCATTTCATTTGATAGTAAAGAGAGTTTTTTTAATTTCTAAAGAGAGGAATATTTCAATGAAACTTTCACATTTCAGGTGTGAAGTTATAGTGTCACAACTATACTTATCTAGTTACAAGGGGGTTATAGTGGCATGCCTGTCACTCCAGTGTTCTGCAGGCTTCTAGGCTTCTGCACCTCATTCTTTTCCCAGTGGGCTTCTTCCACTCAGAAAGTACATATGACAAGGGAGGCTGCAGAACAATAGAAAGTTGTGTAATGTAGAGAAAAAATACAGATAGCACCTCTGATATGGTAAATACAAAATATACTGTCAGAAGAAAGTGTAGCCGCAGCCTGGGAATCAGAATTGAAATCTTTTTCACAAGGGAAGAAAATGTGCAAGAAACTGAGGGACAGATTTTGGAAGACAGCTAGGAAAAGCACCCAAAGTAAGTAAGACTGCAGAGAGGGCCACTGTGAGGATGTGGTGTTTTTTTTAAAAAAAAAATGGTTTCCCTATGGCAGCTATCAATTAATAGTGGCTGGTGACTCCAGAGTCAGTACAACCATGAATCCACTTTGGTTTTCGTCCAACCACTAAAGGACCTACCCTCTCTAAATTGATTCAGCACTTTGAATAGTTTCTTTAGAATCAAGACCAAAACCCAGAGCAGATTCATCACATCACTGTCATGAGAGCCACCAGATGTCCCTAAGCATCATCTCCATATAGAGGCCCCTAGAAAAACCATCCCTCAAAGTGGACCTCTATTTGGCACAGTTGTTAAACTCTTACTATGGCCATTTCCACATGGGGTTTTTAAAACGGGGCAGAGCGTCCTCCAGGGAGGACGTCTGCACCTGGAAGCGGACTGGGTCGGACCTACTTAACGTAAATCTGCACCCCTGCCCACTCCGGAAAGACCCCAAGTGGTCATCCAGTGTGCTTTTGAAAGACCGTTTAAAACAGGTCTTTCAAAAGCACAAAGCACGCCAGTGCGAGCCTGCTCCCTTGTGCAGATTTGCAGGCTCGCACCAATGCGAGCCTGCGATCTGCCAGGGGCAGGCTTTAGGCTGGCAAGCTTCAGCGGTTGGTCGAGACCCTCGACCAACCGGAAGCCGCCATTTTCGACACCAGAGCAGTGTGGAGCAACGAGCACGCACTGCTCCAGAGTGACGTGGACCGGACCGGGGAGCTGAAAAGTCTGGTAAGTAGTGTCACGGGGCGATTCCCTCACCCTGTGCGGAAGTGGCCTATGGCTGAATATGTGTCAGTGTGTATGAGTGTGGATTATATGTACGTATGTCCCTTTTGGGATGGAGTGCACTCTGTAATTCTTTGCACAATCTCAAACACCACCAACCCAGCTGATAAGTTCTATGTGGGGCTGCTGCTGCTGTTGCTGCCACTTACCAGTGGTAAGGGAAAGAAGGTGAAAGGTATTTCAGACAATGTAGCTCTGAGGGAAAAGAGTGTGTGTTCCATCTCTAGGTGTGCTTCCATTTCCTTCCTCCTCTGAGCCAAGATGAGCCAGTTCTTCATCCTCTAAATTTCTTTGTTTCCTCACTGGTAAGCAGCGGCAGCTCCACATGCTTGATGCATTCTTCCCCAATGCTCTCCCAAAATCTGTCCCCATTATTCACCTTACACTTGATTTAGGTTTGTAATTGTGCCACTTCAGAATGCTCATAACAATACCCATGGTAAGAATGTCAGCTATGTTAAAAACTTTTTTTTCCCCCATCAGCTTTCAGGAGGAAATGCACATATGTCTCTCAGTTGCCCTCCTGAAACTCAAGATTTCTTTATAAAGTAGATGTTTCAGATTAGGAGATTCAGACATGTAATCTTACCTCTGTAGTCTGTAGTGGTGCAACTGGTCTGTTAAATTACAGCCATTCTGAATGCACTGACTGGCCCACATTGTCTTCTGTTCTACGTCCTACATCATAGATCATAGATCTTGGATCTTGACCAACAGGACTGGGTTTCTGCTCATAGAATAGCATTGCCAGAGATCTCCCAGCTCCATGAAATGTTGCTTCTGAGGCTTGGGGAACTTTCTGGATGCCATGGATTGTGCAATGAGGCTTTGTGTTTGAGGGTAGGGGTGGGATCCACAGAAATCAGGATATCCATCTCCCCTAAGGAAATGTTAGTTTTTCTAGTTCAAAGTTATGATCTCTGAAAATGCGGCTTCTAGAATGAAGAATCAGGAGACTTAAAGAATTATAAATTTCTTATCTCTGAGGTTTAGTCTACCTATCTATAAAATGAGGATACCAAAGTAAGGAACAACAACAAAAAAATCACAATGCACTTTAAAAATCAGATAGAAAGTAAAGTAGATGTGACTTTAAGAACACATACACTTAGAACATATACATCTTTGTACATGTTGTGGTAGAACCCTAGTTCATTTAACTCTTCTTCTGTATAATGCTGTTTCCTGCTCAAAAGCCACCCCCTACAAATACTATTTGCCCAGGGTTTTTTTAAAAAACTGTCTAGATCTTGTGTTTGGAAAGTAGCTCATTGCTCCAATGTGCACATTCCAAAATGTGCAAGAAATTAAGGGAACATTCAAGCTGGTCTACTGTAAACCCCTCCCTTCAGTAGTGTATTAATTAGTGTCATTCAGAGAGAAGGAAATTAAAATATCAAACAGAAAATCTACCCTGTAATCTAGTAGGGCTCAGGAAGTAATTGTTCTTCCACCACATTTGAGAGCTGCTCAGGCCGTACAACTGATTATAGTTTCAAACTTACTGCAACACAGCCATGGCAGGAAACATCCTACTGCAAACCTCCAAGAGGAAGCAGGGATAATACAGTGGACAGCTGGATGATGTCCCCATATTTTTGTAGGGTTGTGAGAAGCTTGAGAGCTCAAGCTGGGATTCTGCGTGTCACTGTGCAGCAGCTCCTTGTGGTGGGTCCCAGAATTACAGGCTGAAACATCTGCCTGAGCTACATGGTATCCTTAAATTCTGAACTAACCTTATCTGCCCTGGCTGGTCAGACTCTTCGATAGGGAGGAATATTGGAGGCATTCTTCCCAGTTAAGCCTTGATCAGGCAAAAGGGTCTTCCCGAATTCTCGTGAGTTTCTATCACCTTCGGTCCTGACATGTCCTGACTTGCTCTTTGGTCCTACTTTCTAGCTTGTCCCTCAAAGCTCTCTCCTGGTTTGTCCTTCAGTTGTGACTGTCTCTTTGTTCCTGACTACTGGCTTCATCCTATGACTCCGAGTCCCCACTCCTGACCCATTTCAGGTGGCTGCCCATTGCCCAGTCCTTTTATCCTCATAGCAATTTTGGTTTAATGGGGTGGAGAACTTACCCTGAAGAACCTTTTCTCTTTAGTATTCTCCAGGGATATTGCAAGTGGAATATTTTGCCCTCTTCTTTGTGAGTTTACACCGCCTGCATTACCATCTGACAGATAAAGTGCAGGACTTTCTCAAATGCCAGTCCACAGCTTTTGAGAACCCTGTGTTAGCGGTTTCCATTCTGAAGGAATTTCCCAGCTAAAGTCTCACCTTTTATCATTTTTCACATGGAAATACTGAAAACATGCCACAAAAGACCTAAATCAGGTATTGCTTAATGCCTTACAGACATATTTTAATTCCTATATATCTGTATTAAGAAAGAAGTGTGCTTTTGTTGTTCTTGTTGTTGTGTATCTACCTATGGAAAATAAATACCTTTTGTCTTTTTTTTAAAAAAAAATTGCTCATTTTGCAGGACAGAGGGAATGAGCACAGTAGAAGCACAGTAGTATTTTTGAAGTATACAGTTATAAGGTACTTGGCTGGTAATTTGCAACCTTGGTACACAACATACCTTTTAGCAAGGCTATTTATTTCTCAGGGAGAATGCTATGGTACTTACGATAAAGGCCTCTGTTGGACCTCTTCATCAATAGCAAACCTTTAAGCACGGCACATCTCATAAATAGGACTTCCACTAACACAGACTTCAAAAGGATAGAATCTGATAATTCAAAAATAGAGCTATATTAAGTGTTCCAGCAGTCCATCCATAAAAGCAGCCTTATATTCCAAACGCCTCCTCTGTGCAGTCTGACACCCTATTAGAATAATAGCAGGGAAAGCATAATTACAAGTAATCATAGACAGGAAAAGAGCTAGTTGTTTTTGTAGAGTAAAATGCCTTCCTGAACCTGCCAGAAAATGCTACACTAGTTCTAATAGAGAGGGCAGGTAACCATAGAAAATAATCATCACACAAATCCCAGACCATTTCCTCCTATTTATTTTATTTAAAATAAAACCTTTTGTGTCTTAATCTATTTCCTATGAAATAACTTAATTTGTCCCCCTCATCTGCACTTAGATTGGACGAATTTGCAATCAGTATTTTATTAATAATGTTCACGGTATTAATTTACTCTCCACTAACCCCATAGCCTCAGGACAGCTTACTGTCTGTGAAAATGCAGGCATTCTGCACTGATAAGCAAAGATCCAGAATGTACTATAGCGATTAAAGACATGCATATCACTCCCTAGAAATGGACATTCACAGTGGTGGTTCAATGGGAGAGACTTATGGGGTGGTCTTGTTTTCTCCAGGCCCTTTCACTTCTCTTTGACTTGTCAGAAATATGTACAAAACAAAAGTAAATTTCATCTGCAACAGTGACAACATAGCCATCCATCTTTCCTGCCACTCTACAAGCTTTTTAATCAGTGTGTACAGAAAAGATTCATTGATCCATCCCCATTCTCTAAAACATTCCATTTTTTTTTCCTGTTTGCAAATTCCATTGATTTTCAAAATGGCAATACAATATGACAATAATTATAAACCCTAAAAAAAACTCATGTCCAACGTACACTGTCCTCATTGATCATCAGTGCCTCTCTAGCCTTCTCTAAGCTGTTTCCTTGCTATTATTTTTTCCCAGAAAACTGAAGAAAGGAAAAATTAAAAGAATATGATAAATAAAAAGAATAGAAGTGAAGAAAGGAATTAAATGGCTGAAGGTACAGTTCATGACTGAAACACATTTGTTTTAAATGCCTTATTCCAAAAATCCATCTTAGGCCATATCAATTGTAGGTGATCTCCTAAAAATAAAATATGCTGACTAAATAAAGATCAATATAAAACAAAAACAAAAAAATCTTCACTCTTTTGTAAAACACTAAAAATAAAAACCATACCTGTTTTTTTCCTCTCTCTCTCTCTCACACACACACACAGATTGAAAGAGAGAGAAATTGCTTTTATTTGCATCAATACAATCCTCTAACCTTAGAAGTCTCACTGAGCTCTACGTGATTTACCTATACATTTACAATGAGGGTGTACAGATTGCAGCCTTCCTTCAAAATGTTCTCTTTCTAATATGTGAGATACTTAAGAGCCTTCCAGTGTTGCAAAATGATATGCTTTTGCTAAGAAAATAGTTTCATTTCTAAACAGATTTTAGGAGAACCTCATTGGAGATTTACAGCCTATAATCACAAAGCTGAAGAAAAGAAAAATGCAGGCAAATCAGGTTAACCTGCTTCCTACTAAAATATACTTGGGTGGACTGACCACTGTTATGTCCTTCATATTGTCTACAAAAGTTATCATCATATTTGAAGATACGTATTTATATTTAGTGCTTCTATAATCCACTGTTACCCCCTTTCATCACCACAGCATAGTTCTCAAATTTACTAATCAGTTCAAAAGCTCTGAGGAAGATACCATGATTAAGACCATGTATCTTGGATAAAATAACACACGTACCCCATTCTTCCTTCAAAAGAATTGCTAAAGGCACCATTCCGTATTAGTGTTCAGCACCTCAGTGTTGAGATGATGGTGACAATGGCCTTTACTTATATCCACCTTTTCCCCAAAACTGAGATTCAAGGCAGCTTACAAATTAAAATGAGGACAATATGGTTAGAAGCATTCATGCTAGAACTCTCTAGGGAGGAGTTACTACAAACCCCAAGATTCTGTCGAATGCTGCCATAGTGATTAATTGTGCTATAATTGTGGAGTGTTCAAGGGGCCTTCATATAGAGAGTGGTAAATCTGAACAGGAGAGCATCTGATACACATGGACACTCATCATGCAACTGGGAAACCTTAAAAAAAATCTGAGTTTTCAATAGTGTGGCATGCCTTCATGGGTAGTAAAAACCCTCTTGAGGCCTGTTCATTCTAAATCTTTATAGCACTATTATTTCACTTTAACTGTCATGGAAACGTCCAGTGGAATCCTGGAGTTCGTAGTTTGGTCCTCATCTCTAGAGCTTGCTGGCTGATAAATCTGGATACCCCTCCCTAAACTCCAAATCTCAGGATTCCACAGGCCTGAATCATGGCAGCTTAAAGTGAAATCATAGAGGTATAATCATGTAGTGCGAATGGGCCCCAGGTCAGAAGCATCACTCCTGAGAACAACAGAATTGGAGACAGAGAGGGTGGGACTGGTGAGCTCTCCCTTTTGCACATTGATACAACATGCTTTCCTCATCACTGAACAAGGTTAAAGTAGAATAAAGGGGTTGAAATTGACTGTACTGCTTCAATATACAGGAGAGAAAGATGCCATTTAAGAAAGTTCCTCTTAAAATTTGCTGGCCCACAGAAAACCTTCCTCACTGATGTGCCTGTTTTACAAAGATTTTATTACACAAAGAAGCATTTTTCTGTAGCTTGTATTCTCCCACCTATAGTCGGGAGTAGTATGATTCATTCTATTCTGGGCTGATTTTAGAGATGGGTTTGCAGGTGCTTACTCTGGACACCAAGGAGTATGTTAAACTGAATTTAGTAATTTGGTGTTTGTTGAGGATTCTGCCTTCAGTAAACTAGGTATAAAAAACCTAGGAGGTATCTTTCACATTGTTGTTATCAAAGCTCTACAGATTGTTGGGGTACTTAGCAATGGAAAAAAAATAGCTTTCTAGTAGGTTTCTTTTTCAAGTTCAGTATTCTTCATTCTAAAGTTAAAAAAATGAACATTGCTTTACCTTGAGGCAATATTCCCAATATAAATAATTTGTAAAAAGAAAGCTACAAAATGGTGGGTGAGTTGAAAGTGCTTCTTTCCCAAGGCTCTATTTGTCCATAGATTTTCTCATCTCCATGAAGGGAAATGTGAAGAACAGGCCTTTACACACCACCAGTGTTTGCTCAAGCATCTCTTGTCAGCAAAGGTGGCAAGAGATGCACACACAACTCATCACTGGCACAGCCATCACTGCCATACCACAGACAACTTCTCACAGTACTCAGTCCATCCTGAGGAACCCTTTGGACAGGGCATTTGGGGTCTTGTTGGATTTAATACTTCCATGCCAGCTATTACTATAGCAGGAGAATGTTTTGCATGGTCTTCAAAGGTCCACCAACATCTTCACTCTTGGAGAGCCAAGGTAGCCACTGCAGCCAGACAGCAATAAGTGAGGCTCTCTGGACTAGTAGTGAGGTCTCTTCTATTATTATCATTAGTGGCTGGCCTCCTATATTGCAGTTATAGATTTGTAAGCTACTTATGGATCCATAACTGCTTTGTGTTCAATAAGTGCTTTATCATACGAGGCAGGTAAATCACAATAACATGAGAATAATAGCATCTTTGGCTGGGACTTATCACATGGAGTTGTTCCTCTTCTGTTGTTCTCCCAGTGGGACACCATTTGGAAAGGTTTTGTTTGTTTGTTTGTTCTTCTTCTTCTTCTTCTTCTTCTTCTTTCCCCCAAAAGAGATCATTAATGGATTTTTCATGTTTGTAAAAGAAACACTTTCTAAATGGTCTTCCACTGGTGGAACAGCAGAAAAGAAATGGTGTTGTGTGGTAAGTCCCAGCCAAAGATGCTATTATCTTGCTGTAATTGCAATTTACTTGCATCATGTGTTAAAGCTGCAAATGCTACATATTCATGATTGTGGTATTATTGTCACAACCTAAATGACTCCCCAAACCTACCTTAACAGCCAGTAGTGACTCTGAGTGATGAAAGTTCTGCTGGCTGTCAGAGCACATCAGGATGACGTTTCCAGTCCCAACAGTGAGTGAGGCTGCAACAGCCAGAAGTAAAACCCCTCTGGCAATTCCTTGTCATACCACAGATCACTAGCGGAAGGGGTCAGGGAACATCATCCTGCTATATCCTGATCACCAGCAGAAAAGACTCTCACCCCATAGAGGGCTGCTGGCTGTTAAGATACATGGAGGGGAGCGGCGGCCCAGAAACAATAATTAAGCATTTTCAGCTAAATCAGTGATGTAGAATCTTGGCATCATGTTGATGATCACCGTCATCATCACCATTTTTATCCCGTCCCCAAAGTACCTCTGACAGAAGTACAGACCATTTGCCACCTTCCACAACTTCCAATACTGCAGGTAGGCATTCACACTGTTAATGGGAGGACCAACCCAGCTTACCACCAATAATTAGGTGACGAGCTACATTTATAAACCTGAATTAATTGGCAAGAAAAGTGCCATTGCTAAGGCCAATAAATCCTTTGAAATAGGAGCCCCATCCTCAACAACAAACGTGGAGCAAACATCTCTCCTTACTCAGCAGATAGGAAACTCTGCATATACTGCTTTCTCTTGAAATCATATCTTTCACCTTTTACTGACTAGGAAAATGTGCTCTCTGCATGTTTGGTTTCTTCTTTGGCACTGAAAGGGATTTCCAAGACAGAGTTCTGCTAGGCTGTAGGTCAAAAAGCCTTGTATGAATTCTTGCAGTGGAACTTGGAAGAAACAACAAAGCTTAGCTGTGTCAATGAACACATCTTATAAGAAAGGATGGGAGCAACATCTTTTATATTACCTATGGCATGTTTATATAAGTGGTTGGCATTATTTACAATCCCATGTTTATGCATGCATAGCTGCAGCACTCTTTTCAGCTCCTGAAATGCACTTCAAAGCAAAATTCATGTTCTGCTTCTACATTTTCAGGAAAGTCAGGGCAAACATAAACTCTGATGTGACCCACCAACATAGATTTTTCTACTGTGTCCATCATTTAGTGTCCATGTGAGAAAGTCAATAAAAGAGGTTGTGACACTCCCAGGGCCCTCCAGGCAGTCACTGGATAAGTCAATTTAAATGGGTTTGGGGTAACCTCAGCTTCACACTGGGGCCCAAAGCACCATCTTTACCATCCTTCCATTATGATGGCTTCAGCATGTCAGTATATTAATTCTTATATTCATTACACTGTTTCCACCAAATTAGTAGCTTCCGCCATCTACTGAGTTAACAAAGTGATGAGTCTCTTAAAGATATTAGAGGATTAAATCTGACTGAGATATCAATCGTCATTTTGATAATTCTCAATCTGTGAGCACCCAGTTCTAAGAACATAAGTGTTTGGTGGCTTGGCTGAAAAAACCCAAAATACTCACAAAGCTGTTTTTGCAGTTCCTAAACCAACATTTTTTAGTCAAAGAAAAGTAAATTGTTACTTCTTGAAGCCCCCAGAAGTGTCAAATCATGTTTTAATTAGGTTGCAGGGGGCCCCATCGTGCCGTTTAAAATGAAAAAATAACATTTTTATTAAAAAAAACCAGAAGTGTGCATGATGAAGTTACCCACCCCTGATCTAAGTGTTAGATTATTTTTACTATTCTGCAGTAGTTCTGTTGCCCAGCCAAGTAAGTTAAGCCTAGAAGCTTGTGTCTTTCTGGAGCTCCTGTGCTTAAAAGTTAAGAGTGTTATATAGCCATCTCTGTGTGTTCTGTATGTCTTCATGGCTAAGTAAAGTCTATCGGTTTCTGTGAAGCCTTCAGTTTGGACTACTCAGTCACTCAGAAGCTTGTTCTAGTCCAATATAGATGAGGTAGATTTTTTTATCAGAACCACCCACCTTATAGTGGTTCAGAACTATTCAACTGTGTTTCACTGCAAGAGACACCAAGAACCCCAGTTCCATCCCAGTTGCCTCCATATTCTTTGGTACTCCTGGATAAGAGTCCATGCAAGAGGCTTTTGACCCAAAAATCCTGGTTAGTAGGACCCAAACTCAAGAAAGCATAATTTTTAAAAAAGAAAAAAATATGAATGGATACCATTGAGAAGGCTTGGTGCTTGGCAGAGCACACGTTTTTCATGTTCAACATCCCGGGTTCAATTCCCAGCATCTCCAATTAAAAGGTTTGCACTGGGGATGATGAGAAAGATCTCTCTGCCTGAGACCTTGGAAAGCTACTACAAAATCAGAGTAGACGACATTGAGCTAGATCACCACTGGCCACATTACCTGTGGTTAGTGTAAGCTGAAGTCCAAAACGTATGGAAAATACTACATCAAGGAAAGCTAGACTGTATAGATAAAGGATCTTGGCCATAAAGTAGCGTTCTATGTTTCTAAGAGGGTGTTGCTGACTTCCTTTTTGCCATGCTCAAGCAACATCACTGCAGATGACAAGAGGAGATATTTCAGCTACTAGTTCACTAGAGATCAGGTGACAATAGGGCCCAATTGGGTTCCATGTATCCCCATAAATCTTCTGAGCTTGTCTTGGACTTTTAATCAGAATCATTGCTCAGGTAAATTCCACGCATTCACTTACTGCATTGATCTCTTATTGGTTCAAGTGATTCTGTAGGCAGTGCCTGGTCCACCTCCAGATCACCTGCTATAACACTGAATCATTAACAGCTTCAGGCTATGAGAATACTTAATCATTACTCAGGATCCAAAGGTTGGCTTTACACAGTATGCAGAAGAATAAAATATCTTCCACATTGTAGTCCTGAAAATAGCATAGTAAGGGTGAAATTCTCCTGAAATCTATAGGGGATTCCTGTATAAAATGATCCAAAAACAATTTCCAGCATTATACAAACCATCAACAACACTCATTCTTTGCTGCTTAAAAATAGCCTTTTTTTTTTGTGCAATATGCAAAGCATTTAAGTGGAGATAAAAGCATACATAAACAGAAGAATAAGGCAGAATCAATTACAATTACAAATCCATTAGCATATTATTTTCTTATTACCATTCTGTTTTGGTAAGAGGAAGCTCTCTGCCAACTACTTTTGTATCAACACATCTAAATTACCATCATATACCCGGCCTTATTTCCTTGCATCTGTCATAATGCTTTTGTACAACAACTCTTATTTATGAAGACATTCTGATTCAAGAATGACCTGCATAATCATAGCTTGATTTTGCCCCCCAAAATGGCAAGGCTTGGTACATTGGTTACCCTTAAAACTGAACATAAACCCATTTCAATCAATGCATCATAAAAAATATTAAACATCTACGCTACTAATGTACAGGTAGCCTAATTAAAGTGCCAACATTTGCCACACTTACATACCTTAATTTTCCCAACAAAATCCTTATTGAACGACTATTTAAAAAAATAATTGCATTTGCAATTAGAAACACTGAAGTTACATTATCGATTTTCTGCTAAAAACCCTTTTAAGTAAACAAGCACAAACTACATTCATTAAATGTAACTGCTTGGAGCTATGGTGTGAAATTCAATTCAGCCATTATCATGAATTACACTGATTATTGCTGTAATTATTTTCTCTTGGATACAACTGCATTTCTGTTCTTTACTAGGTCTGTTGGACATATAACTAGATAGTGCATTTTATAACTAATAATACTCGACTGTAGTTTTGGCAATTACAATCACTTACACAAATCATTATGCTGAGATACATTGGGAGATGGTGCAAATTTTAAAAGTAAAACATCTTTTTTAACCCTTGAAATAACTAATCTCATTAATGAATGGAAGGAGGTAGAATAAAAATACATTAGATGTTGTCAGTGTTGTTTACAGCCGCAGATATTTTGGACATTTATGCTTTTTTAAAACAAGAAGGGAGGATTTCTTTATGATTGTCCATGCCGTAGTATGTCCAATTTCCATGTGTGGTTGCAAAAGCTGGACAGTTGAAGGGAAGATAATCAACTCATTTGAAATGTGGTGCTGGAGAACAGTTCTGCAAATACCCTAGACTGATCAAAAGACCCACGAATGGGTCCTGGAGCAAATCAAGCCTGAAGCCAAGATTACTTGAGCCTTTTGTACTTTGGCCATACCATGAGATATGACTCACTAGAAAAAACAATAACGCTTGGTAAGGTGGGAGGCAATAGGAAAAGAGGAAGACCACATTACAGATGGATAAACTCAATCAAGGAAGATGTGTGGCTGAATCTGCAAGACCTGAATGGGGATTGGAGGTCCCACATTCATAGGGTCACCATAAACTGAGATCAACTTGATGGCAGGTAACAGCAACAATAACAACAAAGGCTCAAGGTAACAAAACATTAAAAGGAATGCAAAGTAACAAATGCAATGTAAAATTGTGCAAAATACAGAAAAGCTAAAACCATTCTTCAACATTAGCATGATTTCTACCTGCCATGTGTAAGTTACCTGTTACTAATACCTAGTGCTATACAAGGTGAAGTTGCTGCCTGCTGTTATCCCGACTGCATTTCTCTGTTTCAGTTTTTCCCACCCTACAGCCACATATGTATGGAAAGTAATCCTACAGCACAAGAAAGTGAGAAGAGGGATCATACACAAATGGATGTTCCAGTCAAGCCAATCTGCTATGGGTGAGCATGTGTGGATAATTTCATGATGTAGTTTGGTCAACAGGTGGTGCTAGACTTCAGTTTTGCTCAGACCTCCTTCCTCCCAACACACTGGGAGGGGAGGCCTACAAGACAATGTGAAGCATACTTGATTGAACATGCTTAGAATCTTTCCCACAATAAAGAATGCTGAAAATGAAGACTCCCTGATTGCAGGAAGGATCCTGAGTGTGTCAAACTAAACATGAAAAAATCCTCTTCAGACCTTTCCTACTTAAAGTGGAAGGGGTGCAGAGATAATTTGCATATGGACATTGGTGGGGAGGTATAGAGTATGTGACCACCCTCCTCCTTCTATGGGCCCAAGGCAATAAAATATGAGTAAGATGTTTGTCAGGACTAACCCAAAACATTTTGCTGCCTGAAGCAAAAAACAATTTTAGTGCACTTTGTGTGGTCTCCCCAACTTCCTTCAGCCAACGTTGATCAAAATGGCAGTTGAATCTTACTTCCAAAGTGATAATGAGATATCATCATCTACTAGACAAGAGAAGAGGAAACTAGCTGAAGGGGAGACCACACAAAGTGCATTTAATTTCAGCCCCTTGCTGTTACTGCCAGCATTCACTAACTGAGGCAGCTGCTTCACTCTGCATAATGCTCTGGTTTCTGGATACATTGGATGATTCCTCTTCTTGTTCTGTTCTTGTTTAACAAAAACAATAAAGATCTTTTTTAGTTTCTTAACTGGTATGTGTTGTAAACCTTCCATGATATGCTTGCACAGCATCAGGAAGTGGTTAAATAGTTTGCAAAGTGGTAAACCCCATTTTTTTTTCACTGCCATTGCTTCTTTGTCAGCACGGTTTTGTATCTACTTCAAGTGTTAACACAGGTTTTAAAGGAATTTTTCAAAGTGCTGAACCCCACTCCTATACAGATTCAGCACCTCAGAGAGCTCCTTTAAGCTGGCTAAGACCTAGAATGGATTTGCTACCCCACTGACATGGGAGCCCCAGCCACCACTAGTTGGCTCTAAGCAGTCTCTAATAGGAGTGTTCTTCCTCTCCGCACATGCAGAATTGGTATACAGCCTGGTAGTCATAGGTGACTGCTTTACAAACATGTCAGTGGGGATATTATTAGTTTGATTAACATCTGTTTTTCCCTTTTTATAATATAAAGCAAGAATCAAACCCATGGAAAAAAATAGTCTCTCAAATGTGAATCTCTTCTTTTTCAGGGGAAGTGTTCAGTTTTCAACATCCCACCCTACTCTATTTTCCCTTACGTGTCCATCAAATATGAAATCAATTCCCTCTCCCCACCACCACCTCAAGCTGGTACTAAATTAAGACGAGGAAAGATCTAACAAGCTCAACTGGCCTAATTCAACACACAATAAGGTAATAGATAGCCAAAAATACCTTCTTCACAAGGAAACATTTTCCTAGGCCAAGCTAAAAAAAAAAAAAACAGGTAACATAACCTCCAATTGAGGGGGGGGGGGCAAGTAAGGTTTGCTGTATTAATTCTGCTTAGTGAACCATAACTACTAATTGCAGGAAGAATGAACTCATCCCCGCTCCAAATATTTGAGGGCAGGAAGGCACAAAAGACAACTACAAATAAAGAGGTATAGTACTGATAAAATGAGTGTAAAACGATCTTATTGAAAGATAATAGGTTAAGGCCTTTAATGTGTCTAGCTTTTTTAAGGATATCTTGAATAAGAATGAAGTATGGACATCAAAAATGTAAAGATTCATCAAGAGTGATAATTTGAATTTGCCAAAAGGATTTGCAGAAAATTATTCTTGATTGTATTCTCCTTGTATGCTTTTTTGTGCAAATCGGCCCGATTCTTGTCTCTTCTTGGAATGCTATCAGTTGTTTTTCATTCAAATAATATCCCTTCACTAGCCAGTCTTCTCTAGAATATGGTCTGTCACTCAGGGAAGTGGAGGTGAACCTGAAGATACACCACATACTGTAAGGAGAGATGTAGTGTCTATGACTGGCGTGGGAACTAAGTATTAGCCTTGCCCTTTCCAGTCTAAACCTTCCTATTCTATCTATTTAGCCACAGGGCACAAAACTGCTGAAATACACACTAAAAATTCATAGGGTCCCATCTTCCCAAGAGTAATCTACTACCAAGAGAATTTTGGTTGCCTCATTTTTTGTTCATTCTGAATATGAAAGAAAGCAAAATTGACACGTTCATCTATCCCTAGCTTTGAGCTATTAAGGCAAGGATGGACAAGACCTGTACTCCACTTTTGTGACTTTTGAAGCCCCCCCAAATCCCCCTCTTGTAAAAGTTTTTGGTGTGTTTTTCGGGCATGGGTTGCCCTCAAACCATGCTCTAAGCCCCCCAGTGCATGAAAACTTGCAAAAACTGCCCCAACCCACTCCTACAAGCACCTCAAAACCCCATACTGCCACCAAATAGCTCCATTTTTGTGTGTGTGTGTGTGTAATCCTTCTCAAAATGGTGACAGGAAGTGATACAACACCACTTCCTGTTGCTATTTTGACAGGGACTGCAAAAGAAAATGAATGTATTTGGTCTTGCTGTGTGGAAACCTTCCGTCTTTTCTTTCTATTAGCTAAGCTGGCTGGAGCTGAAGAGAACGACAATCTTAACTAAATTTGGAGATCTACAATTCCTTTACTCACATGTAAAGCATTTAAAGAGATATCTATTTTGTTTGAATATTGCCCTGATGTGCTCTTCTTGTTTGTTTGTACACAACTGAAACAGTAGAGTTTGAAGCAATCTACACAACACACATTACTTCCAGAGGGCGTTGGCCAGACAGTGCAGAACAATTCAGCCATGTGACAGTTAACCCTGTTATCTCTTATTTCAGCATACCAAAGACAGCTGGCAGGTGGTAGCAAAGATTCTACATAAAAGGCCCAATTTGCAAACACCCTACTCATTACTATTATGAAAGCAAGATGCCTTTATAAAACAAAGCTTGAAAAAGCTGCATTTTGGACTACAACTCCCAAAACTGCTCAACCACTGTAGCCAATCCCCATAAAAGTCATTTTTAAGACCTTGGCAAGTAAAACAATAGATTCCCTGAGATGATTCTTCCTTTATCTTCCCAGTCTTCTATTCTGGCATGTCTGCATTTGGTTAACAGGTTTGCTATAATGTTGGAACACAGAGGCTTTGTCTCTGCCTCTCCTGCACTCTCAGTTTTTCTCTTTTTTACTGAGAGCACCTAGAGATCTTCCACAACTTGGCTGCCCTCAAGAAGAAAAGAAAAAAAATCTCTCCTGTTTCAGAGCTTTTTAGAATTTTAGAAACACAATGGCTATTAAAGTCTGTGGAAGTCACCCAGCCAAATCCCACAAAGATCTGTGAAACCTTGAAATGCTGCATCCAAACAGCGTTGTTTCGACGTAAAATTATATGATAATATGGGCAGCTGTGCCTTTGGCTGATGCACAGATGGTGAACAGAATGGAAACTTGGAAATTTTTCAAGAGAGTCCTGGTTTCAGAATAAGTTCTCTTACTTGCATCCTGAATTCCTCCTCATTCCGGTATTTACAGGCCCACACATCTACCATAAAGAGCCTTTGATTGTTAATTAATACATCTTTTGCAGTATCGCCCAGGAGGTGATCTAGGCCCCTTACTGTGTGCTGGCAGCTTTCAGCAACATAATGAGATCAGGAAGCACACATTTAGACACAAAGTGCTCACCTTCTACTGCACGTACTTACATTTTTTACATGTTCTCACTGCCGTCTGTAAAAACTCTGATAACCATCTTGGTCCTTCCCTTTTCTCATAGCACTACAGGTGCTTGTTTCCAAAGCCATTGCACGGACTGCAGGATGTTTTCCCCATACCAGGAATTTTGCTATGGGTTGCCAAACTGGGAGTGTGCTGTACCGTACAGCAGGGAATGGGGAATGCCTGGCCCTCCAAATGTTTTGAACTTTAGTTCCCAGAAGACAGTTATCAAGATCAATGGTGAGCAACTGTGGTAGAAGTAGTCCCAAACATCTGGAGAGTCAAAAGTTTCCCCAACCCTGTTATGCATACTCTGCACAGTTATCAGAGATAGAAAAGAGGCAAAGTTGCAGGATGTTTTTTTAAAAAGACTATTTTGTTCTTCCAGTGAACCCAACAGGTTTTGGCCTAGAAATATTTAATGGCCTTCTTCAGAGGAATGCAACTTTAAAAGCACTTGCTTGTGGTGTAGAACTGTGTTCTCTTCTCTGTTTATAAGGAACATCTCATGCTTTATATGTAAATCTTTAAATTCCTTTTTTTTTTCTTTTCTCCTTTCTCTTCTTTAGTTCTCCTTGTTCTTTTTTCTCTTCTTTTTTCTTTTCTTTTTCCTTTTTTTTCTAACTAGGTTTTGCATAATTATAAGTTGGTTGCAATTGACGTAAGTCGCTATGTTAGGTGTTACCATGTTGTTATATGTTTTGTTAGGTGTTTTTATATTTTTATATAATATTTCAATAAGCAAATTTTTTAAAAAAGCACTTGCAAGCATTTGAAAAATAATGTTTTCCAAACTGATCTGTTGCCAGGCATACACTCGGAAAACACTCTTTTTTGAGTCCCTGCAGGTGGTTTTAAAGTTGCATTCCTCTGAAGAAGGCCATTAAATATTAGTAGCCCAAAGCACATTGGGCTAATTGGAAGAATAAAATAATCTTTTTTAACACCCTGAGACTTTCTCAATTCTCTATATCCCTTCTATTGGATGTTTCCAGTCCCCATTGCTTCATCTACCCACAGTTGTCAAACACAGATCCTCCCTGTTAAATCCCATCTCCCCCTGTCACTACAAGTTGAGCATCCCTAATCTGAAAATCCAAACTCCAAAATGCTCCAAAATCCAAAACTTTTTGAGTCAAGAATGATGGTGATGCCAAACAACCTTGGATGGTCTCATGGGTGGCTGAGATAGTGACATCTTTGCTTTATGATCGTTCAGTGTACACAAACTGTTTCATGCACAAAATTATTTAAAATATTGTGTAGAACTACATTCAGGCTATGTGCTTAAGATGTATATGAAATATAAATGAATTTCATGTTTTGAATTGGATTCTATCTTCAAGATATCTCATTACATGTATGCAAATACTCCAAAATCCAAAATCCAAAACACTTTTGGTCCCAAGAATTTCAGATAAGGGGTGCTCAACCTGTATTGAATAAATGTGCCATTTTAAAATAATAATAACAACTACTACTACTACTACTACTACTACTACTACTACTATCTTTTCCCCTCAATATTTTTCAAGTTTTTAAAAATGCAATTAAAGAGAGTTACAAAAACAGAGGTTACATAATACAAAAGTTATTAGTAAAAAAATACAATTAAACACAGCAGTGCCATTCAGCTGGTTCTCACCAGTTCACCCAAGCCAGCTGTTAAAATGAAAAGTTTCTTTATACATTCCCAGCCCTCATCTCTTGCAGCAGCAGCAGCAAGCCAAAAGTTTTGCCAACCAGCTCCACCTCTGCTTCAGTGGCACTTGCCACCAGAGAAGGCTAAGGAAGAGGAGAAAAGGGAATTGATTGCTGCCTTAGAGCAGCAATATTTAGGGAAGGAAGGGCAAGCAGGAAAGAAGAAAAGAAGGAGAGTGAGGGAGAATTAACAAGGAGGAGGGAGAGATTCATTTGGAGAGCACCTAGCCACAATTCCTTTCCTTCCCTCCCCTCTGCTGGCAGCAAGCATGCATCCACACACATCATCTTCAATGACAAATTGTACAATACTTGAACATTTTTAGGTTAACATGTATACTTTTTGGCAAAACAATAGACAGAATTGGTTGTAAATTATTTTGAATGACACTACTGATTAAACAATAGATAGAATTTAAACTTTTAAAAACAAATCCATTAAAAGAGAAGAGATAAAAATCAGCAGAACAGCAGATCATAACACAACACACCATGACAAGCCTTTATAATCAATTCCTTAAAAGCTTGTTGGAATACAGATGTTTTTCCCTTTGGATGGAAAAACAGGAAGCAGAGAGCCAACATAGCCACTCAAGGAAAGGAGTTCTCGATCCTGGGAGCAGCCACCAAGAAGGCCCTCTCCCACGTCCTACCAAGTAAACCTCAGAAGGTCGTGAGACAGAGAGAAGGGCCTCCTCTGAAGATGGTACATGGCAAAAGATAAGGTCCTTCAAATAACCTGGGCCTGAGCCATATGGGGCCTTATGGGTAATAACCAAAGCTTTGAATCATGGCCAGAAATAGACCCACAGTGAGTGAAATTGTTGCACCAAAGGGTTTGCACACTCTGTCTGGCCAATCCCATTAAAAATCTGAGTGCAGTTATTTTGGACAACTGAAGTTTATGAGCATTTTCAAAGTCAGCCCCATGTATAGCACATTACACTAATCCAAAAGGGCTATAACTAGAGTATGCATACACACATAAAACACATATCCTTTGACAATGAACATATGAGCATAGATGTAGAATTTCCTGTGGTTGGTGATCAGGAATTAGGAGGAGGCCCTTTCTTTCCATAGAAGTGAAACCAGAAAAGTACATCAGCTTTCTCTCTAACTGCCCTAATTTGGCAAGGCACAGTCCTGATATTCCA
Organism: Cyclura pinguis; assembly: GCA_030412105.1. Lineage (NCBI taxonomy): Eukaryota > Metazoa > Chordata > Lepidosauria > Squamata > Iguanidae > Cyclura > Cyclura pinguis. The sequence continues at coordinate 80,194,019 of CM059601.1, read as the reverse complement.
TATTTTTCAGCTGTTTTTCCACATGTCCCAGTTTCTCTCTCCTCTTCCTGCTTTCTTCCTTCAGCTTCAGCTTACTTCTACTGCAGCAGAGTGAATTCCAGCTGTGACAATAGTTTGTACTCATTTAACTCAGCAATGGAGAAAGGAGAAAGGCAGAATTTTGCCCTTCCCATTAGGCTCAGGCAAAACCAAACGACTACTGCCACTCCTAGCTTGTGTGTTCTTCCTCAGTAATAACTTTTGCCATCTTGATTACACTCTAATGTTGCTCGGCTGCACATGCACCAGTTTTCATCTGTGAAATGTTGGAGGGTATATTCTTGTCCACTGAGCAAAGGTGTTTAATTAAGCTTGGAACTAGAAGTATAAGCAGGAAGAACTTTTTCATCTAAGCTCAAGACCCTTGCCTGGGAAAAGAGCAATATCCGTCTGTCAGAACAAGCTTAGCCAAGGTGAGTCCTTTCAGGAGCGTTGGACTACAAAACCAGTCATTCCAAGTTACTGGCTAACTGAAGGTGGCGGGAGTTGTAGCCCAACACATACAAAGGATAGCAAATTGGGAAAGGTAAGAGCACAGCGTTGTACAATCTCTTGCATGAGTTTTTGCCACAATGAGTCAAAATATGTGCTTGTGCTAAGTCTACCTTTGCGCAGTCTTCACATTTTCTTGCTCAGCCATTTGAAGAACCGTGCATGACTGCTAGCACTTCTTTCTTCCTGTGCATGTTTTTTAAAACATCTCAAATGCATCACCTTTGCAACCAAGGATGTGCAACCTGCATATTCCAAAAGGATCCTGTTATAGATCTTTTCACAGGGAATATCTCCAATTCAAATCTAGTATTATTTTTTTTTTAATCCACCAGAGGCATAGCTAGAAGGGGAACAAAATGAAGGTGCAGGACCACACAGATAAGAATTCTGCCCCACCTCTTGAAATTGTCCTTCAGTCTCCAAATTTCTAGCATTGCACTGACTTCAACATTTGGTTGAGGATTTGGGCATACAGTGTAGGCATCCAAAGAAAATGGGAAGGCAAAGACACAAAAGTAATGAGAACAGAGAAAATATAAGAGTTCTAGGTTTGAATTATTTTCAGTGTCTCACTCTCTGCTGTGCTAAAAATTTGGGAAATGAAGGAAAATTTAACCGAGAAGTGAGAACTCTTACTTAGAGGGGCAGTGCCCTCAGCTACACTCTTGCACCTTCAAATCTGCAGACATTTCAGTGGAGTAATTGAAGCGTTCCATCTGTAAAAATTTGTATCTTATCTTAAGAAATGCTGAAGCCTTTCCTCTTTTTTTTTCTTTGCTGAGAATTATTTGGATCTCCACAACTGCCAATATTTAAAGTGACATTTATGTGACAGCTTATAATGGCTGATCACTTGGTGTGACAGGGTACAGATAAAAGGTGCAATTAGGTCTCAAATGTTTCCTTACTAGGAGAGAGAGAGAGAGAGAGAGAGAGAGAGAAGGAAGGAAGGAAGGAAGGAAGGAAGGAAGGAAGGAAGGAAAGAAAGAAAGAAAGAAAGAAAGAAAGAAAGAAAGAAAGAAAGAAAGAAAGAAAGAAAGAAAAGGAAAATCAATTTAAACAAGAGAACTGAACTTTTTTTTCACAGTCAGGAAACAGGACTTCCTCAACTCACACACACAAGTCCAAAATGCAATTACATTTTCTAAAAAGACCAAAATGCTTTTAACCTTTTCAGGGTAATAATAACAATGCTAATAAAAATCTTGAGACTATTGTTGCAGCAGGTATCATAGCATTTCCCCCAACTCCTCTCAGTTATTTTTTTTTTCCATATTAATAATGGCTTCATCTGTTTCACACCCAGCAGCCTCTTCAGAGCTTCAAGATATTGAGACAGAAGGTGCTTCATAATGGAAAGGAAATTATAATGGTGTAAAAAAAAAATCTCCATGCACATTTTTTTCCAAATAGATATAACAATTACAGATTGTATAGAGTTGGGGGGGTGCTAACTGTTAAACAAGGTAAGGCAAGACACAAATGGGGAAATCAAGTACACATCATAGTGACAAAATGTCTCCAGTTTCCTAGTCTAGCACAGGAGACAATGCAGGTATGACTTGGACCAAGTAATCCTCTGGAGCATCAGAAAGCTAGAATCAACTTCATTCCTTAATTATATCTTAAAACCATTGCTTTCATCAAGACAACTTACTTTTAGTCTCATCAAAATTCACAATTTGCTAAAAAAAAAAAGTGCAATTTGCAGATTTATTTTGGTGAACCAGTTAGTGTTTAATATCTCATTTGCGGTCAAACGAAAAATAGATATAAAATAGTTGATGTCTCCATGCATTGGTAGGCAAAGCTGTTTCATTCAGCTATTCTGTTATGCCTGGTGAGCACTGGCAGGTGGTGACTCCCTTGTCATTGGGTCAGTGAATCCACTATGGCTTGTAGTCCCAACTATAAATGATCCGTCCAAGGCCCAGAACCAATTTGTGGTCAGTAGGGTTGGAATCTTGTCCAGGTCTTTTAAAAACCAAAGGAGATTCACTACCTCACTGAAATTATTGATTGCCACTGCTGGTGAATGTGGGGAGGGCCAAGCTACTGCTACAGCTGTGGAATGACTGACATGTCTCATATGTGTTGAGCAAATGCCCAAAATGGCAGGTACCCCACCACCACCACCCTTAGAAACATTGCCAGAATAGTCTAGTCAGGACAACAGGCCAAGAAAGATGCCACTATGACCTTCCCATACACGGAGTGATCAAATGAACATTGATGACTGAATCTATACCTGACTATACATGGCTCAATATATACCTCTACTAAGATCTCCCAATATAAAGTGGGATATAAATATTTTCCTAAAACATTTTAAGAAAGTTCAGTTGTTATGGGAATGCTAGATAAATGCTGTTCATGCTATCTTTACAATAGACATAGTCATTTGGAGTTTTCTTCCTTGAGAAACCAACATGCTCTTGTTGGAAAGATTCTAAATCTCACAGTGCTTCAGTCTCCACCATTGTGCTGATGAACCCCAACCAGCAATGGGAAAAATATTCAAAAATGGTTAAAGGAAATGTTTCTTGAATGTTGAGAAACCCTGACCCAAAGAATCCTGGTCTAAAGATAATCTTCACAGTTCAGCACTTATTCCTGAAATAGCAATTCCTGAAATTATAATAATAAATAAATAAATCTATGCAACATGTGCACATAGTTCTTTTGAGCAGAAAGCAAGATATTCTGTGCAGAAAACTGCATTTTCTACACAGAAAATAATATTTCTGCATGCAAATAATATTTCTGGACAGATAAGGCAGTTTGCTGCATGGAAAATGCTACTTACTGTGCAGAAATGGCAGGTAAGAATTTTGCACAGAATATGTCACAAACTGCAAATTGTCACCAAAACTTCAGTTTTTGGAGATTTTCTTGCAATGGTAAAAAAATAAAGAAAATTACTTGCTGCTTCGCTTGAAAAGAAAATTAGTGATTACATCCCTAGTATCGACTACACTACACTGACACAGCTATGGCAACATTGGTGGTGGTGGAAAAGAAAAGACATCAGGTGTGTCAGCCAAGAAGGAAGGATGGCATTGGAGAAATAGGCTATTCAGAGTCAACACGATTTATCTGCGTTTCCTTGCCACTGCTGCAAAACCCTGGGAAAAGTACAACTGCTAACATAGTACATTAGAAGGATTCCAGTCTCAAAATTGCCTTATAGGATAGGGTTCCTTTCTATCCATGACTCTCTGTGTTTCTTGGGCCATTTTCACATGGCGTCACAGTCTTTTTTGTGGGGATGGGATGTCAGCGGTCCAGGGGCAGTGCTTCTGCACAACCTCTTTGTGGTCCCACTGCCATCCTGCTCCCAGCCATCATGATTGCAGGATATTTGCTTTACAGATTAAATCCATTAAGCACGCGCAATCATATGACAGTCCTGTCCTTACCTGCCATGCAGAAGGGCAGGAAGCACAATGCGGGCACTTCCTTCTCCAGCACAGCATGGGAAGGAGCCCAGCTGTGCTGTGGAAGGCAGGCGTATATCACTCACTCTCCCTTCCACAGAGAGCCAGCTGGGTGTGGAAGGCATTGGGATTGTAATGGGAAGACAACAGGATAAGGTAACATGCGGAGATGGCCTTGGTCTCTATCTCTGTGCACTTGTAAAAAAAAAAGGTAAGGGAGAGTTCCTAAGCACACAGCCCAACCAAAGGTTTGGTACCAATATACTCTGCCAATTCAGGACTTCATTTGTTTGTACCAGGGCAGTTGTAGCTGAGGACTGTTCTCACAATGGAGACACTAACATGACAAAAAGGATGGGAATGGAGACTCTGCTGCCTATCAGAATCTTCAGCTGGTGCTTGACCAGATCTAGTCTATCTTAATATTTGTACCCTACCGTACACCAAAAGGCATCAGGACAGCTTACAAATAGCGTTAAAAGAGGTCAAGCAGTTTAACAAACAGTAAAATAATTCAAACAAGCTAAAAACACATTAAACAACATAACGAGTTAAAAACAGATTTAAAAGTTTTTAAATCTATGCATGACAGCATTTGGGCTGAAAGAATGAGCCCTAAAGACCTTGATGAACAAGCAAGTTTTAACTTGGTGTCTAAATGTGGTGAGTGTTGGTGCCACTTGGGCCTCCAGGGGGAGAGTGTTCTACAGTTGGGGTGCCACAGCTAAGAAGGCCCTTTCCTATGTCTCAGCACACTATATTGACCTCACTGATGAGAAACACCCCTCCCAACAGACCTTAATTTTTGGGCAGGCCCTCTGGGGAGAGGTGCTGCCTCAAGTATGAAGATCTCAACCTATTTGGTGCTTTAAATGTCATTACAAGAACATTGAATTCAGACCAGAAGTGTATCACCAGTCAGTGCAATTCTTTTAAGACTGGCCTTACATGCTGTCTACATGGTGTTCCAGTCAGCAGTTCGGCTGCTACATTTTACACTAGCTGCATTTTCTAAGGGCCTTTCCTCCCTACACTGTTATAGTGCTATTATTCCACTTTCAACATCCTGTGGAATTCTGGGGTTTGTAGTTTACTGAGGCCAAAGATCTCTCTGGCTTAGAATTCTAAATTCCCCTCCCTTAAACTGCAAACCCCAGGATTCCACAGAATTTTGAAAGTGGAATAACAGCACTATAACAGTGTAGTGTGGAAAGGCCCTAAGTCTTCTTCAAGGGCATCCCCATGCAGAATGCATTATAGTAGTCTGATCACAAAGTTAGCAGTACATAGACTGCTCTGACTGAGTTATCTGTGTCCAGGAAAAGCTGTAGTTGGTGCACCAGTTGAAACTGGAACCAGCACTCCAAGCCACAATAGTCTACTTGGACCTGGATATGGATATAAGAGTACTCCTAAGCTACACACTTGGGCCTTCAACAGAGTGCAACCCCATCCAGAACAGGTTGTTTACCCAATTCCCAGACCCAACAACTATCAGTCCACATAGCCTGTGTCTTATTAGGATCCCACTTCAGTTTATTGACCCTCATCCCACCCACTACAGCATCCATGCACTCATCCAGCATTTGATCAGCCCCAGCTGGCTCTGATAATAAGGAGAGATAGAGCTGTTTTCAACATACTTATGGCATCCACTCCAAACTCCCTTATGACCTTCTCCATTGAATCCATGTAGATATTGAACAGTATGGGGATAAGATGGAACCCTTGGGCACCCCACAGTTCAACAGCCATGAAGCTCAACAGGAATCCCCTGTCTGGAACAAGCCCTCCAGGTAGAAATAGACCTGCTGTAGAACAGTTCCTCCTATTCCTATCTGCTAAAGCCAGTCCAGTTAGATACCACGATCAATAGTATCAAAAAACGACTAAGAGATCCAAGAAGATCAATAGGCCAGCACTCCCTGATCTTTCTCCATCTTTCTTTTCATATGCAAAGAGCTTGAGTCTGAAATAAAATCTGTGCCAGACTTGCTTCAGATTCTGTTATGCAAGAATAATGACATGGAGCAGACTTCTAAATAGTATGGCTGGCAGATTGTTCAATATTTACAAGATCATAAACTCAACTTACAAACTCATAACTTTTGGTATTTACATTTATGGTCATTAATGACTGAATGTGCCCCCCAAACCTACCTCTTAAGGCAGACAATGCCCCACTCAAAGAGTTTCTAGGGTGCTACAGATTAGGGCATTGGGCAATGATGACTACAGTGCTTTCCCTGTAGCAGAATGTGTTGAGGGCAGCAGTTCTGGCAGGAATCTTAAGGGTCTCTCTGTCTGCCCAACTTAACCTGTCCCTGTGACCAGAGGAGCATTGCAGTCATCATTTCCCAATGCCTCAATCTGCAGTATGTTGGAAACCCTCAGTCTGGACCACTATATGGCTTAAGGGGTAAGTTTTAGGGCACTGGCATTGGGAGAAGTAGCATAGATGAAGGAGTTCCATCTCTGTAACTACATCTGATGATACAGAACCATGATCAAAATTTTTAATAAGAATATTGTACATTAGTGCTACTCAAAGTGACAGTCCATGGACCAGCATTAGTCCACAACTCACCAGCTGCTGGTTCCTGACAAGTTTCCAGGATAGAAAAAAATGTAGCTAATGGACACAAATATGATTCTAATCCCTGGAACACTGGGGAGGAGAAGAGTTGATGAACCCCTATATCAGGTAACTTGAGATACATTGTTTTTTATGCCACCATTGTGCGACAGCTCCATGTTTCATCAAACTGTTGTAACACACAACTTCAAACTGTTGTAACACACAACTGGAAAGTAAGCCCAGGAAAGAACAGGAATAAGAATTGTACATTGGAGAGATCATCTCCAAGAAAAATCTGTAAAGCTATTTCATTAATATTGCATCTTGCATCTTTAAAACAGAAATGGTGTTAGATCAAAAGAATCAGAAGAATGTCATATCTCTGGGAATTGACAGGTAAATCAGTCACTCCTAGAGATTATGAATCCAGTTCAAGATACAAGATATACAAAGCTGTTTACTCTGGCCTAAATCCAATTACTAGTGCCAACTAGAATAGCCACACTGAAAGACTAGAATGCATGTAAGTATGGTCTGACCATTCAGCAATTAACTCAATGGGTCTACTCTATTTGTTAAGCATTGACCATAATATAAATTATCTACATGATTGAGTTAATTTGGATGATGTCTTATCACTCAATGATTTCCAGTTTTAGATCCCGAAAATGATACTGGATTACAACTGCCACCATTTTTCATCATTTCCATACTGCCTGGAGGTGAAGTGAGTTGCCATCACACAGTCTGGAACCCGCTATTATAAAGCACCACTATTTGGATAGAAAGAAGAATTTATTTTGTTATTGTTGTGCGCCTTCAAGTCATTTCTGATTTATGGCAATCCTAAGGTAAACCTGTTGCAGGATTTCCTGGAAGCTGAGAATGTGCGGCATGCCCAAGGTTACACAATGGGTTTCCATGACTGAGCGAGGAATCAGACTCTGGTCTCCAGGGTTGTAGTTCAGTGCTCAAACCACTACACCACACTGGCTCTCCAGAAGAATTTATACATTCTGTGAAATTATATACTCTATGAAAGTTGCTTATAGCCATTTGTTCTTTCACCATTTATCCCAGCCCCATTCCAGCTTTCACTAAAAGATGGTATTTAAACACCCATCACCAATTAATTTTTAAGGTTTCTTTTTTCTTTTTTCATCACTTCAGTGAAAAACTAACGTTTCAAACCATCACAACTAAGAAAAAGGGCAAATTTCCATAAGTTGATTTCTGATTGTTTTAAGCACATTGAAAATGCACATTCTTTATGGATTCTGTGAGATATCTTCTTTCTATGGCGATATCACTGCTCCTGTCATTGAACCTTGCCAAACAAACGTAGCTTGGACAATCTCTTCCTTGCCATTAGTTAAAAAATGGGGACAACAAACACATTGTACAAAATCAGTGATGGCAGACCCAATACCCTGTGGGAAACAGTGTTTCTTATATAAGGAACTTCTTGCTTTGTTTGAGGATTTGTGGCACTTTCACTGATGAAGCTGATGTATGGAGGCACCCACAGTGTACTGTTTTGAGGAGGAGCGAGACTGGGCATAATTCAGGAAGACGGACCTCTTTGCACTTATGATGTCCTAAATAGATAGTTTTAAAGTTTACAGTCCAGTATTTTAGCCTGCTTTTTCACAATTGTAGAACAATCTTTTATAATGATTTTAATGGCTCATATTTTAATGGGCATTAGCATTAGAAATTATTATATTGCTAATTGCACACTGAGGTGTCAAACTCAAATGAGCTGGAGAGACAAAGCTCTACACCTAGAGATTATCACAAGAGAGGAGAGATGACTTACCTTTTTCTCTTCCCCACCCCACTGGAATGTATTAATTCAGTTTTGGAGACCAACAACAGCAAATTAATTTGTAACGTTTGCAGCCTTTGCTTAACGGAGGTCTGAAAAGTAGGCAGATGGCTAACTTTGCTCTCTTTGGGGAAAAAAAACTCATAGCATTATAGTGTCTCCCAGGCCACTGACAGGGAGCAGGAGTATGTTGAGGTGTTAAAACACCCTGAGTCTGAAGTGACCTTGCTTGTAAGGAAACTGAATCCTGTGTAAGAGCTGGCCTCCTGAAACTGTACAATTCAGAGGTACGATATACAAGTGTAACAAGATCTGTAACCTGCCTTTAAGGTTTTAAGTCATCTCAAATTTTAAATAAAACACCAAACAATGATAAAACTAGAGTGGTAGAGTGCAGGTGGCATAGGTCGCAAAGTGAATATGATCAAAGATCACTGAAAACTTTTTGCCTGTCAAAAGAAAGAGTCTTTCCTAGCCTATACAATTTCATCCTCAAACTTACTGCCCAGCAGAAATATTCCAAGTAGTGAGAAGCCTGTTGGAATCAGGCAACTATCAGTGGAGTTCTCAGTCACCTGTTGTCTCAAAGTTGCAAGTATTCGTATTTACTCCAAATAATTCACTCCACACCAGTAACTTTGATGCCGCAGTTATTGCAAAGTTATTGCAGTTATTGCACTGGGGAAGTGCCCAGTGTGTCCTCTGGTCAGTTTTCTTGAGATCAGTTTCAGGTGCTGTTGATGATGATGATGTGAACAAGAAGCTTGAATCAACCCTTCCCACCAAGCAGGACCCCTGCCCATCTTTGCTGATTGACTGGGTGGATCTAGGGGTTGGTAAATGCCTCACTTTATCAGGGCAGGTACCTGCTGCCTTGAAGGAAGCTGTACTGTTACTCCTTCTTAAGAGGACCTCCCTGGACCCAGAGGTATGTAAGAACTATCATCCATCCCTCATATCACCTTGGGGGCAAAGTGCTTGAGCATGTTACATCCAGGCAGCTTCAAACATTCTCTGGACTCATTTCCATCTGCTTTCAGGGGAAGTTCTGGTATCGATATGCCTTTGTTACCCTGATTGACAGCATATTCCAGGTGAAAGTTGGGAGGCGGCAGCTACCCTGTTGATCCTTCTGAATCTTTTGGAGCCTTTTGATACCGTTAGGCATAGCATCTTGCTAGATGGGCTTTGCAGGATGGCACTGAGAGGCACTGCACTGCTTTTGCTCCTATCTACAGGGCTGGCTCCTGAGAGCAGCACTGGGGTTTTCCTACTCATCCCCATGGCTATTAACCCATGGGGTGTCTCAAGGCTCCACCCTGTCACCTGTCCTTGTTTAATATCAATACAAAGCCACTGGGTGAAGTTGTGCAGCTACTGGACTAGTGCCTGGATGCTGTAATAAGCTGGATGAGGGCCAATAACCTGAATCTAAATCCCAGTAAGATGGAGTCTCTGTGTCTTGGTGGTTCTCAAGTGCAGGAATTAAGTAACCATCCTGTCCTGAATGAGTCCACTATTCTCCTGAAGGAGAAGGTGGGGGCTTTGGAGTGTATTCCTACATTAATCCCTGTCACTGGAGGCCCAGGTAGACTCTGTAGCTCAGACTGCCTGGGGCTATCTTCAACTTGTTTGCCAGAGTTGGCCTTTCCTGGACAGAGATAACCTGACCACAGTAGTTCAAGTGCTAGTAACTCCAATCGTCACCCCATTAGACTACCGCAACATAAGCTATGTGGCACTAGCCTTGAAGACAACTTGAAAGCTACCACTAGTAGAAAATGAAGCAGCTAGACTGATGAGTAAAATTGCTTATAGCTACCACATAAAACCAGCTTTAAAAGCACCGTATGCCAACATGTTTCTGGTGTAACTTCTGATGAGGACATTTAAATCCCTAAATAGTTCAGGACCTTCACATTTGAGAGAAGACTTCTCTTCTCCCTATATATGCCTGCCTGAAAACTGAAATCTGCTGGAAAGTTCCTCCTCTGTGTCTCACCAGTAGGAGCAACATATTATATGAACACATGGGAGAGGACCTTTTCTACTGTGGCACCCCCAGTGTGGAACACCCTCCCTTTGGAGGCCTGTTTGGCACTGACATTGGTTCCATCCTGTGAAACTTTTTGAGGCCTAACAACTTGATCCAAGTCTGCACATATTTATGGTTTCATCTTTTTTTAATTATTCAATTATTTAATATCTTTTTATCATGCTCAAACTGTTTTTATTATTTTATAAGCTGTTTTGCTCTAATTTAAAGTTATTCAAACTGATTTTCTTCTCAGCTAGACAGAGATCTTATGACATAGGGCAGGATACACATATTTCAAATGGAGAAATAAATAATTAGAATAATCCTTATTTAAAACATTGTTTATAAATAAATAATGGACTTTTTCTAAAAAAAAATTACTTGCTCATTTTTAAATAAATAGCTAAAACCAAATAGCAACACATGGACTAGAGCATTTTGGTTGTAACTTGTTTATAGACTAGAGCTTGCAAGTAATATATTTCAACAATGTAACCTGTAATATGCTATACTGGGGTATAATGAGGACATAAAATATGAATGAAGTAAGGCAGAGTATTCACAGCAAAGCCAAAGCTGGTTTCAAACAGGATTTCAAAGGGCTTTGGGGTGATGGTACACACCACAGGTATAAAGAGGTACATGCGCAAAGCGTGTGTTAAGGGAGATGGTAAGCAAAAGGCTGTAGGTTTTTTCCCCCAACTATATGGCACTACATGGCATGTTTAAAACTAGGTACTTTATATGTATATCTCTCTGGCTCAGTTCAGGAATTTTCATGGAAGCATGAAGTGACTGGGAACTGAGGAGTTGAGCATGCAGGAACATAGGGACAGCCCTGGCATGCCCTAATGTCTCATGGAAATTGACCCAAACCGAAAGATGTAAGAGTGACAGACAGACCTGAACTTGCCCTTGTCTTTCAAAGTAGTGTGACATGCAGAGGACTGTTCTTAGAATTTACTTCCTCTTCCTTTTACAAAGCTTTGTTGTAATTTATTGTTATCCTTTGTTCTACAAAGATTGGTTTCCATCTTCAAAATGACTCTGAGTACACCTGTATGCATAGAAGCTACCTCTTCTTATGGTAGAGGCCACCTTACCTCACAATCTTGGGAGAAAGAAAGGATGTAAATCAAATCAGTAAACAGAAATTTTTATAATTAAGTTAGGATTCTTCTAATGCTATACCCGTAAATGGATTTCCACAAACCATACAACGTACTAATTTTTTTTTCCAATTTCCAGTTCCCAGAGTATTTACTGCTTTCCATAATCACAAGCTCAGTATTAAACACCTACATGCTGGTGTTATAAATACTAAATTCCTACAATTTGTGCTTGTGTACCTCTCTCAGGTGTCTTATTCAGCCTGGACAGAGTTATATTTGGGAATGATACATAGGAGGGAGGGGAAAGTCCCAAATGCATCCCAAAGTTGAAGTTTTAGCACTACAAGAAGGCTTCGCTTTTGAGGAGCTGTTTCCTCTCACTCAAACATCTTTCTGGATGCATTCTTTAGGCTGAAATTAACTTGTAAGGTGTTACCCTGTTTACTGGGGGTCCCATGAGGGACACCAAAATGTGCTCAACAATAGGTGGGGAAGATTAGCTCTGAGCACTGCTTTAGCGTTACGAGAGGCAGGGTAACTTAGCACGATCTTGAACCTTATGTCTACAGGGTCAGGCCAAGTCAAGGAGTACACAGAAGTTGAAATAATAAATGTGGTTTTATTAAAAACACAATCAAACAGTGTATGCGGCACACTCACACAATATAACTAAAGAAATAAAGGTTGGAGTGGGATAGAGGGGTTTTTAGAGGAGTTGTTGGTTTGGGTGATACTTCACCTGTCCTGAAGCCCGGTTGGAAGCGGAGAAGCTGGGGAGCGTGGATCTCAGCACGTGGAGCTGAGGGGAAGGCTCGCTGGACAAAGCGACAGCAAGGCGGGATGGAAGCCAAGAGCGATCCAAGGAAGAGCTCAGAGTCAGCGGTTTTTATCAGGAGAATTGTGACCGCAGGCTAGGTCGGACTTGGGGAAAACAATAGATTTGAGGCTGGAGATAAAGCCTCCGAAAGGTCAGAATTTGAATGATTAAGTTATAGCCAAATTGTCAATAGGATAACCGGTATGCAAACGCGGAGTACTTGAGCGTTGTATAGTCAGATCATCAAGCTGCCAGCGCGGGGCAGAGGATCTTTTGAAAGCTGCGTGCATAGCTAATGAAGGTACTTGCCTTGAGGTCTCCTAAAGCTGCGAGTCGGCTGTTTCTGGCCTGCCTGTATTGTTTTGGAATATAACAGCGATTATCGGCCGAGCCTGTGTGTGTGCTTGTCCGGGGGCCTCGCAAGCACGTGGAAGGGAATGGGTATGTGAGGCCGAATTATTGATATCGATAGATATCTTTTTATATTCCCCAAAGCTCAGGCTAGCCAGGGCAGTAACAAAGGCATGTCATTGAGACCTACACTGAGGTGCTCGACAACCTCAGGTTGCTTAGTACTTTCTGACACGATGTGATTCAGCATAAATTGTGCTTAAAAGATACTACTTTACCTACCTTCAATCCATGGGGATTTTAGCATATGTAGTTACTGATGCAAAAGCTAAAAACAGCCTTCATCTCAAAACATGACACCAAACTAATGGTTACAAATGTGTTTTCAAGGAGAGAGGTAGAAAATCTTTAACAAATGTTCCATTTTACTAAATGTTCAGAGTCTTCGTGTTGGAAGCTGTTTTTGTTTAAATTACCCATAAAGATTTTCCTGTTAAATATGATTATATGTCCATGTTACAGTTAATAGGGCTTTTAAGTCTCTGCCAAAATAGACCACAGGATTTTGTAATGGGCAGCCACCTCAGAAAATACATGCAAACTCTTTAAAAGGCAATTTAACACATAGTTGGTTTTAGTGTTACAATTTTCAGAGATGGATTTTGGTCTGTTGCTTTCTTAGCCTGCTGTTTGCTTGGGATTTCTCCCTCTCCTGCTTTCTTTGCACTCCCATCTAATATTAATCTACGAAGCTGCATTACATTTAGAAGTCTCTGCATCATTCTGATGAGCAATCCCAATCTTCAAGCATCTTGATCAAAGGAAAGCAAACTGGACAAATATGTAGCAATAAATGCTAATGAAAATTGTGTTGAAATTTCAGGAAGGAAACCCTGTTGCCTCTCTGTAGAAGCTGACTGCTAAATCAGTATTAAAGACCATCTTAAAGGAAGAGACTTTATTAAGGAATTTGCATAAACAGTATGATAGAGAGACAATGATGGGGTTTACCAGCTATGTCTATATCATCAGGGGAAAGGAGGCAGGACAAACAGAAGTGAAGTCAGATGTGAAAATATCAGTCAATATGCCAGGAACCTGTGGATCACTCAGGACAAAGAGGAAACATGACAGGAAAAACTAACCATCTTTTACTACCTCTCATGCCCACTGTAGAGACATAATCACTTATGCAAGCATAGTTGCCCACTTTTTTCACTTCCAGCAAACATAAGAAGAAAAGGCTATCCCAAGACTAACATTTGTGAAATGGGTGAATTCTGGGGCAAGAACTTTGCCTTTTTAACCAGATTTAAGACATGAGAGCTAGCATGTTGATGGACATGGTCCAAGAATTCCACATAGAGTACATAACATTATTAGGATATGTCAAAATTTGCTCTCTTATGAATCATCAGTTACATCTGAATATACAAATCCAGGGGTTCTGATGAACCAGCTAGTGAAAAAAAAATCCCCATGCAAATGTTCAGGTGTGTATTCAGTTGTGATAATTTAGCACACTTGTATTTGCATGTTATGTTTGCTTCTTTCAATGGGTATGTTTTTTTCATTTCATTAGGTTAGATCTAAGTTCAGTCAAGTCAATCATACTTGGAGATCACTGAAGGCAGGGTGATTGACATTATTCATGCTCAGTTTATGTCAAAATTTTCTCAGTGAGGCAATAGTGTACATGACAAAATCTGTATGTAAGCCAGGGGATGATAAAATCTGGCTGTGGGGCTGCATGCAGCCCCTAACGGTTGTTTTTGAGGTCCTCGCCCCCCCCTTGAGACTCCCTAGACCACCCTTTTCCTGCACCTCCACCTCCATTGAAATACCTCTCCTATTCTCTTCCACTGTCCACTACCGTTTGATTTCCAGGTACAATTCATGGTTCTGTTTATGAGCTATAAAGCCCTATACAACAGGTGCCCAAGCTATCTAAAGCACCGTATGTCCCACCATCATGAGAGGCATATTTTGGACCTACTCAGTGGGTTCCCCCAGGCTCTGAAATTCCTTGCTACAGTGGGCTAGGCTGGTTCCTTCTCTGTAGTCCCTTTACCAGCAGGGAAAGACATTTTTATTCAGACAGAAGCTTGGCATTTACACTGGGTACTGCTGAAAGGATTTTAACTGGCGTATTTATTTCTTTTCATTGATGTGTTTTTAACTCTATTTTGTTTACATTTGAATTTACTGTTAGCTGCCTCAGCAGAAAGGCAAAACTGAAAGTTAATAAATATTGATACAGGCAGCTGGAAACTATAAAGGCTAACACCCACTCAAGGTCTATTCAAATGTTTAGCCAAATGCCTGCCTTTCCAGTCAAGTTTTGATTGTCATTTATAATGATTATCTGTGGCATGGGTCTAAAATATACTTATTTTTGTGTGATTACATTGTTAAGCTGCTTAATGGAGATGATTTGCATGGAAAAGTGGGATATGCATTTGGAAATAAATAAACTGGCTACCAGCAGTGGCATCTGCAGGACCAGCTAAAGACATTACTCTGCCTGAGGCAAAGGATAACATGGGACTGTTGAATCCATCACAAGGGATGTAGCAAGCCAGTTTAGGGAACCCGGGAAGAACAGATAGAACATCTAGAATGTTCATGGGGAGCACTTCATGAGTCAGTTGACAGGCTGTAGAGGACGTGGCTTGTTTCCAGTTGGAGTACTGCACTTTTCTTAATGGCATGTTTTTGAACAGCATTTCTAATTGTTTTAAATTGTGCCTTTAATTTAATCCTCATAGTTGGTCTGTGTTTTAATCGTATTCTTTCATTTAACATTTCATATGAGCTTCCTTGAGTCCCATTTGGAGGGAAGGACAGACTATAAATCTACCAAATAAACAAATAGACTGCTGTTGGGCAAATCCAATATTGGCTGCGTGAGCAGGGGTGTTAACAATGGGGGGAGGAAGTAGAGCTTTGCCCTAAGAATTCGTCCCCCCACAAATGAAATTTTCCTTCATGTCCCACATTTCTAGCTCTGTAGTAACTTAAAATTTCAGTTGAACATTTACAAATACAGTTTAGGCATCCAAAAAGGGGGGTGGGGACAAGCAAAATTACCAAGGGAATGGAAGCACAGTAAATGTAAGCATTCTCATTGTGAATTACCATATATACTCATGTGTACATTGACCACATGTATAAGCTGAGGGCAGGTTTTGGGACCAAAATTATGGATTTAGGTATGATTTATGGAGACATTGAGGGTCATTCTGTGGAGTAAGGAAAGTTCCAGAGCTGCGTCAAGGAACTGGCAGCTGCTACCATCATTTTCCCACCCAAGCATTCAAAAACGTCTTTTGCCACTCTACTCATAGAAGGGGATGGTTCTTATTTTGATAGAGGTTAAGGTACAATATTAACTCTTATCAAAAAAGGATCCATCCCTTCTCTGAGTAGAGTGGCAAAAGGTGAGTGCTTAGTCCATTCTGACAGAACCTAAAAGAAACACTGATCCCCTCTACTGTCTTGGTGCTGCTTTGAGGGGAAGCACAAAGAACTAGTGCCACCACCACCATTTTCCCACCCAGGCATTCAGAAAAGCCATAAGCAGCTCCATTGCAGAGAGAGTAGAGGGGAGTCAGTCTTCTTTTAGGTTCTCCAGGGATGAACTAAGCACTTACCTTTTGCCACTCAGAGAAGCAGATGTTTCCTTTTTTATTATGAATTAAGGTACGGCATTTACCTTAACCTGCGGATAAGCTGACCCAGGTTTTTTGGGGTCAATTTTTTGAGTAAAATTTCTAGACTTATACATGAGTCAATGCAATATTTTTCCTGTCTCACTTTCTGCAATGCTAGAAATTTCACAGAAAATACTTCACAACAAAACTTACATTTACTGTATTTGGGGACAGAAGTCTTATTTGGGGGGAGGGCCCTCATTTTGCCTCCCCCTTCCCCAACATTGCTGTACCCCTTGAAGCAAACATCTCACTCTGAATAATGGTAAGGCCAGTACAGGATGATGTACATGAGCCTGTCCACCAACTTAAGTTTGGTGATTTCTCCATCAAGACCAGAGCACAGTTTTCTATTATGTCAGCATGTTACATATCACTGCGATATACAACCTGATATCTGCACACATTCCGGTGATTCATTCAGTCTGCAATCTCCATTTTGGTACTAAGTTTAATTGCAGACACAACATCTAGCCTAATTTTTGAAATTTTCTGCTTCCTTCCTTCCTGCCCTCCAATTTTTTATCACCTAGGTTATTTCCACACTAAACAGTTATAGTGCTATTATTCCATCCTGGGGTTTGCAGTTTAGGGAGGGGCCTTTGAGGTCTAGTGCAGTCTAGTGCAGAAATGGCCCTAGGTTGAGGAAAAATTCTGGGGCTCTTGAAATCTTGTACATTTTTTGTGGTACAGTTTTTTGACTGGATCTAATAAAAGTATTGCCCAACCATGGGCATTATTTTTCTCATAGACCAACATAGTTATCTTTGTTTTATATTTCATTTTTCTATTGTATATTATACAATTGGACAAACTATTTTTGAAGGTATTTTTGGCTCGATAGGAAACACCATATATGCATCATTTTAAGGTCCTTGTGCATTTCTCCTTGGAGAAAAAAAGTTGGCTTCTTGAAAAAGATTTCAAACAGAGGAGGTGTTTTTCTACTTCCATTTCCTACAAGATCAAAACACATAAAAGGAAGGAAAACTGTATCCTAAGCAACCTTAATCTTCTTGTGGCATTTTTACAACAGGACAGAAAGTTATCTTTGTTTTGATTTAAAGCCTCTAGCAAGCCATCAGGTTGTTGTGAAATTTTAAGAACCAGTCCAGAAGGGATAGTAGTGCAGTATATGAAATAGATCCCATGAGCATTTAAAACATTTTTTCTAATCAGAATACTGAAGGGGAAAAGAGAATATAGCTAACACAGGTAAGCATAGATTTGCATGAAGAACACCCACCAAATGTGAGAGAAAATGTTCAGGTACCCAAGATTTGTGGTGTAATATCCAGATATCAGGTGTTTTAACATCTACTTGCTAAACTAACTACACTTTGTTTTTTTTCTACTCTAATAGTGAACTGAGGTGCTATATGCTGATAGCTATGTAGCCAAAAGAGAGCCACTGAGAAACATGAAGAAGACATCAGTATGTTCTAGGAAATCCCATGGTTACAAAAGTATAACAACAACAACAACAATAATAATATCCTAAATATATTCAAAGCAGCACCTGCTCATCTTGAGTCTAGGTTTCAAAGCCCTATAGCAGAGCTTTCCAAACTTTTCATGTTGGTGACATACTTTTTAGACATACATCATTTTGTGACACAGTAATTTAATTTTACTAGCAAACTGGAGGTTAAACTAACCCCTTATAATAATATATAATATTATTATTTCATTGTATTATATTATTCATTATATTATTATTTCATTATTTCATATCATGATAATAATGAAATATATGGGAATACAATATCTCATGAAAACGCTTCATCTATTTTTAAAAAATATGATTTATAAATAATAACATACGTTTCCAAGATTGTAGGCAACACACCTACACACTTCAAATGACACACTAACGTGTCACGGCACACCATTTGGAAAGCTCTGCCCTATAGCACAGTCTGACAGCTCCCTAGATGACTCAGTTATAATCCAGAAAGAACAAGCCAGAGGCAGGGACAGAGAAACAGGAAAGAAACCCTGAAGTCCTAACAGACAGACAGTTCTAAAGCCAAGGTTAGACAGACTAAGTGAACAAGTTAGCAGGTAAGAGCAATACTTTTTCTTTGGAACCCAGATCTCTTCCTGATGGTCTCATGTCAAGCCCTAGCCTTTATACTTTGCTCTAGTGGGTTGGAAGTGCATCTAGCGTCTTTATCTGAATTAGGGACTGGGCATTCTGTCTCAGGAACTGGGGCATTCCCCACTTCAGAGGGTCCAGGATCTCTGCAATTTATGGAATCTTCATCAACCCCTGGAACCAAAGGCTTGACTTCACCCTTCCAATGAGGGCAGGAGAGCACAGGCCCTTTCACACTGCACATAAAGTGCTATAATTCTACTTTAACTGCTATGGTTCCATCCTATGGAATCCTGGGATCTACAGTTTAGGGAGGAGTATTTTGAATTCTCAGCCAGAGTGCTCTGGTGCATCACCAATATAAAAAACCCAGGATTCCATAAGATGTTCCTACAGCGGGTAATATGGAACTATTGTGCTATAATGAGTAGTGTGAAGGGGTCCCACCTTCCTCACACAGAGAGACACCACTAAATAATGACGTACAGTTGGGATCTTGCAACAGACACATAGCCACAATGTCATGGCTATGCTCCTTTTCTCAATCTGACCCCTGAAACCTACCTTAAAATCCAGCCAGATGCACAAAGGAATGGGGTTCTGCAGCACTGGCAAGGGAGATACTGAAGGATGATGCGCCCAACACTTTCTTGCCAGCGAGCAACAGTGTGCAAATCCTGCCAGAAGAACCTGCCAGAAATCATCATTGCACTACCATTTGCTGACAGGAGGGGCCTAGAAGTCATCCTTCAGTACTCTGCTCACCAGCACCATAGAACTCTACACCTCGGTGTAACTGGCTGGATTTTAAGGTGAGTTGCGGGGGCATTTAAAATTGTGACAATGGTATACCACAATCATAAAAAGAACAGGAAGCAGTTGCAGAGTCATATATCTGACAATTTTGTAACTGACTAATAGAATTCCAGCCTAAGTTCCAGAAACCACCAAATGTTGAACATCAGTTGAAAAAGAAAAGTAAAAAAAAAAACAGTGAGCATGGTATATTCAAGGGTGGCCATGTTAGCAGTGCAGCAAAATATAACAAAATCCAAAATCCTCAAAGCAATGATACCTTTATTTTCCAAAGCATAAAATACATTGTAAAAGCGTTCAGAGATTCACTAGCTTATTCCTCAGGGAAAAGTAAAACTGTTTCACTGGACTACAGTTGCCAAGTTTTACCTATACAGCACCTAAAAGGTTTTCCAGATACAACAGTACAGAAATTCCTTGAGAAATTCAGTATTCTCTGTCTAAGAAAAGAGCAGTTAGTTTTGCCCAGGGCAGGTACAGGTGGAGTTGAAACTTTATTACCTGTCTATTATTGCCCTTTGTCCCCAGTTGTAACATGGCCAACAAAGGGAGTGTCCTCTGCATGCACTGAAATCCCTCAATATCATTTTAACTGACAACAGCACAATAGGCCTGTGACTCTAACATCATCACTTTGTTTCTCCTGTATGATTTTTAACATCTTTGCCTAATGAAGAAGCCAGTGAAGCATCAGAAGCTTACATAATGTATTTTATGCTTTGGAACTGGCCAAATAAAGATATTGCTGCTTCGTAGAATAAAGATGGTATCGTATCCATAGTTGACATAGCTGACTGGCTAACCAGAATCCTGAAAACAGAACTCTCATTAGGAACGTAAAGATGTACTGTAACATCTTCTTGAAGATCGTTTCTCACCTAACTTCATCCAGGATTCCCACTTCTAAAAATTGCATCTATGTCAAAATTAATCTCTGTTACTTTTTTTTGTTTTAAATGATGGTTTGGGATGGAGAATGAAAGAACACCAGTTTTTATAACACCCTGGTTTTAAAAAGCGGTAGGGGGGCAACAATATTATGGTCGACACTTTCCATAGAAAGGTTTTATTTAGGATTAGATTTATGTCTCAGTTTCTTTAATATGCTGGGTATGTTGCGCTTATTGTAATATTTCTTTTCCCAAATGTCAGAAGTTTGAGAAATTTGTTCTTCTTTTTATTTACTTTCAT
Source organism: Cyclura pinguis (assembly GCA_030412105.1). Classification (NCBI taxonomy): domain Eukaryota; kingdom Metazoa; phylum Chordata; class Lepidosauria; order Squamata; family Iguanidae; genus Cyclura; species Cyclura pinguis. The sequence goes on along the minus strand of CM059601.1, from coordinate 80,173,506 downwards.
CTTTTGTTCTTTAGCGTTTTTAGCATTTATTAGATGCTGAGAACTAGAAACCTTGAGCACAATCCAGTCAAAACTAAGGCACATTCAAGTTTCATTTATTTCTATGCATCAACTAAAGACTTAAATGCACTTAACTTTGGCTGTATTGTATCCTTTGCTTAAAAAAAAAAGCTGATAATCTTTGAATTCTGAAAGGATATGTGAATACAGAGAGAGAGAGATTGCTCAGGACTGATTTCTTTTTATCATACAGTTTGGTTGGAGTTGTTTAAATAAAGCTAAATTATATACTTCATCAAAATATTTTCAGTTGGGCTACTAGTTCTGCTTTATAGATGCCATACAAAGAAAAGCAAATTTTCTCTACAAGCCACTGTTAAGTCACACAAGTTCAGAATTTTGTTACGGCAAAAAGATAAGTCTGTTTGTTTTTAACTGAGCTCTCATTATATTTCTCCTGCTTTGTGCTGAACTTCTAATACATCTCCATTTTGAAGTACAATTTTTCAAACGGAGCAACATTCTTAGCCTGATAAGACAGACAGACTGTCTGCACTAAAACTATTTAATTTGGGCTGGTTGCCCTTTTTGAAAAATGATGTCGACAGAAGATAAGGAGACAGGCAGTTCAAATTTGTTCCTTCAGAACCAGTTGCTTGTTATGAAGCTTATTTGAGGCAATTCAGAACTGTTCACTTTTAAAAGCCAATTGTCCATCTTGAAGACTGTTTGTAACTGAAGTACAGACCAAAACTAGTTTATAGCTGTATCAGAGCTACTGCAGGGATGAATTTCACTTTGTAACTTTACCATATGTGCATATTCCTGTGTTCTGTTTTGTTATCTGTTGACTCTTGGTTTTTGTCAATAGTGCTGGGTGAGTGAAATTCATCACACCCTGTTCCTAAAGAACTTCTTTTTATTTCTTTAACCACAGTATCTGGATCTGTGATCACTGTTTTTCTTTTGTATAAATATGTAAAAATCATTTGGTTGATACAACACTCTGCCTGCCAAGATTATGAGTCTATTATATCAAAATTTGGACTGTATGACTCCATTCCTCAAATCGCTTTACTCAGTAGAAGTCAAGGAATCCTCAGTAAAAAGATTTGTTCAAAATCACTTTACTGGCTCTCTGTACACTCCCAGATACTTCACAAGTTACTGATCTGATCTTCCATGGACTTATCTCCCAGCATTTATGTCTTGACCTTTACTTGCATAAGCCCATTAGTCATCCAGACATCTCCAGCTCCATGAAATGACTCATTTTCTCTTGCTGCCCCTCATAAGTGGAACCATCTCCCAGAAAGTCTTTGTATAGCTGCTTCCCTTATTTCTTTAAAGTTCCTCTTTAGTAGTTACTCATCATCTCCAAGTAGCCTTTGGATTATCCCTCTTGTCCTTATACTTCACTGTAATTAAGCCCAAGCACCCACAACTTAAGTAATTACATATACGTTCCCTGAAACTCATGCCTCCTTTCCCCCTTCTACTATGTTGTCGTGTGCCTTCAAGCCATTTCTGACTTATGGCAACCCTAAGGTGAACCTATCGTGGGGTTTTCTGTGGCTGAGAGTGTGTGATGTGCCTAAGGTTTCCATCACCAAGCAGAGAATCAAAATCTGGTCTCCAGGGTGATAGGCCAATCCTCAAACCACCACCTGAATTCAAGTCCTTTTAGGCAGGGGTGTGTCATACTTGTTCTTTATGAAGAGCCATGTATATAAATGGAGATGTAAATGAAATACTGATACCAACAGACTGCATTACAATACCTGGGCAGATAAGCCTATACTAGAATGAAAGGGGTCTGTTTTTCCAATACAAACCCACTTGTTTGATTGTAGAATCACCAGGCTGAATATGGCTAATAGAAACAAAACAAAGACCACAGTGAAGTTTGGGGCCCAGTGCATCAACTACTTTGACTACTTCCCAAACCAATACTTTTGGTGGTTTTTGTTCTCGGATGCATATATAAAAACCAGTTTTGACCTAACGTAGTATTTGGTGGCATGTACGCGTGCTTGATATTGTGATCACTTTTGTGCAAGTTTGAATCGAAAGTCACACTCTGGCTTTGTTTTGGAAAATTACTATATTAAATCAATTGTTCATGGAACCAGAATAAAGCAAATTTTAAGGATGCTAAAAATCAAACTTCTGCATCATTCATATCATCAAGTTAAGCTGTCATCATCAAACCAGCCAATGCTTAGTAAATTTCCTTGTGCATTAATACACAAGGTTTGCACAATTTATTCTCATTCTTAGATCACTATTATTTGACATGGCAATAACCCTAGTGGTTCCCAGCTTTATGTCCTATGATACTGTTCAGCTCTGTAGTACCCATCTGTCCCATCCAGCATGAAAAATTGCTGAGAACAGTGGGATTTATTGTTCAAGAGCTTATGAGGAGTCAGGCTTAGAAACTGATGTGCCTGTAGTGAGAAACGAATGTGCCTATAGTCAGAAGACATGTTATTAGTTCTAGATGAATGCCACTGTGCCATTGTTGAGTGTATCACAGAAAATTACTATGCAGCACTGCCAAACCTGAGGTGTAGGTGGTCTTGGCATCAAAATAGTCTCAAACAGAGTTCACTTGTGGCAAGTATATAATTCATGCACGATATGGCCACAATCTAAGAAAATAGTCACATGGTGATTGTTTCTAACACCATCTTGTGCAGCGTATTAGTACTGCATGTTCCCAGTTTGCGAACGTTCCTTATTCTGAAAAGCACCTTACATTTGGAGTCCCTCCACCCATTTTTGGGAGGACGCAGTTTCAAAGTCTCATTCATTAATTTCTCTCCACATGTGAAGACCAGGTAGGCCAAAGGCTACCATTTTCGGCAACCAGGAGGATGCTCCCAATAGAGAAGAAGAATCCTATGAAGTTGGTTGCCATAGCAACCTCCAGACCAGATTACAACCCCTAGCAGCACCCAGAATGGTCATCACAGACATCAGCAGCCCTTTATATGGCTACGGTAAGGGTCTTCGTTGATTTGTCGTATATCCTTGGCCTTTCTTATGACAAAGTCTATCTTTTAAAAAGCAGTATAATTGAAGCCCTGGATAAAAGCCAAATCGATAGACATAAAAGTCCAACCTTGTACTTGCTGATGTCAGTAAGAGGAAATTGAAGACAGCAACTTTGGTCCATGATCTTTCCGGTTCAGATGCCTGCTATTAATTTGGACAGCCATTATTTGATTCAAAAGAAAGGCAACAGGAGCAACTTAAACAGACAAAGATATATTAACTTACCCTTAAACTGGGAGACACACCAGAAACTGATAACCTAAATTAGATTGAGGCAGGTCTATCTGTAAGTGGGATCTTTCTTTCAGAACAAGGAAGTGAATTTATGAGAAAGAAATGAATTAAGAAAGGAAACAGTCCAAGCATGCATTCAAACCAATAATCGGAATTTTTATCAATATTGGGTTTTTTTTCTTTTGAGATCTCCTCCTCCTAAGTTTCATAACAATGTTATTCAAACAAAGCAGAAGTTAAAAAAAAAGTATTTCACTTCAAGTACTGAGGATATCTAACTAATTAGCCAAACGACCTTTGCATCATTTTCATCTAGCATCTTCTTACATAAATATTTCATGAATTACATGTAATCATTACTAACATCAACTTGAGTGAATTAATTACTGCCAATTTCTATTAATAAAATGCATCTTGTAATAAATAATGTTGGTTTATTATGGAGTATTAGTCTCAGGGGCATTCACATATGTCAGTTGCCTTCAACTTGAGGCTAGGAGAAAAGTAATCAAATAAGTGTAATTATTGTACTAAATATATCACCGTTTGTTTAAAATGTCAATGAGACTGGATAAAGGCATTTATAACACTCCAGACTGAATATTCCAGTGCTTATGAGTGTAAGTGCACAATGACAAAAAAGAAGTAGAAATTAAATTTCAGACTACAAAGACTAATGTCTTTGTTGTATCAACCATGACAAAGAAACAGAATGAGGATGGCATATGGTTCTATGAACTATATTGACAGAAGAAACCTGGTCGTTTAGAGTTGAGTTCTAGAATCTAACTGTTGGTCTCAAGTTCTAAGTCCAGCCCAAGAGTGAGTACAGCTGTAACAGGGCGTGGGAAGTTACTTTGAAAATAATCCGGTAGAGTTATCATTCCAGTGACCAAAAGCAGTTACCATTATAGCTACATTTCTAAAAAGCAATACTTTAAAATTTCTCTAAAAGTACTTAAAACAGGTACTTTGAAAAAGACAATGGCTGGAATTCACAATCACAGTTATCAATGCATAACCTAGAGTTACACATTTGTGACTGGTTTGTATTTGTGATCTCTATATATTTAGTAAGGAAATCATAGTGATAATCAAAGTCATGCAATCCAGACTTACTGAGCAGCAGCCAGGGCAAGCGACATCAGTCTGCTCTTCTGTTGATCAAGATGAAGCGGATTGATGTTTCCATCCCTCTCCCACCCGTGATCTATGGTGCAAGGAGAAATTATTGTGGGTACTCTGCTCCTGACTGTCGCATAGGCATTCACTGGTGCAGGGGAGGGAAACATCAGTCTGCTATGTCTTGACAAACAGGAGAGCAGACTTCTGTCACTCACAGCAGCTGCTGTCCAGTAAGTCTGGATTGGGAGGACCAGGAAATGCTACTTAGCTACCAAACTAAGGTAGTTACCTAACCAAGTAGCTCATCAAGAATCATGGCCAATATCTTAATGCTATAACACACTGCCTGAGGTACAAAACACACTCTTCTCCCATCCACCTCATCATCTCTTCAAAATCCACAACAAAGCATGAGGCACAGCATGAGCCATGAGACAATGCTCCACCATTATTTAGCTACATCTATAAATATTAGAGTAACTAAAAATTACAGTTACAGTGCAAAAAGAGTGGAGCTATTCTTCGTTAAGTTGCAGCAGAGATGTAACCTGGCTGCATCTTCATTATTGGCAAAAGGAATTCCCAAACTCTGGCAAGCAGCCATCAGTATTAGTGTACTGGTGTCTGTGCCTCAGCTTGACTTCTGTACACTACAGAAGTGCCATATGAGGCAAGTCTATTGTATCTTCAAGCAGTACAGAGAGAACAATGGGCCATCTTCTAGTAAGCAATCCAAAGAAAGCCATCACAAGCCCACTCTGGTTTCCTTAAGAGTAAATGATCAAGAACAGATAATATCCAGATTGCAAGATAATCAGAACAAAGGCCTAGATCAGGATGGGAAATCATGCAGCCTTCCAGGTGGTGTTGGGCTGAAATGCACATTATCCCTAGCCAATGATGAGGAATTCTGGGAGCTGCAATTCAATGACATCTGGAAAGTCTCAGGTGTGGTCTGGTTTTCATGCTAGTCTCAACTAGACTAGACTCACTGAATCAATGGCAAGCGCAAATGTATGTAAGTTCCATTGACTCATTTGATCTACCCTAGTTAGGACTAACTAACTGGATTTAGTCCAAAAGGCTTTCATTTTCTTATGTGGCATGTTTGAAATATCTGGGGTTAGTTTTACTGAAATTCTGAAATTATATCTGACATAGCTTGGTCCTTTCTTCTCTCTACAATGAAATTTTAGCTGATGTTAGTGTCCTCTTTAGCAGATACTAATTTCCCTATATGTGTATTCCATCTAAGGCATCTACACACCATCCATTCAGTTCATATACACATAGAAATTAGGATCACTGAAAGTTGTACAGTAAAGAAATCTTGTAGGAAGAGAGTCAATTCATTTGAAATATAGTTTAGAGGAGAGTACCCCAGATAACCCTGTGACAGAGTCGCCTTAGGGTTACCATATGTCGGAAACAAAGGCACAGAACAACAACAAATACTACTACAAATACCAGTGTCTGCCAAAAAAGATGAATAAATGAGTTCTAGATACCCTAAAGGCACCAGATCCCATAGTACTTGGATAAGAGACTGTCAACAAATGACAGCTGCTGTCTGCTACATTTCAGAAGAAGGAAGTGCCAAAACCACTTCTGAGTATTTCTTGCCTTAGAAAACTATGGAATTCATGGGGTCACCATAAGTTGACAGGCAACTTGGAGGCACAAACACAGAGAGAACAGATCAAGCCTGAATTCTCAATGGAAGTTAAAATGACTAAACTGAGGAGGCTATTGTCCTTTGGACATATCATGAGATGGCATGACCCATTAGAGAAGATGATAGTGCTTGATAAAATGGCAGATAGTAGGAAAAGAGGAAGAACACAACACAGATGGATTGATTCAGTCAAGGAAACCATGTACTGAGTCTGCAGTACCTTAGCAGGGCTGTTCATATTAGGATACATTGGAAGTCTCTCATTCACAGGGGCACATAAGTTGAAACCAACTTGAGAGCAATTATGAACAGCAACAAATGGTCACTGTTCTCTAACTCCTGTCCATTGTGGACAAGGCTTCATCTCTTTATCCTGAAATAACGTAAAAGCTGTGAAATCCTAGTATGAACCAGATGAAGAAAAACCAAAAAAGAAAGTCAAAGGTACCATACAAAACAGCACTGGAAAAACAATTCAGGAGTAACCTATAGAAATTGCTTTGCTATGTCCAAAGTCATATCCTTTCTGATCTTAACATGTACTCTTTCAAAAACAACATTTCGGGCAGATCATAATGCTTTGGTTAGTAGGTATTGGATCTGGTATAGTCACCAAGGAAAATTTAAGAATAATGTCATCCAAATTTTAGATCCAAAGGGGATGCTGACCAAAGGCAACATTCTTTTGGCCCATACAAGAAGAAAAATTTGCTAAGTGATGCAGAACTTGAGTTTACCTGCCAACAATGTATGCCAACACAAACAGAACACAGAAGTCATTAGCTATAAACAACTAGTTACTTTAATGAGTTCCTTTTCCCAATGTTTCATTACATTTATAACTCAAGTAGGGATATCTTGCTCCTGTTGTGGTGTAACTTTGTGGTTACTGTAACAGATGTGGGGGTGTGGCTCACTAAATGGTGTCAAAGGAATATTGATGGTTCAAGGGATGACTGAGACCGTGCCTCACAATGCTGTCACCACGCATTCCAGCTTCTGTTCAGTGCCAACCTAAACAAATGATGGAATGCCAACAGTTTATCTTAGGACAGGGCCAGGTAGGCCCAACCTATGCAATATTTTTTCAGAAAGCGGCCTGGGTTTTCTCATCAGTTTTGGTTGTGATGTGTTCCTCCCATGACCTACTATCTATTGACATGCTCCCAGGATGTTCCACCTCCAGTGCCGAAATAAGATCCAGCTGCCTACTCTGGTGAACTTTTGTGCATGAAATCCATCTTGAACTTTGCCTCAGGCAGCAGAATGCCCTGATAACTGCCTTGCCATTGTATCCATACATCCCTTTTCTTTCCAGAAAGGAGAAGAAAGTAATACCATCAAGTTTCTGAAATGTATGCAGCTTGGTCTTGTTGGTGACCTCTTTAGTTTCAACAACTGAGGATAGGATGGCAGCCTGAAAATGAGGTCTACCATTCAGTGTTCTCATACTGGAGCTCTTACCTTATGGTAAGCAACTCCCAACCAACTGGCAAAGCCAGCCCTCCTCTGACTATTTAGCTAACATTCACTTATAGCTCTAAAACACTAAACCCTCATGGCTGCTGATTTAGATAGCCTGAAAGGTCAGCTGAACAATTTATGGAGGGTATCTCTACTGATGACTATTAGGCTCAATAACCAAAAAGAACCTTTGTGTTCAGAGGAAATATTAGGCAGCCACATGTCCTAATTTATGAAGGACACTCTGATACTTGACTGGCTGTCCTCTAATTTGAGTTATACCATCTACTTGTAACACTGTCCCATTAAAGTCTGATTTAAAGGCATTATGGTTCTCTAAGAAGGGAGAGAGAAGGGACTTGTTTCCAAACAAATGTCTGTAAACAAAGCAAAACAAAGCAATCGTATATATTATAAAATAATGACTACATGAGGAATAAAAATAATTCTACATACATCATGTCTGTTTGCACATCTCCCTTGATAATATGGGACAGAAAACTGGATAAGTGACCTAATAGTATATGTGTGGGAGTATGTAACTGCTTCAGTTTATGGATATTGGTTAGATTTTCTATTAATTTATGTCCAGCTATTTTAATCATTCTAGATAAACAAGTCCTATTTTACATTATATACTGCAGGTTTCCTGACTTTGTTTTGTTGGCTGTTACATTCAAATTACTGCTCAAGTTTCTTATCAAGTAGATATGAGACTGAGTAGGTATAGAGGTCAGCTGCCCCCTATTCTTCCCAATTATGATGAGATATATCCTATTTCTTTTAGAAATAGCAATTTCTAAGTATAAATCCAAATATATCTCTATACATACAGTGCTCCCTAAAACTGTAGAAGTTACTTTTAACTCTGCATCCAAATTTCTTCATCCAAATCCCATGCATCTGCAGTTTTTATGAAAACAATGTCTCCATTTTTGGTGATGCATGAGTTGCTGCTCTGGGACTTAACGCCATTCTTGTACCTTCTCAGAAGACTCTTGCTGCTGTTGGGATGAAAACAGAATAATGGACTCAGTATATCTTTGGTCTAATCAATCAAGCATATTTTTGCATTCTTAAGATCAGCTTTCTAGCACCTCTTTTGTCTGGGGAAGGAAGCATGTTTAGGTGGTGGAAGACTTTTCTAAGATCTTTTCAAGTATTTGGCCACCAGTACCTTGACTGTCAGTAACGAAAGCTATATCAATGCCAGTTATAGTGTGCTAATTCACTTTATTGTCTAAGCAGTTGTTGGATGATATTTAAAGACTATAAGAATACATCAAGTGCCCCACAAGTAAAGAGGTGCCCCTAGGGTTTTTCATTCTTACTTTCAGATGGGAATGTTAGTGTATGAGGTGTCCTGATCCAGGTTTTAGTACTCACACACACAGTTGTTAGGGAGAAAGCAATTTACTCCAAGCTCTTGCATATAAGGCCAGGTCAGTAAATCTGGCAAAACCTTTGGAAACAAACTTGCCTGAAAGGGTTTGCTTGTGAGAGAGATGTGCAGAAGGGAAGTCAAAAACCAGTCCAAGGGTCTGATGATCCAAATAGAGTCATCAGCCAGTCCAAAGGTCAGGGTTTCTGGTATCTGAAGCAGAACCACAGGAACACCACATCAGAACCAAAGATTGGACAGTTGTTTCCAACAGAGAACATGGGTCTGAGTTGTTTCTAAGGCCCTTTCCGCACGAGAAGAGTGAATCACTCTGTGCTGTTACTTACCGGTTCTTCTTGGCTCGAAGTAACACAGACTTTCCCTTAAGCCCTTCTGCAGGGCTCCTCTGCTTGTTCCAGGGTGATGCGGAGCAGTGCGAGGTCTTTAAATCCACACTGGTGAGGCTTGCAAAATGGTGGCTTCCGGTTGCTTGTGGGTCTGGACCAACCGCTGAAGCTGACCACACCCACAGCCCGCCCGCCGCTGATCACAGGCTCGCAGTGGTGCGAATCTGCGCATCTGCACAACTAAGCAGGAACGAAATGGTGCACTCCGGAAAATTGAAAGACCGTTTTTTTCCAGTCTTCACATAGCGCGCAGGAGGACCACTTGGGGGCATTTTGGATCAGACTTAGTTGCGGAACTATGGTAAAATAGTCTGAACCTAGTCCGATCCAAGGTGCAGACGACCTCTGTGACCGGACGCCTTGGCCCATCTTAACTTCCTTGTGTGGAAAGGGCGTAAATTGGCTGCAGCTGCTGTCCTTGATTAAGAAAGCGTCTCCTTTTGCTTGGCAAGACACCTCATCAAACATCTTTGTTCTGTTCTCTTTTCCACCCATTGAGACTGAGGGCTTGGGAGCCGTGCCTTATCATCTGATTGTTCCAGCTGTCCTGCGGTTGTAGTGTTTGGCCAGTCTCAGGTGAGTCGTGAGGCTGCCATTCCACAAGTTGAGGTCCTCCTCCTTGTATTTTGAGTCCTGAGCCATTACACAAGGACAGTAATTTACAGGGTGTATTTTTGTATGGGGGTTGTTAACATTGCTCAATACCAACTGTTTTTCCTGCCCATGGTCAACCTCCCTGGGGAGTAATCTGTTGAAAGCCATTTGACAGCAGCAGGAATGCCTGAAGTAAGATGAGCCCTTTCCTCATTCTTTCTCTGACATCCCCTTCACGCTTTCTCTCCAATTTTTCTCCCCATCCAAAGGCTACCCAGGAAGAACACATCACTACGATGGATGGGGCAGGGCTATGGGACGTGGTGGAGAGCAAGCAAGGAACCAGAATGCACCAAAAAAATTGCCACCAGGGGCAATCCACCTCCATCACCCCCCATCCCTATGCAACTGAGTGTCCTCCATACTCCCTGTGGCTACTAACAATTCACTTTTCCTCTAGATTCAGTTTTCACTCTTGAATGGACTCCTGAGCATAATTCTTATTGAGTGCCTTCCTATTGTTTCCGACTTCTGGTGACCCCAAGGCAAACCCATCACAGAGTTTTCTGGAGCTAGGAGTGTGTGACACACCCAAGGCCACCTAATGGGATTCCATGGCCAAGCGAGGAATCAAACCTTTGTCTCCAGGGTTGTAGTCCGACACCCAAACTACTACAATACTCTGGAAGTCTCATAATACTATCCTTTTAATAATGTTCTCACAGACTAGACCAAAAGTCTTTTTCTGAACAAGTTTTAATGTGGGAGAATGAAAGCTACCAAATCTTGCACATAAAGCCATAATCTTTTGCTTGTTTATTTGCTAGCTATTTTTTTAAAGAGTTCTCCCATTTCAGTTACACAATGAGTTAACATAACAAGAAATATTAACATTAGCCATGTAGCAGTTTATTCCTATATTCTACCATCTTGTATGAATGAAGATTTTTTTGAAAGAAAAAAAAGATCTTACAGTAACAAAATGAAACTAAGCAGATATAAGGAAGGTTAAAAGAAAGTACTGCTTAACTTCATAAAGATAATTAGCTGACAGGACAAAAGGAAAAACAGCTAAAAAGAGAATTTGGCTTGGTCATCATCCAAGGAAATTAAACCCATATTGCTACCGCATAGCCACCAAATACTGGAGATTGGCAGAAAAACATCTATTTTATTATAAATAATAGCCCAACGGTCCCAGAAAGACATCAGTAGATGAATAAAGAAGGGGGTGAGGGTGGAAGAATATAGAATCTCAGCCCTTTTTCCAAAATAGTGCTAATGCTTCTCTGAAACTTAATTTTATAATTTACTGGCAGTCAAGATGGCAGGAAATAAAATAATTTGCTATATTCTGCACAACAAACCCCACTTTCCTGGGAAGGCTAATTATCCCTTTAAAAAAAAAGACGACATCTCATATTAAGCTAAAGTCTCATCAAGAAGAGAAAGAGTGCCTCATTACATGTAATTACCAGGGAATTAGAAACATCATTTAACTAAATGAGCGAATAATGCTCAGGATATTGAAGAAACTTGCCTGCACTTCTGCAGAGCACTCTAAGTCCCATTACAAAAATTGCACCTCTTTAATGGAATAATTTTAGGCCTTGTCTGCCTTGCTTTAAAAATAAAGAGCCTCCGAGAGGCAGAAAGAGGCTGAAACTACCATAAACAACTGTTGAAAAGAACTGCTGAGTAGGAGCAGTCTCTACTGGATACCATGATTTAAAATGACTCATAATCTAACATAATCATGAAAATTAAACCTTAGGACTTAGGAAGGGGGTGGAAGAGTATTGCAATACATGTGTGTGTGTGTGTGTGTGCAAGCGTGTGTGTGTGTAAGTATATGTATATACACACACACAGACACCCACACACACAGTGTACTTACCTGAAGCTGCAATGCGTTTGTGATTCTATATTGCATATAATGATGAAAAGATTTTGAGGTTAAAAGTAAATCTTTTCTGCATTCATTTAAAAGGAGGCTGTCATCTAAGAAGTATGTTGAAAAGATTATTGCGTGGCTGAAGAATTATTACTACTATCCTATATAGTGAATTTATCAGGGGTTTTAACTCTCCCTGTTGCTTATGGAAATCTGCTTAGGGTTTCGAAATCAGAAACATCCCATTCCTTGAAATTTCAGAGCCACACCATGGGATGAGAGTGTGGTTCCTTGTGATGTCTGAGGGGGTAGCCCAAAATTGCTCCTGGGTCATTTAGTTGTGGAAACAAATATGAGAACAATCTGGTTAACTGGGCTCAGAATTTAGGTAGAGCACAGCTAGCCAGGTAACATGGCAGCTCAGAGCTATGGAGAAAAACAACAGCAACAAAGCATATGTATATATGGGTGTGGGTAAGTCCATGTAGGACTGAAAATGTACCCAGCCAGTCTCTGCAGCGATACTCACCATTCCCACTGTGACTTACGTCCTTCACAGTATTGCTTATATCAGACATGACATAGGAGGAGTGTTCTGAATTCCTGTTTTGCTGCTGCTAGTAACACTGGTGGGACTTGTGAAAGGCTCACTGTCACCAGACAGAGAACGTTCCCCCCAACACACACACACACACACACACACACACACACACACAGAGGCTACCAAAGGTTGTACAACAAGAATGTTCACAACTTATGAGACTGACATTCTACTCCCTGTTCAGTCCCATTCAGCCTTTCTCTCAGGCCCTTTCCGCACCTTACTTTTTTCCGGCGCTGGGGTGTGGGGATCACACGAGCAGCCTCCGGCGAGAGGTTCTCTCGTTCCTGCTGCTTCAGCTCCACACGAGCTGCCTGCTCGCACGAGAGCCCCACCTCTTCATTCCGCAGTGCAGCCTGGGAGTTTCTCAGGTTGCGCTGGGGTAGGAAGCACGACCAGCACAGTTCCGGAGGCTCCGCATGCCAGGTCAGTGCGTGCGGGGCCCGGAAGCAATGTGCGATTGCACACCATTTTCGGTTTCCAGCTGAAAATGAAAAGATGCCGATCGGGGCCTGCCGGACCCTGGAGCATCGCGCAATTGCGAGTGCGTCATGCAGATCGCTCCTCACAATCGCGCAATGCTCCAGGCGCACTTTCACATGGCAAATGCCGTGCGGAAAGGGCCTTAGTCTCCCCCTCTCTCTCTCTCTCCATTCCTCTCCATTTGTTCCTTGGGTTTTGTTTTTGTTCGTTTGCACATCAACAGAGCACAAACACAACATGCACACAAAGACTTGCATGTTGAGCCAGAGAGCTCTGGCACCTAACTTGGAATGTGTGGGGACACCCATTAAAGCCGCCTCACAAACAAAAATCTCCTTTTTATTTCTCCTCTAGTGTCACTTGCCCTGAGGTCTGTCTCCCTATTTGGAGAGCCAGACAAGCACAGCAGTTCCCTCAGAATTCAGCCAGCAACCTGAGACCTGGCAACTACTGCCACTAATGATGCCTTCCTACCTTTGGAAACAGAAGATAACTGAGTCCCAGCTCATTTACTACAACTAAAAACAAGAGGGACAATGAAATCTTCTATAAGCTGCCCAGTGGGTCTTAAATATTAAGAGTTTTCATCATGGAACTTTGTGGTATTTTAAGGCAGGATAAAATAAAAAACAGGGTAGCTATCTGTTCACAGACAAAGAGCTATCTGTTTCAAGTATTGTTTAAAAATACAAAACCATAGTGAAGGAGAATAATGTTCCAGGCTCAGTGCTGATATAGATTTTGCAAAATTTAAGCCCCTGAAGCCTGAAAACTAAGGAAACAAACATTTCTGTGTAAAATAAAAAGTACGATGCTCGTGTGTCAGACTGCAAGAGTGCAGAATTACTGGCTAATTCTAGTCCTGAAGCCATTGAACTCAAAATAAAACAACAAAGAGATAATACTCTGAAAGAGAAAGTGTAAACAAATGGCCAGTCTATAAATGGGAAACAAAAAAGAAAAAAAATACTACATTGGTACAAAAATTATACCTGATGGCTGATGCACACAGTCTATACACAGCACACAGTCCTGTACACGGTCTGCAATCTGTTGGCAGATAGCCAGCATAACAGTGATTACTAATATTCCCAGTTGATCATTCCCTAATTTGGCTTCATATAAATCTCACTCCCCATTGGAGAAGAAAATAACTGTTCACATGAAGACTAGTGAAATCTGTCTTTGATTGGAGAGGCAGAGGCTGAAGACAGTATAAAAGCCAGCTCCTGAGAGATGAGAGTCAAGCTGTTTACACAGCTTTCACCAAACCTATGCTGATAATGCTTCTTCTGGCTGATAGATGCCCATAAAATGCTGATAGGAGAGAGGAAGGCAGAACCTATGCTCAAATAGGCTGTATCTTATTAAGACATACAATGGATGCTGCAATTATTGCAATGTCTGTGTGTTTTATCCACAGATGTTTAAGCTCCTCAATGAACTGAGTATAGAAATACCACCTAAAGATAACGCAGATGAAGTATTCTGTACATGAAGCATTCTGTACAAACTATATAGACTATATGATCGCACTGTATGGATGCTAACATAATAGAAGTTGTTTAATATTTCTTACCTTTAATTTAAAGGCAATTGATAAGTTATATGCCTAGATGATGAAAAGTCTATCTTCTTCCCTAACAGGGATGTGTATATGCATAACTTTAGCAATTTAACAAAATAGTCTAAAGGAATAACAGCAAGATTGCTCATTCTTCCCTGTTAAAAATCCTGAGAGTCCAAAAGTGAAGAATGCTTAAGTGGAGTGTGGATGCTGAATCTATTTGTTTGGGCTGTACCAATGATCACGAGTCAACCAGACAACCAGAAGAGGATAGAAGGGACAGATACATATTAGATGACAAATGGCAAAGAACCCTCAATCCCTCTGCTATTACCCAAATGGGAAACTTTATAGGTTACCAGGTCATAGCCTTCTCCATGATGTTGAGATACACAGTCATCCCTTCACATTCACGAGGGTTAGGGGCACAGGATCCCCATGAAAGTGAAAAAACTATGAAGCCATATTTAACACACAAAAAAGGTATGATCACCATAATAAACCCACCATGGATTCCTTTGAGGCATCAGAGTTCCTTCTCAAGGCAGAAAAGGGTGGCTGGTGGGGCTTACTGCCACCTCCACTACTGCCCCACACCATTTTTAATAGGGACTTACAAGCTTTGTTTGCAGTTTCTCAGTCTCACAAGGCTTGCTGTCCCTATTAAAAATGGCATAGGGAGACAGCAGAGGTGACAGCAAATATTCCACAAATAATCGAATCTGCAAAAGTGAAACCGACAAATGTGGAGGGTTGACTGTACTGTATTTCTCTCTATCATAGCAGGTATTTCTACGTGTGTTTTATATAGATACATAAGTCTATCCAAATCCATGTCTTCTTTTTGGGATGCATTTCTTCTTTTGCACAGATGCATATGGACACCCTAAAAATAACTATTTACTTGAATAAGTCAGGCTAAATACAAGGACAAATGAGGCAACAAAGATCAGCATCCTCTCAGCATCAAAGGAAGGCAAAGGCAACCCCCTCCCACCAAAGAAATCTTGCCATAAGTTAGAAACAACTTGAAGGAACAAAACAGTTTCTGCTGCAAGTCCCAGCAGCCCCAACCAGCATAGTGGTAGCACAGCTGGAAGCTGGATTCCAACAACAACTGGAAGTTTGCATGATTCCCACCCCTATTTTACTGCTGATGTAGCAACACTGAATGTATAAAAAATGGCATTTGCCTTTTTCTTTTGAAATCTCTTTCTCAGTATCATTTTGCACATCCTCTGTTTTAACTTCCTGTCTAGTACTTTCTTTCTGAGCATTATAAGCATATTCTCTTTGGGCTACTCTTAACAATTCGTGAAGAGTACACAATAAGTCTATCAGAGTGGCGTGTTCTGTTGTAATCTGGCACCTCTGATTAGCAGTAAAATCCTGCATCCAGAGGCTCAGGATTAATAAGCACATTCACTGTATAATTTTAGTTACAAAACACTGGCATTAGCATGAATCTCAGTGATATTATGAATGTAGATAGTCATCAATCATCTTAGTATTATCATGTTCCTGTTCATTGACAGATTCACAAATTTGGTACAATTCAGCTTTCCCCATCAATGGAATAAGTCTACTTTTTAAAATGACTCTATCCTGCTCAAACTCTGGTATGTTTCCAGTGTGAAAGAATTCTAAAATAATTGCAAATCACTACCAGGAGTACACAGAAATGTATAGTTTTGATCAAATAATGTTCAAACAAGTGTAGTGCTTAATAGGCTAATCATCATAGACTATAAGAAGATACAGATATCCAGCTTGTTGTGGGGTAACATCAGAGTTTTCCATAAGAACACCTCCTTGTTTGTTCTTTGTACAAACAAAAAACAAATTAGATCGGTGTGGTGTAGGGGGTTAGCCATGGGTCCCCACCAGTGGCATTGGGCACACAGCACTCTAATAGCCTCAGAAGAAGGCAAAGAAGGCAAAGAAGGCTCCTCTGAACAAATCTTGCCAAGAAAACCCTGTGATAGACTCACCTTAGAGTCACCATAAATCAAAAATAACTTGAAGGCACACAACAACAACAGCAGAACTTTCCACTATAACTTTTTGTTTGTTCTTTGTACAGGTTTGATGACCTGTAATAATCTTTAACTTTTTATCATAATAATCTTTAACTTTTATCTGAATTCTAACACGCAGTCAGGTAAAGATGTTCTTTTCACCTTGAGAGTTTCCTCAACTTTTCCACACTGTACCACTTCTAGTGAGAATATGCTTCTCCTACTTAATTCACTGGGCCAAAAGGAAAGTATTTACAATTCTTTCTTGATCTTTGCAGCTGTAACTGATCTTTCTAGTGTATATGCAGAGCTTATCTCCACACAATCTGCTCCATTTTGGGCCTCAGTAAAAGGCATTTGTTGTGCTAATGTTGATTTCTGCTAATAGTATCAGCCTGCTGTCACTTTGCACCTTTTGTCAACATAGATCTCGAACATAGAGAGCTAGCAATTTTGCATCTGCTTCACTCTCACTCCATTCACAAGTTCACTTGTCCTTGAATTTTGTTAAGTGGTAGACCAGGTCCAGAGATTTTCCACTGTTTACATTGCCACTTTTGCTTTAGAATGCCAAACTGGACCTTCCTGAGTTCTCTCATTTCTATTTAGGCTAACAGTCCAAATCTTTCCTTCTGTTCCATAACATCTCTGCCGAGCATTACAGGTGCATTCTGCTCTGAGTTCACTCCAACTTTGAATATTCCCTTCATTTCTACTCCATGAAAATATTACTTTGGTCACAGAAATCTCATCAGACCTGCTTTCGACACCTTTAATCTTGAGCAACTCATGAGGGAAACTTTTCTGCAGTTATCAGATCCTCTATAATTTTTGTTTCTGTGCCAAGCAGTCCAATATTATCTATTGCTTCTCACCAGTACTCTCAATTCAGAACTGAATGTCCACAGATTTTAGTTGCCACAAATAAACTTCATATGAACTATCTTTGTTTTCTCCTGCTGTTTTAATCATCTTCACAGGAACTTATGTACAGGATTATTTTGGGTTTTTCTTACAATTAAATTGCTTTTGGCCTGGCTTCCCATATTTAAAACAGGTTTTCCTTTCATGTTTCAGAAGTTACAGCTTAAATAGTCTTTTATACTTTCTTCAGGCTGGGAGCTCTTTTCAGTTTTCTTTATCTTCTTCACCATCACCATTACCCTGAGAGTTCTCTTTTGGCAATTAGTATGCAATTCAGACATACCTCAGTTAACAAAACCTCTGACACAGAAGCTCCTTCTTACAATAAAGTAAAGTAAAGTAAGTAAAGAAAGTAAGAAAGTACTGTAAGAAAGTCTTGCCTACCAGCCCCAGTTTCTTCATCTGTCTAGCTGGACATTTTTAGCAGCATTTGCTTTTGGGGGTATGGTAAAGCAGGGCTAGAGAAGCCAGAGACTTTCACTGTCAGCCTTCAGCAGCATGCCTGCCATAAACAATGCAATAAAGTCTGAGCTGGCTCTAAGTAATCCTACTGCAACCGTGCATGCTTACCTACAGCAGGCACAGTAACCAGCAGCTGTTTGCAGAACCCCTTATAAAGCACATGTGAACAGCAAAACAAAGAAGAAAACCCACTTCATTCTGGATGCATTTTGGAAGAAACCTTCTGGTGGTTCTAGATGGTTCAATATGCTTTTGTTTGCTTTTGTTAGGCTTACCTGGTCTGGTTGTTTCATTTCAGATGTACATATTGTGAATGGAAAGTTTGCTGAAACATGTTGACTGCTGTTCTTTTTGTAGTGTAGCAACCCATCCCTATTTTATGCAGAGTCGAAGGCTTTCACGGCCAGAATCCATTGGTTCTTGTGGGTTTTTCAGGCTTTGAGGCCATGTTCTGATTGTATTTTCTGCTGACGTTTTGCCTGCATCTGCAGCTGGCATCTTCAGAGGAATGGTGAATTGGAAGTGGAATGGTCAGGTCTACATGGGGACCACAAAACGCAGCATCCAAACACGAATCAAAGAACACAAAAGATACTGCAAGCTGATCCAGCCAGAAAAGTCAGCAGTAGCAGAACACACTATAAAGCAGCCCGGACTCAGAATGTTATTTGAAAGCACAGAAATTCTGGACCATTCTAACAACTACCAGGTCAGGCTACACAGAAAGGCCCTTGAAATCCACAAACACTTGGATAATTTTAACAGGAAAGAGGAGACTCGGAAGGTCAACAGAATTTGGCTGCCAGTATTGAAAAACACCAAAATCAAAACACAAAAGATACCAACGAGCCCTAACGAGCCCCACCTGGGCTCAGGAAGTCTCCCTCCAGGAACAAGTATTCAATACACACAATAGGACTATTATGCTCATTGCTCCCTCCCCTCTGGAGGAGGAGACTGGCATAGATATTCTCCACTCCACTTCCAATTCACCATTCCTCTGAAGATGCCAGCCATAGATGCAGGCGAAACGTCAGGAGAAAATACAACCAGAACACGGTCTCAAAGCCCGAAAAACCCACAAGAACCATCCCTAGTTTTTTCCTAGTTTTTTCTGCCTCTGGTACAGAAGTGTCTGTTAAAGATAAATGCCCAGGAACACATCTACTTCATTAACTGAGGTATGCCTGTAGTTTTTTTCAAATGCCTCCCTGTCCATTTCCCTCCATTCGGCGTAAACTGGATTGCTGGTTCTGAGGTCTCACCAAAATTCTGAAGGAAGTCTTATTTCTGAGAGGCACTGATCCAAGAATTGGTCCAAAATCATCCATTCCCTTAAACTCTCTTTTCCTTCACAAAAGACATCCAATTGTCAAAGAAAACAATGAACTCACTACCTAATACCACATACTGAAAATTTCTGAATGGCTTTCGAAAATAATCATGCGCTAGTCTAAACCTTTTATAGCTTCCATGTGCTTTATATATGCCTTGGGCTTCACAGAAGAAAAAATGCTGTGCATTTCTGCCAGTTCTCTTTTTATTTAATTGGGGAAGAGTTTCGTGTAATGTTGTATAGGTGTTTCCCACAATTATGCTGCTTTTCAAAAGAAACATCAGAGGATCTTCAACTATCAGGTAAGGAGTGAGATCACTAGTGGTAATATTGAGAGTTTTCAGGCTTTACATCTCCCCCCACCCCCCAATTCTTCTGCCAAATTTCTGCATGTTTAAACATATCCATTTCAAAGTGTAAACTTTTTGCTTTCATTTCACATTGTTTTTCTTTCTCATTCACCTCAGACCTTAATTTTCCTCTCATTCTTGTCTTGTTTCTCCTTCAGTGGGGGAGCTTGGAGTGCATGAAGGGGGGGGGGGGGGGCAGGAGGGGTGTGGCTATGAAATGGGGCGTGGCCACAGTACATGGGGGCATGGCTACAAGCTGGGATGCCCCAGAAACATTGCCGCCTGGGGCATACCGCCCCCATCGCCCCCCGCCCGTCCCTATGCGACTGTTCTCCTTACTTTATGCTGCTTTTCTTTCTCGTCAGCCTCACATCTTCATTTGTCTGCTCCAATTTCTGTCTCATTTTCCTCGAATTCAACTTTTAATCCAGTATCCTTTACTTTGTGTTGTCTTTCCTGTCCCAGGGCTCTTCATTCTGTTCTGTTGTCTCTGGATTTATAAATACTCTGGCTCTGTATTTTTCAACTTCAGAGGATTTCACTTGTACCTATTACAACGGAGACTGTGACATGATACCAAAGCAGCAAAGCCTTCAATTCACTTTATTTTTTAAAAAAGTAAGAGAAGATGGGATCAATCTCTCTGGATTTAAAACTATATTTGGTTCAGCAAACGGTTATTTTTCAGGTGTATTGGCCACCAGTACATCTTTGTGGGGGCAGGATATTACTTCAGCTAAACATTGCAAATGTTCAGCTAAATATAGACAGTTTCCCTTGTGGCATATGATGTGAGAATGTTCATTGGTCAGTCCTTTCTGGCTGAAGGTATTTGCTGTTGTGCACCTGTAGTCACTTCCTAGTTATAGTGACCCCCAGACAAATCTATCACAAGGTTTTCTTGGCAAGATATATTCAGAAGGGGTTACCCAGTAGTTTTCCATGGCCAAGTGGGGATTCAAACCCTGCTCTTCCAGTATCCTCATCCAACATTCAAACCAATGCATTACGCTAGTTGTCCTACACAATGTTGGTTCTCAGTGAATGTATCACTTTTGTATCAGCATTTGGGATGGAGGTGTTTTAGAAAAATCCTATGTTTAAAATAAATTAAGGAGAGGCAAGGTGTTAAAGTGTTTTAAATAAACATAGCTATTCAAGGAGAGGACAGACTTGAACTTTCACTCCATTTCTAGTCTTAACTAGAATTGACCCAATAAAAATCAATAGCATTCAATGGGCTTATTGTGGATGGGTCTTGCAAATAGATTTAGGTCCCCCCCCCCCCAAGAAAACTCTTGGTGCAACAAGTCCAAGCCAATTTGTGGTATTATTGATTTTCTGACAAAGCTATATTTGCATACTCTGAGAACTGAACTGGGCTAGGAACCATATTTGTGCACTTCCGTTTATCTAGAGGAACATGGGTGCATGGAAGCCTTTCTGCTCAATTTGGAATAGATACCTGATAGAAAATTTATGGCAACATGAACTTGACAGATAAGAAAAGTGAAGATAAACAAAAAGCTTTATCTGCAGTAAGGGATCTCCATAAGAAGAAACACAATACATTTAAAGGTTCACAGAAAAATAAATTACATTAATCCATGAGGAAAATATGTTCACATGGTGCGTTTTCAGCATTTCTCAAAAAGTCTATACCTACTCTTTGAAATCTTAAGCTCAGTGGGTAGACGCTTTTTAAAGATATATATCTTTTTAAAAGTATCACTTAGTTCTAGCCCCATTACCTGCTTAATTAAGTTTTGGGTGTTTAAAATTGCTAATCACATCTTTTGGGAGATTGTACATTTTAATCACAATTATATGATGAATATTTTATGATATATATCTTTTGCGTATAATTAGGAATAAAATTTTAATCCCAAAAAGATGTTTAATAATGTATACCTCTTTGGGGTTGATTAAGGACATTAGGGGGCTAGGGGAAATGATTTAATTATGGCCAGCTCAGAAACTTCAAGTATACACTTGTTTCTTAAACTCAGAACTCTAGTTTTAAAAACTTACACTTTTGAATATGAAAAAACTATACTCTTTGAGAAGATAAATGTTTCAATTCAGTTTTATTGGTTTAGCCATTTTACACTGGGAGACACAATAATTGCAGCCTTCTTTTAAAGCAGGAACTGGTAACAATGGCCCTCTAGATGATGTCAGATTGCAACTGTCATAATCATTCACATTTGACTATGCTGACTGTGACTGCTGGAAGCTGCAATCCAACAACACATGAAGGACCACAGTTGCAATTCCTATTTTACTTTCAAATTTATGATTTTGACAACAGTCATGAAGGTCACCACAAAACAGACTAAGGAAATCTGTAGTCATCAGATATGGTCAATGTAGCTCCAAACAGCATCAAGGATGCTAGGAATTTTAATCAAAATTCTGCCAAGCCACAATTTTATAAACAGTAAATTTTTTAGCACATATAGAAGTTTCTTACATATATAAACATCTTAGTATATTGCTGTTAAGTACATAGGAAACTACCTTATCCTGAATAGACCATTAGTCCATCCAGTCCAGTATCATCAACTGCCAGTGCCTGTCTGTAGTTTCAGGTTAGATAATCTTCTAGCCGTATCTACAAATCCCCAGTATTCCCAAGTGATCTCCCAGCCAATTAGTAACATGGCCCAACCTTACCTAGCCTGTGAATTTGAGTAAAATCAGTTGTGTTCACAGTATGTGAATCAGCTCGAAAGTCATAATGGGGGATGGCAGTCATGAATTCATCAAGGATGAAATAGGCAGATTTTCTGGTTAACCAGATAGAAATTAGGATAGACTATCATTTACCAGGTGTTGCTGCATTTGAATAATGCTCAGAAACGACATTTAGTTCAAAATTCAACTGTTAAGCTGTTCTTTGCAACCATTCAATGGAGAGAGATATTTCCAGCATTGAAAAAACTTCACTGGATCCAACCTATTTATAAACATAATTCAAAATGTGTATCCTTACATGTAAATCCCCATACGATTTAGAAGTCAGGGGCCTGGGAGAACAACCGGTCCAATATCAATCTGTCTACTGAAGTCACTTTTAGAGTTTCTGCTCATATAACACAATCATCAGGTTAGGCAGCTGGTGACCAGGGAGAGTTTCCTCCGTGGCAGCATCCCATTTATAGAATTCGCTTCTCAGGAAAATCCCAATCCATCCAGAACCTAGTCAAGGTATTATTTAATTTTCCCCGCGTTTTCAATGTGTTGTAATGTTGTTTTTGATATGCTGTTACATTATCACATTTTATTTTTGTCACTGACCTTGTTGTGGTAAACCACGTTTAGTTTTTAAATATATTAAATGGACTACCCCAATCACAATTCAAGCTTTACATGGCATCACCCTCCTGCTCAATTTCCTTTGCTAGGATAAACACTGCAGAATCATCAGCATCCGTTTAGGCCATGGGCAAGCTGGCAGTTTTCTCCTTCATGAAATGATGCCTTTTAAGAGGAAAAAAATGGCTTTCTCCAAAGTTTGACAGATATTGACAATGTTCTTACAATTCATATCATCGGCAGCATACAGCAGACTTTACTTCACTGTACCCTAATCTGCTTTTGTTTTACAGATGTTTTATGTTGCGTTTAAGATGTGTTTCAGTATTATAATTAAATTGTCTTTTCTTTTTATTTATACCTGTTCTTTTTTTTTTCTTTAAGTGACTCCTACTTTCAGGAGAAAGGTTGGATATTAATCAAATAATTGAATAAATGACTGGTTTTAACTTAAGAAAGGTAATGGTCATTTGACAGAACAGTTATATGGTAATATGAAAACATTTACCAGTGGGCTAAAGATTTGGCAATACTAACAAGAGACTCCAAAAAATCTAAGTATTCACACGTACATTTTTCACATGTAGTATGTGAAAAAATATTCACATGTACATTTTTACTCTCTCTCTCTCTCTCTCTCTCTCACACACACACACACACACACACACACTCCTTTTCTCTGCTGGGCAAGCTGTAACGATGCAATTTGCTAAAGCTTCGCAAAGTGCAATGTGCAGTTCGGTCATTTAGCCAGAAACGCTGCAGTCAAGATTCCCTTCTTAATCGTGTTTTTTCCAGATGTCTTTGGTGCATGGAAGACTGCTTCTCAGCCCTCCCTTTAAAGTACCAAATAGAAACTTCTCAGAAATACAGAAAAATAACAGCAGCTTTCATCTTTTGAAATATGTAGAAAAATGCATGCTGTTACAATTCATGTACAATCCTTTTTCCGCTCTGTAGTGCCTCCCCACACTTCCACCACAGCAAACAACCAAGGGTCTTCTAAGAAGGAGGTATATCTGATTAGAGTGGACACTTTTAATCCCAAAAACTAAGATGTTGCCCTGGAAGGCATTTAGAAATCATTTCATAAATAAAGAATTGTTCCAGCAATTTTAAACTCTGCTTTATAATCCAAAAAAAATCATTATTTCATAGCTTTCTTTCTTTTAGCGTTAAAAGAATTAGTGAAAACATGGGAGGATTTCAGTGCTGTCCAGACATCATTTCTGTCAATGAGTCAGAGCACTTGCACAATAAAAGCCTCATCTGAAGTAAAGCCCGAGTCCCTTAAAAAGGGCTGTGTGTAGTTTCAGGCTATCTGCATAACAAATAGGGTTCAAAACAGGCTTCCTGTTTTGCTTTTTGTTGTGTGGGGGGGGTGATATTCCAAGATGCTCTAAAGTCTGAGCCTAATTTGGCACAAATTTCAACAACCTAAAATTACAAAAGAACACTGCTTTCAGTGTAATCCTAGGCATACTTATTCAGAAATAAGTCCTAGTATACTCTGGGACTGACTTCCTGCTATAGTGATTATCCTCACAAATCGATCAAGACAGCATTTACATCTTAATGTTAAAGTATAGCAACATAGCATTTAAGGACACAGGTGCCATTCGGCTCTTAATACTATAGCATCATAATCCTTTCCTGAGAGGCTTCTTGTGACTTTTTACCCCTCTGCATGCAGCCAAGGATGATAGATGAGTCTATTAGGATGATGGCGTTGACTCCATGTTTGTCTGCAAGGCCCTCAACCATTCAGCAAGAAGCAATGACTTAAGGAGGTTTTTAGAACTCAATTACACTGATCAGGAGTCTGTATATCCTCTTTGTCCAGCCATTTCTCACACAGGAGAAAGAAAGCTCATTGCATATGATTTTTTTCTGGTTCCCAAACCTTTGCCTTTATCTATATTTCTAGAGGAGATAAATAAAAGGAAGATTAATTGCCTCTTCACAGAAGGAATGCCTATGTCTTTACAGCATATGTTCCTGTCTCAAGTCACTAACACAATTATTGTACTGCTCAACTGTTTACCATTCTGCGTCATGCCAGGCTCTTTTACTGTATTACCTATGCAGGTCCCTCCATTTGCTTAATATCACCAATATTCTCCCAACTACAGTCTGTAAATTGTGCTCACACAAATGCTAGCTGGGAGAAAACCTTAGGTTGCTGAAATCTTAATTGCTCTGATAACTTCATTTTTATGTATTACTAGCATATTACCCAGCATTGCCCAGGATTTTATTTTCTCATTGGTAACACTTGTTAGAAATATCTTAGGAATTACCTTACTTTACCTTAGGAATTAGATATGATTGAAATATACGAATTTGAGATCCTGTGTCTCTAATTCCCCAATCTGTCTTGTCCAGTATGTGTAACTTTCCTCCATATTCCCCAATCCAATCTGTATTCAGGGTTGTTAACATACAGAGGTTTGGTTTCTGAGGGAATACATTGCCCTTCTTCTTGCTGCTGAGCCTCGTCTCCACAGCAACTGGCCTGAGGCCCAAGAGCTCTCTGGCTGAGTATTCTAAAGGCCCCTCCCTGAACTGCCAACTCCAGGGTTCCACAGAATCTTCAAAGCCAATCATATGAAGTCTGCGCCTGCCTGACTCGGACACAAACTCACTCACAAACGTTGACTTTTATATAGTAGATATATAGATCAATACCCATTCCACATTCTGCTACATTTTTCAGAATTGGTTCCACTATCCCTGTCATTTGGACTTCATAAGGGTCTGCTTTATTATTTATAGTTCAAGTCATTTCCGACTTCTGGTAATCCTAAGGCAAACCAATCATGGGGTTTTCCGGGGGCTGAGATTGTGTGAAACACCCAAGGTCACCCAGTGGGTTTCCATGACTGAGCGAAAATTGAACCCTGGTCTCCAGGTTTGCAGCCCAACACTCAAACTACTACACCATGCTGGCTCTGCTGTTACTTAAATCTCTTTAAATGTCTTGTATTTACAAGTAAATGTCTTGTATTGTGTCTTCTTTCTTTCACAACTTGTATTTCACTTTCCTTTTCCCACCTACTTCTATTTAGCCATCCTTTCATGCCTCTAGTGATGGACGATATAAAAGATTTAAGCAAGCCATATATCAGGATACTGTAATAGCTAACCATACTCATTCTGTACCTTAGTACAGTATATTGAGAGATTGGCATAGCTTCACAATCCTTTTCTAACATTGTGAATTGTGACTACAGTGAATTGATGGAGAAATAGGATGCATTAATTTTTATATTAGCCATGAGAAAATCAAATGGGGAAATTTCTATTTCAAAAATTCTTTTATCATCAAAGTTTTATTGTTCTAGGCACACAATAGCATCGTTCCTTCTTTTCATTCATTGAGAAGGTTTTCAGGCAGAGTGGGGTAGCAACAAAACCAAGATTTGGCCCAATAAAATATAACCAAGCTCTGCTATCAAGACTGTATCAGAGCAGTCGATAGATATTTCTCACATCCTTTTTTAGAAAAGGCTTCTCGAACAAAAGAGCATCCAGAAGGGCCACACAGCCCTAACAGATGTAGAGGCCAAATCAGCCCTCAGAGAAGAGGTAACTTCCGATGAACAAGGGCATCATGCTTGCACTGGAATGATGTGGGCTCTTGCAATAGGCCGCAGGAGTTATCACCCTACAGAGACAACTGATACTTGAGCCTACTGTTTGTGGTTACGTATTAAGGCCTCTTAAGAGCAGATTCTTGAAAACTTGGCTATCAATCTAATTCCTATTCAAGGAGGAGAATGTGCAAAGGAAACAAGCAGCAACAAAGATTTGCAGTGTGTTCCCAAGATGACTTACAGAAGCCTTAAATGATGGTTTCCACAGAAATACTGATTCCTTGTTTTTGGGCTGTTTATGGTATACAGTATTCTGCCATATACACTGAATAAAACCACCAAAGAACCTCAGTGAGTACCAGCTCTCAGAGTCTCATGTACGGACAAAGTCTTATGAAACCTTAAAGGTAGAAGGATGGTGGTGCAAGTTTCAACAGTCAAGTTTTTTTCCCCCTAATCTCACTACATGGTCAGAAAAAAAACAGCATAGATTATGCATAGAAAAAATGTGCAAAGTGGTTTAGTTTTATTTTTATTATTGTATTTATTTCCATGCTGAAGTACAGTTCCCTTGTAGCAAATTCATTTCTTATCTCAATGGAAGGGTTCATCTCACCTTTTACCTCCTCAGGAGTAGAGCAGTCTCCATCATGCATATTGAATAATATCTTTGTTAGACCAACACAAAGGTCAAACAAACATGTAAGATCTCAGTATCTCGATCTCTTTATAAAGTAATATTTCACAAAGTGGCAGAGAATAAAAGGGAGAAAAGCTGATGTAATGTTGAAGGCATGACACCTGCATGGTCAGAACATCAAGATGAAATGAGAGTGTACGTGGTTGCAGACACTCAAATTAGATACTGCCATTTTTCTGGTTGCATCTAGGGTCACTTCTAGAAGTACTAAGAAGCAAAAAACAGAGAGGGAGAGATCATCCACTATTAAAAATGTAAAATCCAAATTTAGTTATGTCAAGTAACCAATGCTTCCAAATGAAGTTGTTTATTCTCATCTACCGGTATGTACAAAAATATATCTAGTCCATTTATTTGGAGCATTAAAGAGCATTATGAATACAGATACAAAGTATACTTGTGGAATTGACAGAGGTCTAAAAAATAGTATTCTCTCCCCTCCAAAAAAATCATTTCTCAAAATTGTGTACCATATGATTTCAACTTCTCAGTCTTGCAAATTAAAATAATAATAATGATGATGATGACAGAACCTATTTTCAAGGGAAAAAGATGCAAGATATTTGCTGTGTTGTGTTGGAGTGTATGTTATGTACACACACAAGTATATAACACTGCTCTAGTTCTCAAACTAAGTATGCAGGGCTTGGCCAAATCCAGCTTGCCTGCTGTCAATAAGATAAATTCTGTGAAGAAGAGAAAGTAAGATGTATTTGCAATAGAATCTATTGAATAGACTGTATCTGACTAAACAAGAGATTAAAATGTTAGTGTTTCCATCACTGAAGCCAACACTGAAAATGTACAACACACTGCTGCCTTTGTAACAATGTTTATTTTGAAAATATTATTTATTCAGTTAAACTATTATTAAATCTGTACAAAAATTCAACAATAAAATGTAAGCCTTCAAAGGAATGAGGTGTCTTACAGAACAGTTTATTGTTCATGTGAAGAAAACACTGATTCCTGCCTATGCTAAAATAATGATACAGAGCACAAATGGGGAAGATGTGGTCCTCCGCATGTTCTTGACTGCATCTCTCACTGGTGGTTATGCTGGCTAGGACTAATAAACATTGCTGATCAGCAGTATCTGGGTCAACACGTGTTCCTCATCTGTGATAAAGAGTACACTAAACTATTATACTAACCCTAGTTTCAGTAAAAACATAATATTGAAACATCTTCATTTAATCTAGGGACTTATTTTAAACAAGTCTTGCTGGAAGTAAGTGGAGACATCTTTTGAAGAGTTAAGCTTTTTGGTCAGATGTTAAGTAGACCTGCAAATAAAGAAATACATTTCAGACAATTGTTTGCATTTCTTTAATATTCCAAATGAACCTTCAACAATATCTTTGACAAGCAATTTTAATAATATGATGATTTTCATACACCAGAGAGATATTTACTCTTTCTTGGCATTTTCAAATTTGTCAAGAGTTAAAACAGTATCATTTTAACAATTTACAACAAAGTACAAGATTGCTTCCCTAGATTACTACGAGAATTTCAGCATCTGGTTGAAGGCTGCCATAAGCAACATGTCAGAAAAGCATATTAATGTTTCAGAAATTCATTTAAAGCCAGAAACAAGTCCAAAAAGATGCCTGTCTAAACGCATTGCAATTACGTTACAATTATTTTGCAAATACACAGATATGCTCTGCCTTGTCTCAGCTTATTACCAATTCAAACAATTTGCCCTTCTGGGATCAATTGTTTGCTAATAAATAATTGTTTGCAGCCACAAAATGATATTAACTACTATTCTTATTAGTTTTGCTTCTACATCCTGTAATAAGATTCAGAACTAACTAATTCCCAAGAGTCTAACCCTAACCTTGCTGTGTTTAACAGCCCAGGAAATGATGAACCATCTGTTTCAGAAAATAATGGACAGCCAAGAGGAAATATTGTTTAATTGTAGATTAACCTCCTCAGAAAGCAGAATGAAGCATCCCTATAATTAGCAAACACAACACAAGGATAGAAACAGCTGAAGCCAAAATGATATGGTCAGGTCTTCAATCCACTGATGGCCATTTTCCATGTTACAGTTCTCATTAATACAAGTTGTTTGCAGGAGCACTCCCATTTTAAAAAGTGTAATGTGGGAAGCAGATTCAAATATTTAAAAAATTATTTTCATCACACTACATTTTTGCATGTTTAATTCATATCAGCCTAACAGACTCATATTATCCTAACAGCATAAAGTGAAATGGCTGAGTAAAATTTTGAAAAATGAACTGAAGCTCCAGTTAGGGCTGGCATCCAAAACGTAATGGGTCACAGAGGCCACACACTACTTATACTACATACTACTTATGTATCATTTGTGTTCTGTTGTTTAAGAGTTCATCTTTGTACTCTACTATAACTTGCAAATTTAATAAAAGTTATTAAAATTACATATATAAGCTCTTTGGAACTGAAAAACTGAAAAACTGGCAGAGGTCAGCAAATCAGAGGATCTGGGAAACAGATTTGCTACCACCAACCTTCACTCATTCTAAATCAAATGCACACCCTGAAGCCTAAACTGAAAATAGTTCTGATTTTATTTCCATACTGCTTGTGAGAAAAACAGAGGGGGCCTTGTCTTAAAGACAACTGCTACTCTTGGAGGCTTCTAGAACCACATCTGCTTTTAAAAAAAAATGACATGAAACATGGTGGGAAGGTACGGGGATAAGATAAAATGTTACAGAGCTCAAATGAATCAGACAGTACTCTACAAATTACGTGAAGAAAGTGCAGCCCATGAGGAAAGCGTAGTTCAGAGACTCCACTTTGGCAGCCCATGAACCCTGAATCCCTCCCCAATTCAAATTTTGCTGGCATAATTTTGGGGCTAAAATCACCCCAAGCTCTCCTGAATGCATGCATCCCGGGGAAAAAAAGCCCTCCGTAACCCACCCAAACCACCATCCTCTTGGAAATATTTTTCCTCCCTTTCCCCTTGAAGTAGATGCTAAGAGGAAGTGATAAAACTTGATAAGATTTTGGAGAAATGAAGGAAAAACAAGACACTTCCACACACTAAACAAATGTAGCCCATGGAGGATTGAGAAATGGAAAACTGTCCCCCAGCCCTGGACCCCCACAGTTGCTTGCTCCTGCTTTGCAGTTTTCAGGTATTTCTTAATGTAAAATATGCAGAAAATCATGATAAATACTGTCCTGTTGGTACCTCATTCCAACAGACTGAACATGCTATTTTTATATACTGGACATATACTGGTACTATGGAACACTGCCAATTGATTTCTGTCAAATGTGTTGAACCTATCCTAAAGCAGAATTTTTTTTTTGAAAGAAATAGATGATATTGCAATTCTATATATACTTATTTGGAAGCAGATCTTCTGGACTTAACACAGTTGACTTCTGATTATATACAGAGTTTCTGAAAATTTATCTTTAAACTTCAACTGTATAAAGAATTGAAATTGTCAAGATAATTTTTAGACACTATGTATAGAACTACATGGTTATATATTAAGGCAGAAATATTATGCTCATTTAGTGAAAAGTAAATCCCATTATGTTCAACAGAAGTTACATCTGAATAGACATGCTTCACTGTAGAATGATAAATAATGCCACAGGTCTGGATCCAACCTTGCATTCAGTAGTTGCACTTAAGGGAGGTGATTTCTGCGGACTTGTCCTTCACTTTACAGCCTCACATGTACCCTCCAAAGTTGCTTGGGAGGGCTGACAAACCTATGGAATAAAGTGGGAGGTGCCAATTCCAACTGCATGGGAAATGTAGAATTGGCAAAGTCACCTCCCAGCCTTCTTTCCCCAGTAGGAAACCTTTTTGGATCCCAATTCCCTCTACTCACAAAAGGTCAAGTATGAATCAAACCCATAATACAATTACACACTAGATAGATATAGATACATCTATAATTTTGGGATACATTGCTAGTTCTTTGAGAAAAATCACTGTAATTTTACTCAAAAACTCTTCCAACAGTGTCAGGGTCATAAAAGCTGGTAAACGACATTATGATGTTTCCTATCAGAGAACAAATAGCGCGGACAATTGCTAAAATGTCCAAACTAATTGTGCAGCTAAGAAAGCAAAGAGAAAAAAGGAAATGGGAAACTGTGAATTAGCTAGTATTCCTTTTATGAATTTCTGTGAACAGCAGGATAATTTGGCTCTAATTAAATCCAGATATTTTCCATTAAACATTGTTACATTAGTTGATTTTAACTGTTAAGTTTACAGCTTTGCTTATATTACATTTGAGTTAATTCGTTACTATGATGAACCACTCTTTAGACATTGAATGTTTACACTGTACCTGCTGTATACACTGGGGATCTGCTCCAGGAACCTTTGTGTAAAACAAAAAATGCAAGCATGCATCCATTGGATCCACTGACTAGAATGGGACATGACACTTTGCAAGACCTCATATTTGTGCATGTGAAGGTCATGCCAGAAGAAGGCACACTGTACTGTACAGGTGGCCCTCCATATCCATAGGTTCTGCATCCACAGATTAAACCTACCATGGCTTAAGAATATTTGGGAAAAAAAATACAGCAATGCCTGATTCTGCCGCACACCAAGCACTAACTACGCTTATATGTAGTCATACCCTGCTGTCACCTCCCACTATTTCACAGATTCTCAGGCTCACTCAGCAGTTGTTTGAGTTGTTTGCCATTTTACATAAGGGACACCACTTTACTACTCCATGGTACATAACAGGACTTGAGCATCCATGGATTTGGGTAGCTGGGAGTATGTGGTCCTGGAAACAAACCAACAGTGGACACCAAAAGTCCACTGTATATCCTTTGAAAACCTGAAATTAAAGAGATTTAATTTCCTTCCCAAGACAATAGATGCAATATCCAATATCTAATTTGTTTAAGCCACCTTCCATCCTGCACCAGGGGATTAGTGGAATACAACTAAAATAAACCTACATATGCTGATAAGACTTTCCAAAGTACCAATGCAGTGGGACACAACATTGTTTGGCCCACAGTACCATTTCATTCAGGAGTCAGCAAAACTCCGGCAAAGAGGGGAGGAGAGCTGCAGATGAGTATGGAACATGACTGACCCCAGAAAACTGTTGGGAATTCATAAACCTTTTGAAGCCCATCATTTTAGACCTTCAGAGATGAAGCACCGTTGATCACTAACCTCCATGAAGTCTAATAAAGGACTCTACCGTCAGGTTCCATTTTAAATAAGAAATCCTATTTTGGGAACACTACATGACACAAATTACACAAACACTACATGACACAAATTACAACAAAAAACAACAATATAACAGGTGTTGAGACTATGTATAGTCTTCTTACTCTGAGGATTTCTTGCAGAGGTAGTTCAAGCTATAAAAATCTCACATGACCACATAAGCTGCTATCCTTCACTAGTATGAAAAAAAATACTCAACACATGCTCATACACACAGTAATGAACTCCGAACTGAAGACAGCATGGACATATCTCACTTTCTTGACTACACAATCAGAGAAGTTTCCATTACCATGTTAGATGGTCTTACTGTTTTACTAATTTATACACATACAATATCATAAAGGACATTTCATTTTTTTTTTCCTTAGACAATTCTGCTCACATATTTGCTCCTCTTTTCCTTCTGAAGACATAACAACAACAGTAGATGGCTGCTAGAATGGTAGTGGGGACAGCCAACACGTAAAGCTTCTGAACACAACGTGCATATGCATTTTCTCACCACTCCAATATGCTGAAGGGGCAAAACTGAATGTTTATTTAGCTAGGAGAAAGAATTCTCAACACATCCAGCCTTAGCCTAGATTCTTTAGCTCTGGGCAAAAAAAGTTAATATTTCCTTTGCTAGGAAAGGTGACATAATACTGGTCCATCAAAGAACTACACATCACTTTAACAATCTTTTATTGCAATTTATACAATTCCTATATCCAGTTCAGCCATGGCATATTGAAAATTATAGCCAAAACCCATGCTCAAAAGACTGCCAATAGTTTGAAATCATAAGGATCTAATATAATTAGATTTGCCCATATGAATTATCCTGAATTCTTCAACTTAATTTTAAAGCAATGAGCTAGTAACGATACTATGGTTTCATATAACAGTGCCTATTCAAGAAGAATGAGAGTTTGACATTCTTCTGCTACAAAACAAGTAGACAATTTTATCCACCAGCCGTCTATCAACCTACGGATATTGAAAGCTTGGGGAGAACAAGATAAAATCAACTCCAGTCCTACTGTCAAGCTGCACTATCTACCATGAATCAATAATGCTATTCATGAGTTTAGGAAAATTAATAAATCCTGGAATAAACGATAGAAAAAGCTCAAATACAGGTGAATCATACTCACTTGGGTTTTGTTTCAGCATCTGTCACTTGGCGAATGTAGATACCATCTTCAGGATGTTCAATGTCATCCATTTCATACATATATGATGATGCTATTGCAAGGGTGGTTCCATCATTACTGAAGGCCAGTGATGCTATGCTGGTAGGATAGCGATGGAACTGGCAAAGTCTCTTTTTATTGAATGGATCCCAAATATTGACAAAGCCATCAGAACCACCTACAGACAGATTTACAAAGATCAGGACGTACCATCATTATTTCTGTAGTTTCTTACCATTAAGCCTGTACAGAAAGAACAGTAAAAGCTCAGCTATCTTCTTTGAAGGACTGAGCACATAGTGCAGGGCAAGGTTAAGTATTTGGTCTAAATTACTGTAGAATATTGTCAGACACAACTATCTTACTAGATTTGCTAATATGCAATAACTACAAAATAGAAATTATACATTTCAGATTATGATAAAATATAAAATTGGGGTTGTTTAAAAGAAACCTGTTGAAAGAATCACAAGAGAAATGTACCATTTCACATGATGCTGGGAAATATAACTGAAGTATCGAATCAGGCAGGCAGTCAGCCAATAAGACACTTATTTACATTTCTGTATTACCTGTGGCAAATGTGTTGTGGACATTGTGGAAAGAGATGGCATTAACTGGATAAATCTGTTCAATATTATTTTCCTTCAGCCTATGACATTTGAAAGCGTATTTTTTCTTCTGCACCTCCAGACTTGGATCCAAATACTCAACTGCAACACGGCCTTCTATAGAGCTCAACACATAACCCTACAGGACACAGAAATTATTGCTATAGCTAATTACATTTTTTAACATCTACAATCATACAACCTGCATAAAGCATGCGCAAAAATTGTTTCTCTCATATTTTAACTACTGAGATGAACAAGTTCACTCAAGTTCTGGAGATTCATGGAATTAAATGTCATGAGAGAAGATTCCAAAAGGAAGTGTACTTAGAGATCAATTATTAAAGTACAATTCCTTTTGGAATCTTAATTTTTGGAAAAGTCATTCCTTAGACACAAGCATGTATTCCAATTCTGACATTACAGCTCATCTATGAAAACATCTATGAGTATGCATACTAGGCCTTTTTTCAAAAGAGAAAGAAGAAGAGATCCCAAGAGATTTCTTGCTATGGTACACTTCTGCTTGTAGATAATATCAAGAGAAATTTGGTTTCAGTTAATGTCTCCTCTGCATAAGACGACTCTACATCTTCTAATATATATCTTACACTTTACTATCACCAAAAGTCTGTAAAGTTTTTCTTTTCATTTTCTTCCAACTCAGGAACAGCAAGCATAAAATTATGGCTAGACAGTACACTAATTCCCAGAGAAGGGAACGATGAAGCAAAGATTCTCTTGTTTGGATGCTAATTCTCTTTGCACCTTTGCTAAGTTCAGGAAAAGAGCCATGCCTGGCCCAGAAGGGATTCCCAAGGAAATAGTTTTATGTAAGACTTGTAATAGCATTTCCCAGAACATGTGTTTTCCTAGAGCATGGCATCTCTGCTAATCTAGTGTTCCTGCATAATTCAAAACTCTAATAGTTTCAGAATTAACACAACAGTAACGTTATTACAGTTTTAGACTATATAAGCAGCTTCAAAATCTCGTAAGAAAAGCAAATATATCATTTCTTTTCATCAACAACAGAACGAATAAAATATAAAATAAACTTCTGAGAAAGCTAAGGATAAATCTCAACAGACAAACATTTTTCCTTCAGATGGCATTACAATGAAATTCTACAGCACAATTTAAATACCTGTTTGTTAGGAAATGCTCTGATGCAACGGGTCTGATATTTTAGACTTGATTCTCTTCTCTGCTGAACATAACCCATATTCCTTAAGTCCCACACCAGAACTCTCCGACCAGCTGTTCCTACTATCAGTCTGTCACCAGACACAGACAACGTATACACCTTGGAATAAATACAGAAAGTAATATTATATTTTTCAGCTTCAATGCAGGTGGCTTTTGATTTTACAGTGTAAACACACACGCTTGTTCAATTAACAGATGGGTGGACAAAAGCAGCCCCATGGTGACATAAGACCCCACAAGGCTGTTTTGGGGATTTGGCCTTCCTCTGCCCCAACTGTAATTTGTTCTGGCAAAAAAAAAAAAAAAAGAGTAAAATGCCTGTCCTTGAAATCTCAAGAGTAATAATTCATCAACACTGTACTTGTAGCTACTTCTGGTTGTGAGGGATTTTTTGCGGGGGGGGGGGGTGTAAATTCCTAAGAGGTCCTACAGGTAAAAATTGGCTGTAGACTCACCAAAACAGTCCACCCCAGCATTACCACGTTTTAGGGGAAAAAACTGTCAGATTTAAATGCCCACAAAATACAAAGGCTGGCATCCTGTTAGACAGGTATAATATTGTACACTGGGCGTGCTGGTATTCACATTTACAATTGTGGCACTACTGTCGTGACCACAAATGCCTCAAAACCCATCTTAAAATCCAGGCTGTCATACTGAGGGACAGAGTTCTGTGGCCCTAGTGAGCAAGACACCGAAGGATGATGGCTCCAGCTTCCTCCTACCAACAAGTGGGGAGGGTTGGCAACAAGTGCACCAACACCACTGCTCGCTGGTGGGAAGAAACTGGAGCCACCATACTTTTGGGTGTTCTCTTCACTACTGCCACAGAACTCTGTCCCTCAGTATGGCTGCCTGCATTTTAAGATGGGTTTCGGCAGGTCAGATCAGGGGATGGAGTATAGCCACAATATCACACCTACATATCTAGTCCAAAATTTTGGTCTAAATTTCATAATATGAGCCTTATATGAGACTGGCCTATATCAGAATGCTAAAATCCCAAACACAAAATCAGTCTATGGTTAAAGCCATAGGAACCAACTGTTTTTCGTGCTTGCCCTTCTCCAACTGGCATACATGCCTGAAATACATTTATATGTCTTTCAAGATAGACCTTTACTCTTCCAAACAGTCCAGAAGCCTACAGAGCCAAGCTCAAACCTCTTCATCAGGGGTCCACAATTTGCAGCCACCCAAATGTTATTGGACTGCGCTACCAGATGCTGATACAATGTTCTACCATTGTTGTATATTGCTTCTGGGAGAAAAATACAAAGACAGAGAAGTAACAAACAGGCCCTCAGGATGCACACAGTCTCTTTGCCATGGTGAACATACGAAAGAGAAGAGCATTTACAGCAGAATTACAGTGCACCCTCTGCTGACACAGCATCAGCACACTCAAATGTGAGGTCACAGGAAGCCTTGTGTCCAATTATGTGCCAGTGCGCATATGCTGCATCCACTGGGATGGTGTATTTCTGTTTGTTTGTTTGATGTTAGGGTTCCTGGAACTGAAAACCCATATAAACAAGGGCACACCATACTTAAAATTTCAAAACAAAAATAATGTATCCTAAAAGTTCTCTCAGTAAAAACCAAAGCTAGGTAAGTGTTCATATTGCTGTGTGCCTTCAAGTCATTTCTGACTTACGGCAAACCTGAAGCAAATTTATCACAGAGTTTTCTTGGCAAGATTTTTTCAAAGGGGGTCTTCTTTCACCTTCCTCTGAGGCTGAGAGACAGTGACTTGCTCAAGATCACCCAGTGGATTTCCATGACAAGCAGGGATCCGAGTCCTCATCTCCAGAGTCCTAGTCCAATGCTCAAACAACTACACTATGCTGGCTCGCAAGTGTTGATTAACCTGACTTTCAATTATGCATACCTAATGTTCAGTTTTACAAATAAACAGCCACAAACACAGAAAAACTGATAACTGTAAAAAGTAAAGATGTTATACTGATTATCATGCTTTTTCACTCATGCCATTTCAGATTTAACAAGTAGTTTACAGAACAATTCAATAATCTCTTTTTAATAAACTAGCAAACAATCCCTCATATCTGTCCAAACTAAAATACAAAACTACAAACTAAGAATTTAAACCATATCAGGCAAAATGCTTTCAATGTAACAGTTAACTCTTAAAAACTGGCTAGTGCTCTCAAATTATACCATCTTTTTCAAAAGGCACATTTTCTGATCATTCCATATCATTAGGATGCAGTCTAGTATCTAGTTACACACTCTTTATGTCTAATGTGATCACCAGAACATAAGCATATTCTAAACTGTACAATGTGTTGAGGCTTTAGATAATAAACTTATATTTTATATCACAATGACAAACATTCAAATACAGTGACAACTCATATTATTATACACTGAGTACTTGATTAAAGCATAAAATATGATAACACAAAACCCTAGTATAGAAACTTATATATAGAAAATACTGCATCAAAAATATTAACTACCTTAAATTGTTTTTACAAACAAACTGATGCCATACCTATAAAGTATTTTTTCTGTACTCTACAGCCATAAATCAAACAAAACCAATGTGATGAAATAGGCTAAGTGTACACATTTGTCAGAGATAACATTTTTAAAAAGTGACATAATGAACCTCACTGTACCAATAAGAACCTTGAGCCAGTGTGACTGTCTATTATATGGCATTCTGTGAGCAATTCATCACAGTTTTCTACATACAACTATAAATCACAAGAAAAACAATGCAATTTTATTCTGATCAAAGCTCTTGCCAATGGATTCAGACTGGACAGTGACTCCAGTACTAGGTATCCAGTCATGATGTGGTCCCAAATGTTTAAATACTTTCCAGTAACAGTATTATAGTGAGCCCACCATATCCATGAGGGATTGGGTCCAGGATTCTTGACAGACACAAAAAAATCACACACACTTAAATCAGTCTCATGAGGCAAAGGAACCTGAACAATGCAGTGCGCCTGGCAACTTCCTGCCACCTCTGCAACTGTCCTATGCCATTTTTAATACAAGGTTACCATGTAACGCTTGCATCTCAAGGCTTCACAGTCTTAACCACAGGCCTCCTGAGGATAGGAAAGAGACTGCCAAGCCTTCTGAGGTGAGACTTACAGAGTAAGCTCCTACAATATTAAAAATGGTGCCAGCTACCCAATTCTGCTTAGTGAGGGAGCCCCACTAACGTCTCCCTACTGTGGATATACTTGAATTCATGATGGATTAAATTTGCAGGCCCCTAGCTGAAGAATATAGCAGGCCCACTGTAATGTGGTAGAAAAACATTTTACACTTGCATGTACCTGGTAATGAAAATGAAATGAAGACTAGCAAAAGTTCAGATAAAAACTTAATGAATGGTATTAACACAATCACTGTCTAGTGAGCTCAAGTACTGGTCAGACATGTATCCATGTCATGAGACTATAGCAAAGAATGAAAAATAAAAGTTATGGAGTTTAAATTATTATTTGAAGTCTATTAAGGACTACAAATTTTTTCCTTCAACTCAACTCTACTCCAAGATGTATGTCTTGCATCTTACTCACAAACTCTGAATACAGACTGTATAAGTAATCAAGCTATGATCAAGCATTGTGTTTACATTTGTTAGTTATTTAAAAAGTTTTTAACTTGCCATTCAAAGCACACCGCCCTCACAGAGCAGTTTACAAAAGTTTAAACCATATGACCACATAACTGCAATTTTAAAATTTAAAGAAATTTTAAAAAAGAACAGTAACTACAAATTACTTCTCAAGCATAACATAACCAAGCGGAGACTGGAATAAATGAGTTTTCAGATTCCCCACCCCCACCCCTGCTTTTAAGCCATAAAGACCAGACTTACCTCCTGCAACAGACAGTTTAAAGATAGCTTAATCATATTTTAATGACAACCTTTTGTATGTTTTATGTAAATTGTATGTTTTAATTTTGTAAGTGCCTTGAATCCCAATTTTCCCAGAGAATATAATATAAAATGAAGAAACAATATTAGTATGATCGCAGCAGTTCCTATAAGCATTCCAGCTGCTGCATTCAGCCCCAGTTGAAATTTCTGCACCATCAAGGTAAGACTTCAAACGGCATATTACCATGGTTTAACCCAGATAAGTAACCCATGACAAGCATCACAGTCACCAAGCTAGTTTAACAGTCTTAATTGATTTAAAAAAAAACAACTTTTGGATACCTTTATCAGTTCCAGTTCCACAAACAACAGTAAATTCAAGAACATTTCCACAGCATCTAATTGTTCCTTCACAGGGAGTGCAACACCCATGAACAGTCAGATTTAAACATCCATCCATATCTAAACTGCTGCACTAGTAAAAAGGCCTCCCTGTCTAATTTGACTATGTTTGACTACAGCCTCATTCTGGTTCAGTAACATGGCACCAAGTTATGGCTGGGCCTCTAAATAACAACCTTAGTTAAGTAACTTCTTTGATATTCACACAGCAGTTGGCTATGCAAATAAATTGGTTTGGTTTACACTAGAGAAGAATATGGGCTTAGATCTTTTGTAAAGAAGGGTATGCAACTGGGAATTCTGATGAATCTTCCAATTGTTCAAGTAGGAGTTTTTCTCATTTCTAGCCACACTACTGGTTCTGCAACTGCAAACTGCACTGGATCCCTCTCACAGATAGCCCAGAACACAACGTCTACCAGTGTAACATCATTTGCACTAAAAGAATGACAGTACTGGCTGCTTGCCATAGTCTGAACCTGGTTTGATATCCTGGCTTCTTGATCAGCTATAATTTATACAGTTCCTCCAAGTACAAAACAGGACAGAAATTACAGCTAAGAACAAACCAGAAATGGAAGCTCTGTATCTTCTCCTGGTCTTAACTATCCATGGGTTCTGACTGTATCTGAATCAGGCCATTATCAAACATAAATGAAGAATTAAATTTGTTCTGGTATTTAAGTTTCCTAATATGTGTTAAACTGAGGAAAAAAACTGAAATTTTGCACTCATGGTTTTTTTTCTTGAGTAGTTCATTGATTAGTTCAGTTAATAATAATAAGATGGGGAAATATTAATCCTTTAATTGATCAAAATCTATTTCACAATCATGTTAAAAGTTATTTCACTGACAGTGCAATCCCATTAATGGCTGCTTCAAAGTAAGTTCTACCATATTCAACAAGTTTAAGCCTAGCAACTAGGTATCAAATTGCAATCTAAATTGTTTATTTACAAACCTTTTCAGGCTGAGAAAACGTTCCTGCATTACAGGGTGTTCTGGGATCCCATAGCTTGACTGTTTGATCCCAACTCCCTGTTACCATCACATTCACCTCTGGGCAATATTCCACACATCTGATAGGAGCATCATGGGTGCCAACAAGATTTTCTGTAAAAAAGAAAAGGAGATTAATGCACATAGCTATGCTAGTCTTATTGGTAATCAAGTTTAATGAAAAGAACGGAGCAATATTCCTACAGCAGTAACAGGGCCTGATGTGTCACTCACTAATGTATGTGCACTCTGGGGCATCTTTCAAAGGACGCTTGATCCTCTAATCTTTGCAATAGATACACGCTTCTGAAGTGTTAAATGTAGACTAATAGATATCAACTCAGTATTTCAAAGAAGCTTAAGGAGAGAGTTGGTACCCATGCAGAGACTTTCAAACTAACAAAAGAGATTTGTGCACCTAACTCTGCTGGACTCCTCTGAAAATGCTAGCCATGAATGACATACTATAAAGATCTAATAATTGGTGAATGTGGCATGACCACATTAGTTCATGCCTTCTCCTCTTGTGAGTAATCAGCCACTTTCAACAAAAGATTGTCAATAAAACCTCTATTCCACATCATCATTCATTTTATCTATGTACCATGTAGTATTAAACTGTTTAGAAGCTTTTAAAGTGACGTTGAATACTTATCCTATAATACCTTACTTTCTTTCTCCAACTTGGGAAAGAAACAAATTACTACACTTTTAATCCTCTACTGGTTATTTTAAATAGCTTTTTCCTCCACAGTAATAGCTCAATTCTCCAATATCTTTAAAGACATCAAGCAACCCATAGCCTAGAAATTTCTTATCCCCTTTACAATACCACAGCATCTAATTTCATCTTTTAAGGCCATCTAAGCAGCTTTCCTGACATGCTGCTAGCCTGCTAATACCTAGACCTTGAAAATGGCCCAGGAACACATATGCAACTATCGCAGGGCCTTGATAAAAGGTGATTAATGCTTATATGGAGCAGCACCTAAAACAGTTGCATTCTGCATTAACTGCAGCTTCCAGATCAGCCTCTAGAATTGCACCACAAAGAACACATCACAGTAATTGGATGACCTTATTTATCTACTATTTCCCTGTACCAACCACCACAGCCACTTGTTATCTTCGAAGCAGATCTGTCGCTGAAGGGTAGATAGCACACCAACATAATCTATAATAATGTACTTATGCTACAACTTTTTCCATCACAACTACTAAGAACTCTTAAAAATCTTTTAAAAAAGTATTTCGTAAGATAACCTTGTATGGGAAAATGTTTTGCTATCTACATTATTTGCTATATACATTATTTCTCCCCATTTCCCCTTCAAAAAAGCCTGAAATCCTACATTATACTTTTTGAACTAAAAAAACCCTGAAGAGCAGTTTAATAGATTGGGGTGTGCGCCAAAGAATCCTCTGTATACTGGAGTGCATACTGAGATGGTACGAGCTCAGTACTCCTGATCGTTTGAAAACAGCATTGTGCCCATCTTCCTGAATAAAGACAAGATTATAAAACTGAACTCGGCGAATATAAATTGTCCATAAATATATTTCTAGAAAAGGAAGAACATATGATATAGTCACAGCTAAACAAACTACTGCATGCAACATATCACACAAACAATATTGATAGTCTCCTCCTTCTCCTTTTAAATAAAAGAAAAAGATCTTTGCAAGTAAACATTCACCACATTGCAAATGCTTTTATATATTAAGATAGATCAAAAGCCAAAGATTCTTATTACACAGTACTAACCCTCTCCTTCTTAGCAGACTAAAAACATAACTGACTAATAAAGCATTAAATGCACAAGATAAAACCAAGAGGAGTACAACATGGCAATAAATACAACCACAAAGACTACTCAGATAAAACCATATGGCACAGTAAATATCAACCTCCGCAACTGCTGGAAAAAGACATTTATCCTTTACTTTAGTATTATCTTTACCAATATCTGAAGAAATATAGTCATCATATCTTTCTGCTTTTTATTCAATATTTTTCTGTTTTATATTTCAGCACAATCCTATACATCCTTATACCAAATCCTATAAATGGGGCTTGTTTTACCCTACTTCTACAGACTTTACTACATTTCAAGATTAGTTTACCTTGATCGGTGTTCAAGTCATGCATTTTTAACTGTCGATCTAATCCTCCACTCCAGGCATGTGTTGGATCCTTCAAAAGAAGAAAAATCTTTATATCCTATATCTGAAACTTAAACTAAGAAATATTTTAAAGATACTTTTTAAAAAAATTCCTCCTGCAATGTCACTCAGACATCAGTAAGCAGATCTTTGTTTTAACAATAGTACAGCTCTTTCAAGTTTGTACATAAAACAGTTTGGGAAACGAGATTGGCACTACTCAACTATTTGCAACAGCAACAGCAAACTTGTTCCCCATTTTACTCTAAGCCCAGAAGGAAATTGAGCAGTGAACGAGCAGCACCAGGACTGAATATCACTAAGGGTACTTAAAAGAAATCTACGGAGTAAACAGAAACCTACCCCCTGCACAAGTAGCTTGAGCTACTTCATTAGAGTGAGGACATTTCTAAATGTTAGACCACAAGATAACAAAAGGTAAAAAAAAAAAAAAAGATTAATTCAGTGTGTTTGACAAAATACACTGACATTTCACTGCTTGAAAAATAATTTGGATGAGATCCTGAGCACAAGAATTATATGGGAACTACTTGGTTATATACAGAAACAATAGAATAATGAAAAAACAACACAAATGATCTCCCACATTTCCAAATAGGTTTTTATTCATTTTTTTAGGAGATTGTCATTGACTTTTAAAAATTCTGACAAACCACCTGTTTGACTAACCCCTTGTATTTTAACTGATAAACTATTAAATATCAACCTGTAATTACTATTTTAATTAATTTTCCTATCCACCAGGGCCCCAAATGGATGCATACTCAAAAAACTATAAAAACAAAAAATAATAAACACAGTTTTAAGGAAGCAGCCTACACAGAATTTTAAAATCCAAAGTCCTGCCAAAATAATGTATTTTTTGACTTGTTATCAGTACAGAGCATATCTCACTGTTCTCGAGGAACAGTATCACAATTGTTCACCTGCTCTATTCTCTTTTGGGCTTAAAAGGCCTGATCTAAATTCAACTGCTAATCACAAGTAGACCTGCTGTTGTGTACTGTCAAGTCTCTTATGGCAACTTACGGCAACCCTAAGGTGAACCTATCAAAGGGTTTTATTGGCAAGATCTTTTCAGAACAGGTTTGCCTTTGCCTTCCTCTGAAGCTGAGAGAGTGCAGTTTTCAAAAGTGACCCAGTAGATTTCCATGGGTGAGCAGAGATTTGAACCTTGGTCTCCAGAGCTGCAGCTGAAAGCTCAAACCACTATACGATACTGTCCCATACAATCAGAATAGAGAGCAACTGAATCAGTTGCTGAATCCTCAAGTTAACATACATGTAAATCCCATTAATTCAACAGGCCTACTCTAGTTAGAACTAGCAACTGGATTTAGGCCCCTTTCTTACGTGCTCATCAACCTAATCTGTCAGGATGGTTAGACAGACAGTAGAAACTCCATGGAATTCTGAAGACAGAATTTCAGTACTCCTGACTACACAATAGTTAGGGCTTATGCAGCAGGAACTGCATTTATTGTTGTGTGATTTCAAGTCATTTCTGACTAATGGGAACCTATTGGAATGTCTCAAATTTTGTCACACAGATTTTCAGATATCATGTATGTTTAAGTCAATGTTTTATATATTCCCCAAGATGAGTAAGGCTTTATAGGCCAAAACTGGCTTGTTGAATTGAACTCAGAAAAAAATTGGAAATCAGCACACTCGATTAAGGACAAGCATCACAT
Organism: Cyclura pinguis; assembly: GCA_030412105.1. Lineage (NCBI taxonomy): Eukaryota > Metazoa > Chordata > Lepidosauria > Squamata > Iguanidae > Cyclura > Cyclura pinguis. Next base: position 80,128,926 of record CM059601.1, on the reverse strand, counting down.
GGTCAGGCTGCTGCATTTTATACTATTAATGACTTCCAAACTTTTCAATGGCAGTTGCATATAAAGATACTAGAGACATCACCTGCTTATTCAACAGGTAAGGGACCAGACAACGGTCAAAATGCAGAAATCCTCAAACTGTTGAACCCAGTCTATTGGCACAGTGCACCCTCTTCTGGTATGATTTCCATATACACAAATGCAAGGTACCGCAAAGCACTGCCCCCCATTCTAGTCAATGGATGCAACAGACACACATCCACACTGCCACAGACATGTGTACGTTGTACCCAGTGAGTACAAACGGCAGTGATGCGTTGTTTTTCACAAGGATTTCTGGAACAAGAACCCTCACATATACAATGGGCGCACTGTAGGTAATTATGAATACCTATACTGTATTGCTTTACAAGCACATGATGATACCATAAACAAGTTATATACTGTACAGTACAGAATGAAGAAGATAGTGCCAAGTTGATTGAAAGGAAAAAGCAGCAAGAGCGTGGTGCAAAAGTGCCATGCAAAGTGCCATCTTTTCATTCACCCTATATACTGTTTGTACTGAGACTGATGCAAATCATCTTACAAAACCAAGAGGACAGGTTGCTAGACAGTGGCATAAATGAGGAGTGGCAAGGAGGTGTGGGAAAAGAGTATCCTGGAGAAGTGCACTTTTGTCAGATGCAAAAAAGAACAGTGCTCCTGCAACTGTTTTGGAGAGCTGCAAAACTTTACCAAAGCAGGTGCTGAAGTTGCTGGGGACACTCCACCAGCAGCAGCAGCAGCAAACTTCCAGCCAGTGGCAAAAGCAAGGAAGCAAACTTATGCAGTATGGCAGGACCTTTGCTGCCACAGCCAGGGAAGCAAGTGCACCACCTCAGAGAGTCAGCTGGGAACCAGTGCAAGAGTGAAAGGGAAACAAAGGTGGCAGCTCCCACATTTCCTGGCTTGGCAGCTTTTCTCTCAGGAGTTATCTGAGAGATGCAGCCCCCCCACCGAAGCCAGACAGAATCCAAGAAATTAGAGTACTCTGCACTTCTTTTTTGCAGCCACCAAGTCATCAGACTGAGCAGATGAGAAAAGCTGACCAGGGCCACTTTCAGCCACTCTGACAGTGGGACATCATGGACTTCTTTTTGTCCTTCTGGTTTAGTCAACTATATAATGTAGAAGGCATATATGGTGTCAATACAGTACTGTGCAAGCATTCATACTTGTGCTTTTATTTATTGCAAGAATGGACTACAAATCAAATACGTAGGTTCTAGTAATAATTAAGTGTTAAAAGAGTAGACCACCAAAAAACAGGGACACCTGTACACTAATCTGACAGAGAGATAATTAAGACATGGATCTTTGCAGCCAAATCTGCCTTTCCTATGAAATACAGATGGCACATCAGCACTCTTGGCCATAGAAATCACCTGGCCTTCCTACAGCAATTATCAGTTCCAAGATTACACCCAAGATGCAAACCTGGTTCTTTATAGGCAATGCAAATGTATCCAGAAAAGCTATAACTCCAGTTCTCCACTGGCTTTTTTGATGATCAGTGGAATAATCACTCTGGGTCTCATATTGGGTGAAAGATGAGATGTAAAATGATAAATCCACTGCCGTGTCTGGATTAAGCCTAAATATGATCACCCACATGCAATTCTCACTGCATCCAGATAGTGATTCTAGACTTCCAGTTTCCTAGACATGACCAACTTATTGATGGAAACCCGCTTCCCGATTCTATATATCTTTCTCTACACATTTTGTGAAAATGTTAAAAAGCATAACATACAATATTATCCTTGAAGAACCCTACAAGATAAAAGTCATGAGGCCAAACAGTCTTCCAAGAAATTTTCAGCCAGACAGAACCAGAACAGCTGCCCCGTACAAAAAAAAGGGAGTTGTACTGTCACCATTCTATGGCTGTCTTTGTTTTAAAAAGGAAGACAAGAAATTGGTCAGTAATTGTGGTGGAATCCAATGAACATTTCTTCAACAGAGGTCTCACAATGGTTTCTTTTAGTGAACTGGAACACTACACGATTTCAAAAAAAATGTTTACAACTACCACCATTGAATTAGCCAGGCTCTTCTGGCAACTCTTATCAGTCAAAATGGACATGTTGGCTTCACTCCTCAAAGAAATTTGTGCACATCATCTGGTTGAATAAACAGGATCTTACAAATCTAAACTGAATAATTCTCTCAATCACCCAAACAAACTTTAACACCTAACCTCAATGTGGATCAGAATAGATACAGCCAAATTAATCTGCTGCTTTTGCTTATTACCAAAAATCTAGGTTATATGTTTTTCAAAATAATTAAGTATTTTGTTTAAATAAATGTTCACTAAATTAGAGAAAGCAGTTACAGTTAGCCCTCCACATTTGCAGGCTTCACATTTCCAGATTTAATCATTCAGGATTATTTGCTGTCACCTCTGCTGTCTCCCTATGCTATTTTTAGTAGGGACTGCAAGCCTTGTGAGACTGAGAAATTGCAAATGAGGCTTCTCAGTCCCTACTAAAAATGGTGTGGGGCAACAGTGGAGGTGGCAGTAAGCCCCACTAGCCACTCACTTTTGCCTTGTGAACGAACCCTGATGCCTCAAAGGAATCCACGGTGGGCTGAACATGGTGATCATACTTTTTTGTGTGTTAAATATGGTTTGAGAAGGCCTAGAGTTATTTACAGTTTTTCCACCTTCACAGGGGTCCCGTGCCCCTAACCCTAGCAAATGTGGAGGGATAACTATATTTTCCTTTTCCATACTATATAAAGCAAAACCGCAATTTGACAACAGCTTCAAAACATAGCAGTATACTCCACCAATTTATCAAAAGTGAAGTTCCAGAAAAAACCATGTGCAACTGCAGATATTTTTTTAAACATGTAAGGAGGTTGCTCCTCCAGAAGGCCTGTAGCTTCAAGACAGGCCATCTTAGACAACAACTGCTGCTAGAATCAGTACAAATGGTGTCATGGAATCCAGCCTAAAACTTTATCTACTAAGCAAACCACCGTTATCTTCTATGTTCTCTTCATGGTTTCAGGAGTCAAAGCCACAAAGTGGTTTTAAAAAAACTTACATAGAAGGCACAGTCAAGTACTGCTCCTATATGTTGATACTTGAGCCTCATGCTGTTGGCAGGGACATCATACAATCGAACAGAAGTGTCCCAAGACGAAACAAGCAGAAACTGAGATGTGTTGGGACTGAATTTCACTGATGAGATTCCATCTTCCGGTGGTTGGTTCAACTTAAATTCATTTGACCCAGTCATCTGAATAAGAGTTGTACAAAAGTTAATTCTAGATTTTAAAAGTACTATCAAAACTGATCTTTGTCTAAAATAATTTTAGGAAGGCAAATTTAGAAGAGAAATTACATCAACAGTTTTTATGAGAAAAGTTCTATTAGAACCTTTGTTTTTTCACAACATAATATTTATCGCTTAAACATTCACAACAGAAAAACGGTATTTGAACATTTAAATTCAAAGTATCTATATTTGCAAATAATTTTTTGCTGTTGCTACTGAGTGCCTTCAAGCTGTTTGACTTATGGAGACCTAATGAGGTTTTCCTGGCAAGATGTGATCAGAGGATGGCTTCTCTTTGCCTCCTCTGAAGCTGAGAGAAGGGGTTTCCACGGCTAAGCATGGACTCAAACCCTGGTCTCCAGAGTTGCAGTCCAACACTAAAACCACTCAACTCTACATCACGCTGGCTCTTAATAATTTTTAGTTCAGAAGTGGTTAACATGCTGTAACAAGCATATTACTTTTTATATCTCAGGAATTAAAAAAAAAAGGCTGACAAAGTTCCCCGTCTGTAAGCCTAATGAGACAATGCTTACGAATGTTCCTACAGGCTGCCCTACCACATAAGAAAAGGTGGGTGGGGTGCAAATTCAGCTTGGGACCAACCCCACTAAACAACAAAGTGTTAATGTCCAACTGTATCCTTAGTCATTTTTACACTTATCACCACCTTTGACTATATAGTACTGATACTAATTATGGAGAAGTAATGCTTAAAAATGTTTATCTTTACATTGTTCAGACGTTAACAGTAGCAAAAAAAAAGGAGTTTATATCAATAAAGACAGTTTAGAAGAACAATGCTGTTTGTTAATATATATAAATTTTACAGAAACTTAATATAAACAGTATCTGGGAAGCTACATATCTAACTTTACTAATAGCACCCCTTTCTTTCAATAGTTCCCTTTCTCCCATGTGAGTTACTTCCCACTATGTGATCACTTTATCCTCCCAACCTGATAAATCTTACCTCTCATTCTCTACCTGCATGCCCTACCTCAGCAACTCCCATAAGCTGCAGTCAACACTCAGTGATGAGAAGCAACAGAAGTTGTGGACCACCATCTGTAGGGTCACAAGTTGGCCATTCCTGCTCTATATCCACCTTTTCCCACCCACAGATTGAACCATAAGGTTCTTTATTGGTGGGCAGGGCATCTCATTCTTCCCTCACATCCCTCCAAGTTGAACCAGCTAGGTGATGTCAAATCACAGACGAGCATTTCCTCACAAGAAGGAATCTTTACAGCAAACACATCCTTACTTAGAAGGAAGCCCAACTGGTGCTCCCAAATTAAACACACACATATATATGTATATATATGTATAGGGTCTAAATATCCTGAAGGCAGCAGATTCTGTCTGATCTTGGAAGCTAAGCAGGGTCAGCCCTAGTTAGCATTTGAATGGCAGATCCGCCAAGGAATACCAGGTGTTGTAGGCTACAGTTCAGAGAAAGGAAGTTGCAAAACCACCTCTGAGTGTTCTTTGCCTAAAAAACCTCTATGAAATTCATGGGATCTCTGTATGTCAGCAAACGATTTGAAGGCACAGACACACATATATCAGCAGATACACACAGAGACAGTGTGTGTACACACACGTATACAGACAGATAGATACAGATATAGATAAACACAGTCAGCCCTCCACGTTTGGGGGTTTCACTTCTGCCGATCTGATTACTCACAGATTATTTGCTGTCACCTCTGCTACCTCCTTATGCCATTTTTAATAGGGACTGCAAGCCTCGTGAGACTGAGAAACTGCGAACAAGGCTTTTAAGTCCCTATTAAAAATGGTTCGGGGCAGCAGTGGAGGTGGCAGTAAGCCCCACCAGCCAGCCACTTCTGCCTTATGAAGGAACCAGGATGCCTCACAGGAATCCACGTTGAGTTGAATATGAATGTATATGAATAACACTTTTTTTGTGTGCTAAATATGGCTTGGGAGGGCCTAGAGTTATTCACATTTTTTTTTCACTTTCACAGGGGTCCTGTGCCCCAACCCTAGCGAATGTGGAGGGATAGCTGTATGTGTATGTACGTGCGTATGTATGTACACCCACCCACACATACACACACGTAGATGGTTCACACAAAAGGTGTGCAGTAAAAGGGGCAGGAAATGGGAAGGGATAATGGGCGCGATCTGGAAAGGGTCCGTCTAAAGCGAAAGAAAAGACTTGTTGAGACAATAAAAGGTGGGGTGTAACTCATTCATCCGTTCCTCCCTCGCTTCCTTCGGGCCCAGGGGAGGCCTGCTGCACCCGCCGGGCAGAGCGACAGACTGTTCTCCATGACGCGCCACAGCTGTCCGCCACCCATCCCTCCGCGACGAAAATAAAAACAAAAAGTGGGAGAACGGGAGCTTGGTGAGGGGTCGGCCCTTACCTTGTCCTCCAGGGTTTCACAACTGAGAGCCTCCCTCACCAACCGCTTCCTTCCTCGTCCGATCCGCGCGCTCAACCAACCCCTCAGCCAACTCCCAGCAGCCCCAGCGGAGCGCCTCGAGCCGTGATTGGCTTATTCGAATGAGTAACGCCTAACGCACGCACGCGCCTACAGGCACGCTGCGCGGTCACCCAGGCTAGACTACAACGACCAGCATGCACAGGGCTCCCGTAGGTCTTTCGCGGTCTTCGGCGCCTGACGCCTGATTCTCCCATTTTCCCCGGTGCTCCGTTTTTCAAATTTTTGCTTGCCGGAGACCTACTTTCTTTTAATGGTGCTTGAAGGCCCTTGGTTTCCGTTTCCCTTTCATGTAGCTGGCGCGGGATCGGGGCGTTATTGGCCCTGGCCTGGTCGCTTTTGCGAAGTCTGAGCCGGGGTGGGATGTGGTATCTTAAAAGAGTGGATGAGAAGGAGTTTAGAGATATTTTTATCCACAGAAATATTTCCTTTTTTAAAAAAAGTTAAGCTGGTGGCAGTGTCCGCGCTATAAACGCAGCAGGAGGGTGTTCCAGTGTTACTATGGCGCTTCGCTGCAATACTCCTTTTTCTTGTTTTCGGTCCCTTTCAAAGCAAGGGGCAAAATTAATTGGAGGGTTTCGTCTCCTCAAGCAATACAGTTAGGCGATGCTGAACTAAACATGGTTTATCAATGGTCTTCCATTACGAAGATCAGTCCGCCCTAAAGCAACTGCTCCTACCTGCTTGAAGACTAAAGGCATTTCCGCACTAGACTTGTTACAGTGCTGTTACCCCGCTTTCGACATCCTACCGAATCGTGGGGTTGGCAGTTTAGGGAGGGGGCCTCAAGGATTCCAAAGGATGTTGAAAGTGGAATAACAGCACTGTAACAGTCTAGTGCGGAAATGGCCTAACCCTCGTTGACTTCAGGAGAACACTCCGGCTTCCCATAAGAAGGGCTGGGAGTTTATCCATAGTAACTTGCCTTGCCGAGTAGGGAATCTGACGCCTTCCCGACGTGTTGGACTGCAGCTCCCATCAGTCCCAAGCAGTACAGCCAAAACACCTGAAGTGAATCTACTAGCTTATTCCAAACCGATTCCGTTTTAATTTTATTCTTATCTACATGCATTCGCTCTGTCCCTTCGCCCTGATGTATTCAAATATGCTACCGTTCATTCTGTGAATACATTCCAAGGAATGCATCAGAAAATAATAGATTAACATCAGTTTTCTCTGCGAGGAAATCGTGTTTCTGCGTTTATTGTGGTCAGCCAGACTTTAAATTAAATGTTTCATTTTACTGCTTCTATGTGAAATAAATATCCTGGCCTTAAACATACATGTGCAGGAAAACATGGAAGAAAAATAAACCTGTTTTTAACAGCACTCTTTGCATATTTTTTTTAACTTTACATTTCAACAATGAAATGTAAAACACACAGGTAAAGGAGAACACATACCTTTCTCCATTTGGGTCTTACAGTTCTATGCTGAAATGAGGACTCCCTGATTGTTATACCATGACTGTTTCTAATATGTGTATGTTTATAAAGATATTGACCTGAATATTATAATTTCAAATGTAAAGCTATGTTGTACAACCTGAGAGAAGAAATATGAGTGGTTAGAGTTCGTTTGTTTTGTTAGGCTTCCTTCCTGTCTAGTGCAAAATCAGTCATTCTGAAGTAGCTTTGGAAATCTCTTTCCTGCTTTGAGATCTATTGGATTGGTCCAGTAGCAGCCCGCCTGGCCTACTCGCCCACTCTCCTGTCCAAAAAGAAAAACAGTTCTTTCTGGAAGAGAAAAAATGTAGTAGGTGAAAACTGATAAAAAGTGCCTTCTTTTGATGGCTGGGGAAACAGGGTGGCTTTGTTATAGTGGCATTACTATTGCATCAATACAGTCCCAAGTTGGGGAAAATTTCCAGGTGGAACAAGGGATAGTATAGAGAGATGCAGAGCAAGTCCAGGGAGCCGTTTGAACAGGTCAACAAAAAGCAACACATTTACAGGTTTGGTTTCTGTTTTTTAAGGAAGACAATATTGTAAGGCTGTAATACTGTAAAAGCAATTCAAACCAGAACTCTACGGAGAAGCCAAAATAACTAAATTGAGGCTGTCCTACCTTGGCCATATCATGAGAAAAAATGACTCATTAGAAAAGACAGTGACGCTTGGTGAGGTAGAAGACAGTGAGAAAAGAGAAATTACAGCTGAATAGACTCAATCAAGGAAGACAGGTCCCTGAATCTGCAAGACCTGAGCAGGGTGGTTGATGACAGAGTGGCTTGGAAGTATCTCATCCATAGGGTCACCATAGGTCCCAGTCGACCTGATAATAGTTAACAACAACAAATACTTGAACAAGATCTTCCCTCATTCCAGCTCCTAAGCCTGAGAGTGTCAAAACTGTCAATTAGGGCAGCAAGACCATGATTTCTTCTACATGTCAGTTGCACGGAAAGCTGTTGCTTCAGACTCAAATTGCCTTTCCACTATTCCTCAGTACTGGCCTAGAAAACATATTCTTAAAGGTCATTTACTGGACTAACCGACTGCAAGGTTTATAATAGTCCACAAAACTGATCAGCAATGCGGTTTGTGTTTATTGACCTAAGGAAAATGCTGTTTGCTTCCTTTTATAAACACACGGTTAAGATAGATCTAGGTAAGCATGGTGCCCATCTAAGGCACTAACGTGAACATGTACTCTCGCTAGAGGCAGAAGGAGGCATTTAAAATACAATAAACTTGCACTGCAATAGCTTTTTGGCTCGAATCATGTCTTTCAGGAAAGCTTTTACAAAAAAAAAAGCTTGCTTTTGGTGTTAATAATCAGTAAAATACCGAAAAATGCAAACAAACTTGAAGTGGAGGCCAGAAGGAATCCTAATGTAACGGATTGCAGCACTGACAGTTACTTGAGCATAAGTCTTACTGTTCTCCCTGGAACTCAGGTCCTAGTAGACATGTATAGGATTGTACATATACCTGTTCTTCTTTGAAAAAATCAACAAGATCCTGAACCAAAACACTCCCTTGGAGTCACATTGACACGATCAGTACTTCTTCTCTCCTTCTTTAAGGATCTAGTGAGAACCTAAGTAACTTCATTTTTATTTACAGACGATCACCGACAATCTTAATCTTCAAACTTTTAGGAAGTAGGTTTCTCTTGTCTCTTAGGAACTTTGCTCTATCAAACAGGATGAGCCTGTCAGTAATATATAAATATTTTGTTTTGCTTTTTAATTCAGAGGCTAAGTATATAATCCTGCCCTAGGTGGATGCAGTTGATTCTGAAGAACTCGTTGCGTGCGTTTGATGTGAAATACTCTCTTGGCCTTTGAGTAAATAGCTGGAGAATCATAATTTCTAAAATATCCTTTTGCGTGGACTTTTTTTTCCCTCCTATCCCGAGCTTGCTATTTTCAGGGGCCAGATGGGGTGCAATCCCGCCGCTTCTCTGTTTAAAAAACATCATAAAGGTAATCTTAGCTGGATTGCAGATACTTATTGCATTTTAAATAGCCTCTCCCTATTAAGCTCCTGCTCTAACCAAGGAACAGGTGGCTGTGATGAACCACGTAACGGCGCCTCCAATTTAAATAACACTTGATGAAGTATTTACTTTTTGTTTAAACGATTAGCTTCCTCTTTTCGGCGCGGCGGAGGATGCAGGTGTTATCCGTTGCCGGGATGAACTGCGCAGATCAATCACGGCTCGGTTATAACGTCACCTTTCTATTAAAAGAAGAAGAAGAAAACGAAAGAGAGGGAAAAAAGTGGGGAGCGGGCGAAGGCGCTTTGCGTGAGATCTTGGCATTTAGCAGAAGAGACACCTCCAACTCTGAAGCAAGCCCATTTCCGGAAACACTTGTCCGCCCCCATCACTTAATAGGGGACGTTCGTCTTCTTTTCAAATCACTAACTCTATACAGGAGGGTTCCTTTGATCCGAATGCCTTTGACATTTGCAAGCTGGGTGTTGTTCTTCTAAACTCCCGTTATGCTGCGTAAAAGCTTCCTTTCTCCCTCTTTCATGGGGGGGGGGTCGGTAAGAGTAAGGGAGGCGAAGGAAAAGGTGCCCCATTTCTGGTCTTTTTACGGTGGAGGCATGAAAAAGTCCAAGCGACGTGGCTGTTCCTGCATCCGCCGCCGCGAATGCGACTCGCATCGCCTGCCTTCTAAACGGACCGATCCAAAATAAGTTAAAGCGATTGGAGCCAATTGGCGCCTTTCGCCCAAGTCCTAATGTTCCTCCCAACTAAACGTTGTTATTTGAATTTCAGCCCCTGTCTGACAACCTCGCCAACTGATAAGAGTTTCAGGAAATGGGCTTCGCGTCAGGATATTAGACGCCGAAGCAAACGTGAGTCGCCGCAAATTTTGAATCGAGGTGCTGAGATCTAGCTTGTTTTAAATTCAGAGAGAAAGAGGTGGAACTGAGTAGAGACCAAGGAAACTGAAAAGGGCGTTGTGTCGAAAAAACAGCTCCTTACCAGGACCCTAATCCAAACCCCTGTTTATAAGTTACAGCTCAGTGAATAACGCTGCTCACCTGGGACTAAGTCTCGTTGAATTCGGTGAAATTAAATCCCGTGTAAAAATGCCTAAAACTGTCTTGCAGTTCCTATTAAACTCAGTGACTCCCAGGTCCGTGTGCGTACCTTAAAGATGGCAGCTAAGGAACGAGAAAGAGGTCAGACTTTGTTTCTCTCACCTTATTTCACCTTAGCTTAACCTCGCATGGACAGAATCCCCATTGATTTCAGCATCGTCTCCAGACAAGGCTGTTTGGGCCGCAAAGACTTGGCTGCAGGCATCCTTAGTGCACTATCAGTTACTCAATTCTTCTGTTTGCTTCTGATCGATACCTCACCGCACTTTTCGATCCTCTTGTTGGCAACGCTGACACAGTTTTAGGGAAGGAACAGCACTGGAAACAATTCAAAATCCCCAACAACCCTCAAAAGAAAGAGCATCCCTCTGCCTCCCCGATGTCTGGATGAAAACTTTTTCTAATCCTTCAGACTCCCGGGATTCCGGCTGGAAAAGGCCAGTGGCCGAAGGCGTTCAGGCTTTTCACACCTAGAAATCCAAATCTATGTCGGGGGATGAGGGGAGACAGACTGAAAAATACACCATCAAATCTGACCCAAGTTACCAACGACATTTAAAACGCTTTATTTTTTTTCCCTTTTCTTTTAAAAATATGTACAGATCTGAAATAGGCTCTTTTTTGTGTGTGTTTCATTTCCCGCACATAAAAGTAATATTCAGCGCGAAATGTAACGGCGGAATGGAGGGGGTAGGGAAGAGACTGAAAACGGGCAGGGAATTTTTTTCCCCCCTACCTGCACCCCCACCGAGACAGAGCCGCGTGTTTGGGGAGATCTTTTTAAGGGGATCTGTAAAGTTGTGAGTTGCTGGGTCTTTCCCCTTCCCCATCTCAGTTCAAGGTCAGGAAACCACGCTGGTTGTGTCTGGTTGGGCCCGGAAACCCAAACGAGAGGAGTTCGTGAGGGCGCGAAAAGGACGGGAAAGGAAGGAATCACCCCCATTTCTCTGCCAGTCTAGAAAAGAACCCAAACAAATCAACCCGGAGAGGTTTTCCCATAAATAATTTTTTTAAAAAATAGATTCTATATATATATTTATATATTATAACAGTAATGAATACACATAGTGTATTTCTTAAGGACGCGGGTAGCCCAGTCCTCTCTCCTCACCGACGGGTGGAGTCGACGAAGACGGAGGCGTCCGAGGAGAGAAAGAGGGAGAGAGACGGGAAAGTCCTCTGTAGGCTGAGGCGGCTGGTCTTTTTTTTCCCTCTGTCTCTTCCCTCCCCACTTTTCTCCCTCCCCCTCACCCCTCCTGAGTCAGTTCAGTAGTCGATCTTGTTGTAGAGATTATACAGAGGTAAGGCGGACAAATTGCTGCCGGGGTAATATAAGGGAGCCGGGAAGGCGATGGACCTGGGGACGGGCACTCTCAGGAGGGAATTGTCTCTGAATACCAGGGGCATGCCCACCAGAGTCTGGGCCGAGGCGTGGGCCATGTTGGCCGCCTCCAGTTCCGCCGAGAGCTGCCGTTTCCATTTGTTGCGGCGGTTCTGGAACCAGGTTTTCACCTGGGTCTCCGTCAGCTGGAGGCTGGAGGCCAGGCAGGCCCGCTCCGAGCTGCTCAGGTAGCGCTTCATGTCGAAGGTGGACTCGAGCTGGTAGACTTGGCTCCGGGAGAAGACGGTGCGCGTCTTCTTCTTGGCCGAGCCGGCCTGCCGGTCCCCTCCGTCCCTTTGCCGCTCCGCCGAGGCCGGCGAAGTCGGAGCGAAGTGTTTCTCTTTCTCTTCCTTAAAGTCTGGCTGGGATTGAGAGAGGAACGGGGGCGTCCGGTCCGAAGAACTGAGGGCCGCGCCAGTCCCTTTCGGATTGCCTTGTGGAAGGGAAGGGGTTTTTAAAAGACAAAAAATGGAAACAGAGAAAGCAAAACGCCTTTAGCAGAAAAAGGACAACTACTGTGGGTCCCTACCCCACTCCACCCACCCACCCACTTCAGTAACAAACCAATCCCAAATAATAAACGCAAGGGGTAAACTATTTTGCTTCCATCTAGCAGAAAAAATACACATCTGTTCCAGTTCGCCTCTGTTTAACCATCCACCTTGATGTGTGTGCGCGCGCGCATTTAGAGCAAATCCGTTGCTGTCTTTGAAAGATGCGAATTCTCTTAGAAACAGAATTCACTCCGGTTGGTGGTTCCCACTCTTAGCCGGTGAGCGCGGACAAAACGATTTAGGACTGTAGGCCTGAACATCTAGTCTACATCTCATTCTGACTTATAATTGTAACAATAAAATGTTTAAGAGTCGTCCCATTACCTCCACTGTGGTTAATGGGGCTTGCTCTCAGGAAAGTGTATATATAACGAATTGCATTCCAAACCTATACTTCTATGAATACCTTCCGTGAAAGGAAATGATGTTGGCATTGCATTCTATTCAATTTAATTCTGGGTCAAAAAATACATCTATAAACCAGGTTAGACCTTTCCCCAGATGCTTCTTTTCCTATTGTATTAGGAACGCTTGCGTTTTGGTTATTTATTCAACACCCCACCAAAAGACTTCTTTCCTTTAACGATTTTTTGTTGTTTTTCACTATCCATCGGAATGAACAAGTGATATCTCCAGAAAAGAAGGGAGAGGTAAGGTAAAATAACAATTTTTCTTTTTAAAAAAACAAAATCCATTTCCGTTTCTCTTTAATAGCTGGTTAAATCCATCCGCCTGCCCCCGTCCCCAGTAACAAAGAAACGAATAAGGAGAATTAAAGGCATTTTAACCCCCTCTCTATATAAACGACCTGAGTACTGTCATCTTACACCTTAGCAAGACATGAATACTATCCAAAGAACCATCCTCCGAGCTTTCCACCCCAGTCTAAAGTTATTCCACCCGAGATGTCCTTTTTAAGTTAATTTCACTCTCACACACGCACACACGCGTCGCACCAAGCCAAAGTGGTTAGAAAGTTCACATCAAACTGGAACCGCTTTTGCAGAGCCGCGCAAAGAGGCGAACCCAACACGCTCCCCGTCTTCCTTAACCCTTGTTGGGGATTTTTTTTCCCCCCCTGGGAGGGGTTCTAGTACTTACTGAGACACGTGAAACTGATGGGCTGGTGCTTGTGGCACGTTTCTTTCGGGCCGTGATGCGACTCCGGGCAGAAGCAGGCGGGATGCTTCCAGCCCTCATCCGGCTCCTCTTCTTCCGAGGACACGGAGAGGCTCCTCTTCCTGCCCGACCAGGCGGAGGCTGCCGCTGGGGTTTGCTTGGCGCCGCCTTCCCGGCCTGCTTCCGAGGTGCCGCCGCCGCCGCTGCCGAGGATGGACTGGATGGTGAAGCTGGAGATCGGAGCGGTGGCGGAGGCGGCCGGACAGCCCTTGCTCGGGTCTTCTTTGTTGCTCATCCTGGGCTCATAAGAAACGAGAGGAGAAGAGCGCTGGCTTTAGAGACACGCTGGGGACCGGGGCGCGCGGCGGAGGTGGGGAAGGCGGCCTAGGGGGTGGCGGGGGGGCTCCGCGGCCTCGCCTAGCTTTGGGGTGACCACTTTGGAGAGAGGGCGGCGCGCGTTCGGGGCGCGCCTGGGCAGGTTTCCCCTGAGCTGGCCGAGCCCGACTGCATGCTCCTTTCTCGCTCAGATCTCTATTGATCTCCAGGCGGCGGGGGTGGCGGGGCTTCATTTGCATGGAGGTTCCATCCGCCTCGGCCAATCACGAGCCGCTCGGCAGCCCCGGAAAGTTTCAAAATTCTGGAACGCCGTCAGAGCCCCGCTGACTTTTTTTCCGGGGCCACCGAAGCAGCCGACGTAATCGGATCGCTCCGTCGCGTTTAAACGCGCAAAAAGCGTAGCGGTCCAGGTGCATGAGGGCGCGCTGAGGGGTGGGGGGAATTATCCTTATTAAAACACGTTCTAGTCGGGCAGGGGGGTAAAAATAGATGCTGCGCCAACGGCACCTTGACGTGTCTTCCCTCCCCTTGTCATAGACACGCCGCCCCATCCCTGAAACGTTGATCGCTTTTGAGGACGGAATCTGGGTGAATCGACGTGGCCCGGATTACTGGGCTTCCCGTGAAGAGAAGGGAGGCTTTGGGGAGCGAGGTCAGGGCTGGACAATCTGGTGCGCAGGTTTCGCTCCCCAGAATGGGCTAAATGGTCGACATTTCTTTTCCCGACGCCATAAATTTTTTTTCCCCCTCCCTTGAACCATATGTCCTCGGAAATCGGGGTTTTGGGGACATCGGGGAAGCTGATTTCTGAGTAACTGCGGCGCCCTGCTAAGAAAATGGGAACGGTTTATATTTCTGCCAAGAACCTCGTCTCCTATATTACCAAAGGTAGATGGGGAAAACCAATCACTCCTAGTATGCTAAACAGATAAGGAGACATAGGCCGGTTCCGATGATAAGACATTCTGGTTACACCACAGCTCCCCCCACCCCACAATTTTGCTAGCCGTATCCCCCCGCGGATTTGTTTTAGTTATTCATATCCAGACGAAAGGACGAAGGAAAGTGTGCTTGCTTTCACACCGCAGCGTAAGCGGAAAGATAATATTTAAACCAAGAAGACAGGATTCTAGCCTTGGATCCTGATAGTTTCATCATCTTCACACGTATCTCTCTCTCCCACCCTCTCTCCCAAAATAACCTGTCAGTCGAAAATTACTGGGCGGAGGGGGTGGAGAGAGAGAGAGACCCTCGCTTGGAATGAAAGGCGGCGTTTTAGCCTCGCTGTCCAACTCTCAGCCCGCGAGATAGCCTCTCCTCGGCATCCCTTGGGAGAAATGGGGGGGGGGGTGGAGATCCGCTGTCTGTCCGTCGATGGGGGGTTGCGGGAGACATGAAAAGGCTCCCCCGCCTTTCGACCGGTCTGGCGCCAAGCTGCCCGGGCCAGGAGCGCGCCGCAGCCGGGTCTCAACGGGCGCTTCCCGTCCGACCTGAGAAATGCCTTCCCCGTCCCAAACGGTGGCAAGTACAGCTCTAATCTCCCCCTTGGGATGTCATCCATCCCGACGGAGTGAGAAGGAGGGGGAGGAGGATTTTTCTTTGGAGAAGAACAATAAGCAAAGATTTGGGGGTTTCTGGAAGGAGTGGCAGACATCCCTTCCAACGATTGTAACACTATCGGGCTGCTTCCTCGGAGCCTGGACATCTTTGATCGCAGCCAGGAGAGGGATGGGTGCGGAGAGGATTTTCCTCTCCAAAGAACGCAGAAACTTTTCGGCTCTCTGAAACTATCCCTTGCTTTGTCGAGGCAAGAAACGCCCTGTTCTTGGCATTTGGAAGGGTGTCTATAATAGGCTTTCTGAAATACAGTATTTGCTCATTTGGGTTAAGTCAGGAAGTGTATGGGTGTGTGTATTATGGAGGATGAGGTGGCAGGGATTACAAAATCAGATCCAGATTCTGCAGGCAAGGCATGCGTTATTGGGACTAACCAGAATTCCACAATAGTGTGTTAGCTCTGCTGAACTCTACTTCAGATAATAAAGCAAACAATTAGGGGACAAGGGAACGAATCGAAGGCCTTTTTTGCTACCTGTACGCTTTGATCCTGAAATATTCCAGAACAGACTTATTTCAGAGTGGTGGTGGTTGTCCTCATTATTATTATTATTACTCAATCACATCCTGCCTTCCTCTCAAAAGCCACTAGGAACTGTAAACCAAGGGACGGGTTGATTGGTTCCTAAACCGCCTTCGATCCCCCATAGCCTACAGGTCCCCACTCCTTAACATTCTTATTAAAGAAATCTAAGACGCATGCTGTAAGTAGAACACTATTGGGGTACCTGTTGTAAAGCAAAAAATGTGAAAACAGCACTGCCTGCTACTCTTGAAACAAAGCGGCGAGGCCTGCAACAAGACGTTGCTGTACATCCTCAGATCCTAATAGGAACATTCTCAGGTAGCCGACCAATCTTCCCCCTCTCACCCCGCTGCTTTCCCCCGGGTTTTCGTTTTCAACTCCGGCAACAGTTTTGTGGCTCCTGAGCATGCTCAGTTGGAGCCAGGTAAGAATTTTTATTTTTTTCCTTTGGTTTTGTTTCTTTTTTGAGAGAGAGAGAGAGAGAGAATAACCACTAACTAGATTCGTGTACGCGACTGCTATTTTACTTTTAGAAGATAGTGAAGATGATCTTCATAAGGCCTTAAACACACCCAGTCACGTTAGGTTTCCAAAGCTAAGCAGAGTTTCCTCTGTTGGTTGGTGCTTGGATACAAGAAGACCAAGTAAAAGCAGGAGATATTGAAGTAGGGCTACCTGACACCCTGCGGCTGTCTGTCAGAATCTGACAATACTGGGCTACCCGAACGGTCTGATTTTTCTCTTCTGGCAGCTTCCTTCGGGATCTCAGAGTCAGGTTTCCAGAGGAGGGGTCCGCCTGTGTCTCTCAGTTCTTGGTGGCTCCGTTTGAGATCCACTTCTGTGGTCATGCAAAAGCTCAACCTGAATTGGTTGCCACATTATATCAACCTGTTCTGGTTCTGAAAATTAAAGATCCGTGGATTCGGTTTTTCTGAGTCGATCGGGTAGGATTCGCATTGTGGCTGTTAAAACGGGAAACGGAAAACCCAAGAAACAGGGGCGGAAGGCCAATCTTGATTTATTCAGCGATGAAATCGTAGGGGGCGGCGGAGGAGCTGAGCAAAACGTTAGGCTCCGATTTTATGGACATCTTCTTGGAAGTGAGTCTCACTGAACCCAGTGCGACTTACTTCTGAGCGGGCTGGACTAGAATGGCTCTATGGAGGTCGAAAAAGGGGGTGCTCCAATTATTATATTTTCCAGAACAGGAAGTCCCTCCTGCGTTATTAGCCAGTTTTCTAGGTCGAAGAAGACCTGGAATCCGATCCCCTTCCAGAGGTGAACACACTGACGTCTCTGTATATTAAGCTGTATCCACATATACTTTTTGCTCGCTGAAAGTGATGGCCAAAACCTTTCGGGGCCGAATATCTGAAATGGGCAGTATGTTCCCTGGAGTCACGCTGGGTGTTTGGGACTTTCAGTTCTGCAGAGCTTACGGATAGGAAATGATCATGGGAAAATAACTTTTCACATGCTCAGAGATCCTGTGATATCACTTGCAGGCTAAACACTGGAGAGTCCTGTCTCCAATTAAAAGCTAGTTTGTTTTTTAAAAAATGTTGAATAGTGCTGTAGAAAACATCAATACTTTGTTTACATGATCCAAACAGAGCCGCAAGGAGGCTTAGCTACAATAATGAAATAAAATTATATTAGAGCTCCTTCTACACAGTGTGACACGTGGCGTTGCTCTCCGGTAATAAATCCTTCGCAACCCCCACTCACAGACACGTCCTATTTCTCATCAACGTGTTAGCGCTGATGGGGAAAACAACGCAAAGACTGCCATACTGATCCTGAGAAAGAGTAGGAACGTTCTTACGTCAGTTGGGCTCTATGAATCCTTAGACTACCAAGTGGGATGGAGTATTTGGACCGCAACTCCTATCACACCCACCAGGACCGCTGGTCTCCTCTGAAAGGCGAGGAGCGCTGGGAGGGAGGAGAAAGAGCAAAATAATCACAGAGTCAGCCTATTCCAACAGCTCCAGAAATCTCAGAGCTCCAGGTCCCGAAGCGTTGATGTCAGGGACAACGAGGGCACCTCTGAGAATGTGCGGTGTGCTATGGGAGATTGGGAGAGATGGGTCTCCGAGAATTGTTAGCTGGTGGCTATCCCGTCAGTGAGGCGATGTATCCGCTCTGCTATGGCATTCAGTCGTAAAAAGAACTTTCCCCAAGATGGTGAACCCTATTTTGGGAGTAGGGGGTCACCACTTGGGTAGTTCCTTTAATGTTCGGACTAAAAACCGAGGCGGATTAAACCTGCTGACAAGGAAGCCACCAGCTGCCAGAGAATCGCTGCTTGACAATTCTGAGCCTTCTCACTCCTGGTCTTAGAATAGGAGCATTGGAACAATAGCCCAGGGGCTTCGGAGAAGACTTCCACCCTTCCTCTGAGGCTGAGAAATGGCCTCTCTTCGCACTGCGTACTCCTCTCCTTTCTTTCCGATTCCGACAAGGAGGGGTACCGGGCATTTTTGGGCCATTTCCACACTAGACAGTTATAGCGCTATTGTTCCACTTTCAATATCCTATGGAATCCTGGGGTTTGTAGTTTAGGGAGGGGAACCCCAGGATTCCATAGGATGTTGAAAGTGGAATAATAGCGCTATAACTGTCTAGTGTGGAAATGGCCTTGATCTTTAAGGACGGGACTGGACGATCGTTCTCTCCTTCTGTCCCATCGTCCCCCCAACCATGGGGACCCCCTCTTGGCCCAGATGGGCTTCCGTAATGAGGTGATTATCCCCTTCCTCTCTCGATGACCTCAAAAATACATAATGAGAGATAAAAAAGCAAGATTCAGATCGATACAGACAAATGTCAAGACGTTCTCAAATGACATTTTCATTAACTCCAAGCTTCCCTCCCCCGTCTCTCTTTCCCTATGTTAGGCCCTGGCATATTGAATCAAGTGCTTATAAAATAATTAGGGATGGCGAGATGACGACCGAGGCGCGCGGCGGCACGATCATTCACTCCTTAACTACTGGAGAGACTCATTAAGGGGCTAATTGATTAGGGAACGTGGCCCCGCTCCGCCTCTCCTCGCGCGGGGCAGGTGCTGTCCTGTTTTACCGCATTAACCTTTTCAGTGCTTTTCAACAGGCTCCAGACACATTACAAATGGTCAGCTTTAATCATGATGTCAGCTCATTAACCCGGAAAGACCCCGCGCTGAAACACAATGTAAGGGATCGTCCTTCATTCAGCTCCGCAGACGGCCTAGGCTCCCTCCGAGGCCTGCCCGGGAGGGAAGAGGAGGGGAGAGAGGGCGAAAGAGAAGGGAAAAGACGCAGCTTCAGGCCGGGTCATTAGCAGAAAGCGGTTCCTGCTTTAAAGAATGCACAGAGGAAGCTGTGTGTATCCACGCTGCAGAGTTAGAGCAGCGTGACACCAATTTAGTTGCTGTGGAATCCTGGGATTTGTAGTTTGGAGCAGGTACTGCAGAGAAAATTCCAATCTCCCCCAATACAGATCCCAGAATTCCATCAGATGGAGTCACTACAATTAAAATGGGCTCAAACTGTGATAATTATGCAAGGTAGATACACCCAGACCATTTCTCCATTGAGCCCAGGGCAACTCTGACACCAGAGTTTCAAGGCAGGATTCTTTCCGATCCCTATCAGGAAACCCCCCTTTTCTCTGATGTTCTTCCACCCAAATATTAACTGGGTCCTACCCTGCTTAGCATCCAAATCAACAATGTATTTGGGGTGGTATGAAGATGATGGTGGTGATATTTATCTATATAGCAGCATCGATCTACATCGTACTTCTGTATCTGTGCAAGATATACATTCTGCTTGTGTCCATAGCTTCAACCATTAATGTTTGTGTTAGAGCACTTGGCCTACCAGATCTTAAAGGAGTGCAGCTTCCAGCAACTCTAGCCAGCCTATCCAGTAGTGAGGAATGCAGGGAGGTGCAATCCAACAAGACCTGGAGGGACCACCCCTGCGGTAAACCTGCACACAGATTCACACTTTCTGGCCCTGCCAGATCCATTGCTCCAGAATAACAACCAAACCTACATTCACAATCTGCAATTATTAACATGTGTCAGATCCCTGGAGTGTGGGATTCTTCTATCAAAATTTAGACAGAAAAACTGCCCTTTAAAGTAACCATCTACAATCCAATTCCATCTAGACGCGTTATACTATCAACCTCCCTGGGGTAAGTAACCTTATTTGGGAAAGGTTACTGTGAAAGCAGCTGCTTGTTGTAAAGTTGCCTGTTCCCTCCCATCCCAATACTTCCCCCCCAACTGGGTTCCTTTATCCTTCATACTAGGTAGAAATATAACAAATAAGACTTTGCTCTTCCTTTTATATAGGAAAGACTCAAGGATTCTGACTGCAATGCTATTAAGCTACAGAAGAAACCACAGAGGGGCTCAAGATGCTTTAAAACAAGAAGAAAAAAGCTAGTTGATGTATACTGTTGTGAACACCTTGAGATGTGTCTCTTGTTTCTTCTGTGGTTTCCATTAGATGCTTCCCAGGTTTTTTTTTTTTTTTTTGGTTTTT
Source organism: Cyclura pinguis (assembly GCA_030412105.1). NCBI lineage: Eukaryota > Metazoa > Chordata > Lepidosauria > Squamata > Iguanidae > Cyclura > Cyclura pinguis. The sequence continues at coordinate 80,108,484 of CM059601.1, read as the reverse complement.
TTTTTTTGGTAGTCTTGGTATCCATTTACTAGGAAATAAGCCCTTTGAATTCAGTGGGACTTGCTTCTAAATATACATGTCCAGTCTTCTGTCTATTTCCTGAATCTTTCTTAAAGACCTACAGAAGCCCATTCTGAAACAGAACTTGACTACTTTGTTTTCATCTCTTTCCCACTTTTGTCCCAGAATGTCAGTCCTTTGCTAGAAGTAAACACAGTTTATGGGAAAAAATGTGTTTAAAAGCTGCAGAGTCACCCATGGTTGCAAGAAAGATTCCTCCCCCCTGCCCATATTTGCTCTAGTAACACACTAATTAATGAAAGGCTGAAACCCATCTGAGATTCATGAGCTAAACCCCTTGTATTCTAGATCTGGAATAAGGTCCTGAATGACTAGCACCTTCTGGATCTTTTGCACACAGTCTCAGTCCTGGATTAAAACTTTGCTGGATTGTGCAGGGAGCCAGGAAACCATCTCTAGAGGCAAACCCACAAACAACAGATTGCTTGTGATTGCTTGTGATACCTTAAAGACCGAGGCCATTTCTGCACTACACTGTGATAGTGCTATTATTTCTCTTTCAACATCCTATGGAATCCTAGTGTTTGCAATTGAGGGAGGGGCCTTTAGAGTTCTCAGCCAGAGAGCTCTTTGGCCTCAGTGAAAGACAAACCCTGGAATTCCACAGGATGTTGAAAGTGGAATAATAGCACTATGACAATGTAGTGCAGAAATGGCCTAAGGTATATATCCCCTGGAGATTTGGGATGGTGTTCAAGAAAGCTTAAGATGCCATAAAGCAGGGGTGGAGAAAGTGTGGGCCATGGCTCACCTGTGTCCCCTAGGATCAAATATAACTTTTTTCTTTTGCCCCAAATGCCCTCTGGGGGTATTGTGGCATTTTCACCATGGTCTCCTCCACCTGACATTTTAGGCCAAGAGAGGGCTTTTTCTAAAGCAGGAAGTGAACAGTAAGTAACATATGACTTAGAGCTTTCCTAGGGCACAGCCAACTGCAAAAGCCAAGAGGCCAGAGGTTTCCCCACCTTCAAATAGACAATGAGTCCCATACATGTGATATACATGGACTTTTATAAAGTTGTTAAGAGCATCACTGACCAAAAGCTCCTTAGTAAACCTAGCAGTCAAGATTTTTATGAATTGGTAATGGGTTAATAAGTAGGAAGCAGAGGACAAAAATGAACAGGTTTGCTGTGAAGAGAAGGAAGTAAGGACAATTTCTCACACATTGAATTTAGCCTTTGCATTGAAAGTTGTTTTCCATTTTCTATATTTTGTAGAAAAAATCTAGAAGATTGTTGAGACAGGTCTTCCTTTTAAAGAAGCCAGGCTGGTTATTTTCCACTAGGCTTGTTCTTCTTCTGTAAATTTAAATTTAATTTAATTTTGCTTTCCACCAATTTACCTGGGACTAAGAAGAAAATAATAGCAGCACAAATAGCAGTAGTTTCCTTGACTCTTAAAAACAAAACAAAACAAAACTACCACTGTTAGGTTGGCTGCTTTCTGATCTTTCTATTCAGCAGAACAGTTTTAACAAAGCTGCATGTTTTTGGTTAGTAGAGTAATATTTTCACATTTGAATTCTTTCTTGAGTGTACGGTATCAGTGGCAGTTAATAGTTTTTAAAAACTATCTTTCAGTCTTTAAACTTCATCTCTTTTCACCTTGACTTGACATAGTTCTTCAGGAATCATCTCTACAAGGGAAAAATATCCCCATGTGACTATCTGTAAAGCATCTTTTGAAGCAAATAACAAAACAAATAATACTGACTGCAATCTCAATATTCTATAATAACCTATTTTTATCATCTTCCATCTCCTTGGTAGATTTTCAGGTGTGAAAGTACTGGAAATAATTTGAACAATTGGAAATAAAAAACAACTGGAAATAAAGAAATCTTGTTGTTCATTTTAATATCTTTAGCAATATGTTTCTGCTAAAAAAAACCTTTTTTTCCTGTCAACTTACCTTTTAATGGTGTTTTGTCAGGGTCTGTGCTCCTTTTTGTTTTTCTTTTTTGGTCAAGACTTCCACTTCTAAAAGGGAGCCTATTTGCCTTTCATAGTTTCCTTGACTCTTCTCATTAACCATGCTGGCATCTTATTGGTCTTGTTTTTATCTCTCATAGTATGTGATACACATTGTATCTGAACTTCTGTTATAGTGGTTTTAAATAACCCTAATGCTTCCTGAAGGGACTTGACCTTCCTGACCCTCTCTTTCAACTTTCCTTTAATGAATTCCCTCATTTCCTTTTTTGAAACTAAATGTGACTTTGTGGGCAAGTTTCCACTCATGAATATATTGAACGTAATAGCATGATTGTGGTCACTGCTCTAAAATGACTTTACAGTGCGGGCATCTTGCATCAACTCCTGGAAACCATTCAGGATTAAATTGAGGATCACCTCTTTCTTTGTCATAACCTGAATATTAATTTCCCTCGTTAATGTGAACGTGGTTAAAGTCACTCATTATACTCTCTGTTGGCTTTCTTCCTGATTTCTTTCTCCTTTGTAAGATCAACCTCAGGGTGATGACAGAAAATCACATTACATTTTGGGGCCTGGTATTTTTCCACGCACGGTAATTCTGTGAAAGAGTTTGCTCTTCTTAAGACTTCTGGTTTATTAAACTCTGTGCCAGGGCCTTCTAGATGCCTTTGACCTCCAGCTCTCATCAGCCCCAGCCAACATGGCTAATGATCAAGGATGAGGGAAGCTGGGTACCACACCTGCTCTGAGCCCTGTACGTAATCTTGTATGCCCTGTGGCAATCTTCTCTAGCCTGATACCTTTCAGGTGTGTTGAATTACAACGCAATTACCCTTATCAAGTAGGAGTGATGGGTGTTGTAGTCTACCACATCTGAGGGTTTCCAAATTGGAGAAGCTCTTACTACAGTAGCATACTATACTGCCAAAAGAAAAAAATGGTTTCCATCAAAGGAGGCCCATATAAGTCCCAGAACAGTAGAATTAGGGGGTGGAGTAGGGTGGCCTGAGGTTAGGCTTGGGGGGGATCTGGATCCCCCCCCCACAAACAATCAGGAAAAATTGGATCACTAAGATTCCTATGTGGATAAGCCTCAGGTATAATCAAGCAGAAGTATACTAAATGATCATTATTTTGCTATTTCTTTCATGGTACTCAGATGCTACCACCATCATTTGGTTGAGGATGACCATTTTAATTCAATGTGCATTTTTATTGTTTTGTAATACTAGCAAGTAATCAGAACCAATAACCTGGCAATGTTGAGCCCCCTCCCCATGTTAAAAACAGTTCTGAAGTCCCTAGAGGCCCACCATCAGCCAGGTTAGACAGCACCAAATAAGACAAACATATAGGACTATCTTCCCCTGTTAAGTTCTTTCTAGCATCAAGAACATCAGTTCTTGCTGTTTCAGCCTTGAGCTTCTGACTTGCATATAAACATTCTAGACTTAGTGAAGAAGTATGTTCCATTCTCCTTCCTGTCCATGCTTCTTTTCCTATGACTCTGTGGCATTAATTTCTGTATAGTGATTCCACAGTTCAGTCCCATCCTCCCCTTTTGAGTATCTAAAACATAAACACCATTTTCCTTAGGTGGATCCTGCCCCAACTCTTTTCAGATTTATCACCAGACCAAAAATCCATTTAAAATTTCTTCTACCACTCCTTTTTGGTTGACCAGAACCAGCTGTGTCTTTCTATTGGTCTTTTTTTTTTCTGTTTGTGCCAACTGGCATTTTAGACTTGGTCCACCCACTGGACAGAAGAAGGTGGTAGCAGAATCTAAGGCAGCAGATTTAGGTGTCAGAAAAAGGCAGCAAATAGTTGTCAAATTTGTCTTTATTGTATTTTTATTGCCAGCTATCGTGACGGGTACTTCTCAGTTTTTCTGCTTCCTAGTGCCCCTGGCTTTGGGCAACATGCACCTCAATTTGGTTTGCTCTGCCAAACAAAATTAAGCCCTTCCATCAAATGCCACCCTTCTTGTGTTTTTGTTTGGCTCCTTATCTCTTTCTGTCACTATGTCTATTTTAGGCTTTCCATTTTCATGTGAAGAAACAATCTCTAGGACTCTGACACTTTAGATCTGGATTCTACTATCTTTCTACAGAGAGAAAACATGCACTTATCAAGGACAGTTTGAGGCAGGCTGTGGGTATGCCTTCTACAGAATTCTATTTCCGCACTACACTGTTATAGTGCTATTATTCCACTTTCAATGTCCTATGGAATCCTGGGATTTGCAGTTGAGGGAGGGGCCTTTAGAATTCTCAGCCAAAGACTTCTTTGGCCTCAGTAAACTACAAACTCCAGAATTCCACAAGATGTTGAAAATAGAATCACAGCACTATAACAGTGTAGTGCAGAAATGGCCTATACAGTAGTTATATTCTGTTTCAGTGAATAAATGGGTGGATAAATGCATCCCCCACAAAAGATATTTTGACACCTCAGCTACTCTAGACTATTAAGCTTGCCTCTTTTTTTCTTTTTCTTTTTTGCTAGAAAAAGGTAAATTGCCTCTCCTAGAAACCTCCATTGGTTCTTGCATATTACACAATTATACTATTATGATTCTGTATTAATTTATATGACTTCATCTTATGCAATTATGGGATTTGTAGTTTGGTGAAACAGCAGAGCTCTCTGACAGGGAATTCTAAATACTCCCTCCTAATCTGCAAACCCCAGGATTTTATCAGATGGAATCAAAGTGGTTAGAACAGAAATATGATGCTATAATTATGTAGTGTGAAGACCCTAGAGGCAATTCACCTTTTAGTTAGGAGCTAAGCCCTCCTGTACATTTAAAATCATACAAAAGATGGAGGGGCAGGAATAAGGGCATTGCCCCATAAGCATTCATCTCCTTGATTTTTTTTTTCAGTCCCCAAATTTCTAGCATTGCAAAGAGTGAGATGTTCAAAAGCATTTACATCTAGAACACTTACATTATCAGCAGGTGTGGTATAGTTTGGGTTTTGGACTAGGACTTTGGAGACCTGAGTTCAAATTCCCAATCAGCCGTGGAAGTCCACTGGGTGATAGGTTCATCTTAGGACCACCATAAGTCAGCAGTGACTTGAAGGCACTCAACAACAACACAACCCTTTCATTTGCTAAGTTCACATTCCTTCAGTGCCTTTGCCTGGCTCTTTTCTTTGTATGCCCAAATTGTATTTCAAAATGCTCAGTGGATGTTTTAAGTTACTGCAGTTTTAGAAATATGGGAACAGAATGAAAATTTTATTGGGGGGTCAGAATTTTTATTTGGGTGGGAAATTCCTGCGCTTGCCCCTTCCCCAGCCATAACCACACCTCTGGCAAACATTACCCATTTTTCAAAACCAGAAGTAGACTTCTGGCCACATCCTGGCTTGTGGGTGCTTTTTGAGCATCCATGTGTCCCTAGGCCTACTGCAGCTGCACATCCCTGACACAGCTGTTCAGATTACAGTCAGTCAAACAGATAAAAAGGCATTCCAGAGCTAGAAAGTGTGCGTAGGGAGGCCATCAGGGAAGGATAACAGAATAACATCTCCTGTTCCCTAGATTTAAAATTTGGAAGAAATAATTAGGGAGAAATATTCACATCCACTAAACAGTACACTTGTGGACAGGTAAACAAGACCAAGTTAGGACTTCTTTTTTTAAAAAAAGGACTGTAAGATTTTGAATTCCACCCTTGCTTCCTATTAATTTATGTATACTGGAAAATCAAGCATTCTGTACCACCCTTACTTTTTATTGCTATTAAAGTAACTGGGGATTTTAGATAGTACAAGGCCCTCCATCATGCTCATACTCATTCTAAGTTCTTTAGTTCAGGTTTGTCCAGTTGTCTTCTGTCTGTTGCAATACATGGTCATAAATGTCTTGTATATCAAAATAACTAGACAATGAGACCTGAGAAATTGTTAGTGGTCATATAAAATTCTACCCCTTCTCTACCTCTTTGCTCCTTTCTCTTTCCTTTAATCTCAACCAGACAAGATGTTGAGTTAAGAACTCATTGGAGCTTCTTTTCACCAAATATTTTCATTTACTAGTTAGGATGTAGGTACTTCAAGTGTATATGCATTCTAAAAGCAATTAGTGAAGTTCTTTAGCTTCTAACTTGAAGCTGCTTGCCTTTTTTTCTTTTTTCCCCCCCTTTTCTTCTTCTTCTTCTTTTTTTTTTTAAGTCAGGTTCAACCAGAGAGGTACTGAAAACTGAGGCACCTTACTTTTGCTGAACTCTGCTGAGGTAGCCTGTTTCCTAACAGATCCAGACTTCATATTTTCTTGAAACGGCTAACACCCTAGGATATTCTCTTTATCTCACAATGTAACATTTAAATGGTCATGCCATCCCTCCACCCATCAGAACAATGACTGGCAAAGAGCACTGGAGACAGCAGGATAGGACTTGGGGCAGAAGTCCAGCGCTCAGCAGAAGGTATGACCCATGGTGGACCACATATGAACCATATACTGCATATCCTGTTCTCTGGAACAACGGTGGGACATAAATGTAACTCTGAACACTGGCTCCATTGCCACAGCACAGTCACAATACATCATTCCCCAGCCGCACACTGAAGTCCAAACTTGCTGTATGCCACACAAGAATGTTCACACTCTCTGATCCCAAATATTTGGAAAGAGTGGGATGCCCTTATTTCAGTGCTAAGGAAAATAGAGACATTCTACATATTTCCAGATGGACTTTCTTCATTAAGGACTCCGGAAAAGAGAGTTCTAGGGTTTCAAAGCAAATTGACAGCTCCTCACCTCATAGGGTAAAAGTTCACAGAGCAGTAAGGAGGGGCAAATACAGGGTTGGCTTACCACATTGGAAAGCCAGTGATGCCACACACGTTACCATCAAGGGAAATGTGGGTGGGTAGCAAGACCATTCAGTCCAGAATCTAAAATGAAAACTGGTAGAGAAACGCTGAAAGAGTTGGGCAATCCAACAGTAATCCTCTCAAATTATCTTCATTGTAAGCAAGTAAAGCTTGTTGCAATGTAGTTAGGGGTAGCTAACAAATCTGACTCAAAGAACCTAGAGCATGCGCAACAGAATGATTCCAAAGTGCCTCACTCTTGTTTTTGTTTTTTTCCAAATTACATTTGGTATGGAGATGATAAAAGTCACCTATTCCAGATAAATTATGGTTGAGGGGGTTGACCTTACCATATCTCAGATGATCTTCTTGTTTGAACCTTAAGAACTGATAGTAGCATTCACTACAAATTAAGGAAACTATTTCCTTCTTTTCCAACAACTTTGCTCAGTCCAGTCCCAAGCAGAGTTAGACCCTTCATACTGCATGGATTTGGGATGCATGTCTGCAGTCCTGAGCCTACAGGCATGAAGTCTGCTCAGACATACAGTCTTTATGAACTCAGTGGGACTTGCTCCTGTTGGAAAAAAATCCAGCATTCTCCCTCCCCCTAATCTTGTTTTAGGCAAGTGGGGCTTAGATAGCATAGGGCTTCTTTTCTTTTGCATGGCAAAGCCTCTCTCTTCTCACCTAAAGCCTCACCATTTGCCCTTGTGTCATTCAAATGCATGATCATAAATATGATGTTCAGATGATCAAATCATGTGACTCAGGATAGTTCTGGGAGTCATCCAGTCTTATGGAAGACTCCCCCCCCCCGATCTCTCACTCTTCTTCTCAATTTTTGCTTTTTCTTCCTTCTTTCCGACCATCTCCATCAAGAAGATGGTGAGTTAAGAATGAAGCTAGTACCTTACCTCATCTGTTCATTAGCTAGTTAGGATGTAGGTTCCCCAATGCATATGTAAATATAAAAGCCATTAGTCAACTTTTCTAAGTTTGTAACCTGAAACTGTCTGCCTTGTTTTGTTTTCTCAGTCGGTTTCAGTTCAAGGAAACCACACAGAGATTGCAGCATGCTTTTTCTGCCACTCTGCTAAAAGAAGGCTGATTCCTAACAGTTCAGCTTTCATAGAATTTCCCCAAAAGGGCTAACACCCTGGGAAACTCTAACTCCTACCTAAACAGCCATGAGACCCAGTGTGAGGTTCTGATTTGAATGTTGGGCTCTGACTCTGAAGACCAGAGTTCAAACCCCTGCTGATCCATGTAAACCCACTGGGTAACCTTGGGCAAGTCACACTTTCTTAGCCTCAAAGAGAGGGAATAGAAAAACCCCTCAAAACAAATCTTGCCAAGAAAGACCCATAACAGGATTGTCTTAGGGTCACCAAAAATTAGAAATGACTCCGAGGCACAAAACAAACAGCCCTAGCAGTGGGCTGTGCTACTGCAGTGCTCAGCACACTAAATGTTGTTAGAGGACAAAATGACTACGCTGAAGCTATCCTGCTTTGGACACATCAAGCAACATGATTCATTGGAAAAGATATGCTAGGTTAAGTGGAAAGCAACAGGAAAAAAAGAAGAAGAAGATCACATTACAGACACATTGGTTTAGTAGAGGAAGCCATGGTTCCAAGTTTGCAAGACCTGACCAGGTCCAATTATGACCTCTTGGAAGTCTCCTATTCACAGTGAGGGCACACAAGACTTCATGAATCTTGGTCTAAGCCATGGAAAGTCAAACTTGCTCAGCTTCAGAGGAAAGCAAGGGCAACCCATCTCTTGCCAAACAACCCCTCTGATAAGAGTCACCATGTCAAAGTTGACTTGAGAGCATGTACTTGATGACAACCAACAGCAACAACACACTTGTAAAATCACACTGCCTGACTCAAACCTCTTCACCAGTATCTACTAGGCCAGCTGTAAAAGAGACAGCTATGGTGGCCAGCCAGAACAGAGGAGGCTCCCATACTTCTATGGAAATGAAGTTCACCAGGTTTAGCTGGCATACTGAAATACCCTCTTCTGGACGATTAAAGATGGAGGTACTCTGTCCTGTTTTCCTGTTTGCCAACCTGTAGAGTTGTCATTTCTGTTAGAGACCGAAAAAAGTTTTAAAGTATTTATCTTGTGACTTGTCAGGCAGAGAAAAAAGTACCAATCGAATTTGGGCTTCTGCAAAAAATTTTAAAAGCAGAGAAGCCTTAGGTCAGCTGTCTTGGTGAGAACTTGGGAAAGCTACCTTTCCGGATTACAGTTGGCTATGGGATTCTAGGAAATGCAGTCCAAAACAGTCACTTTCCAGTGCTGTGATCCTAACGATAGTGGGAAACTGTATGGAATTATCAGTAGTGGGAGTAATTCAGGTGCGGGACTCATTAGCCTTGGATGCCCCTTGAGCCAAGAGGACAGAATCCTAGATCAGACCAGCGTCCTGTTTCTAGCAGAGGACAGCCAGAGATGCCCCTAGATTACACCCAAAAGAAGACATACAGGCAACAGGTTTCGTCCGGCGTTGTTTGTCCTCCAACAACTGTTTTTCGAGTTTATAATCGCTCCCCAGCAAAAAGGCTTGATGAAGCTGTTGCGGCTGACAGTGGAGATAACCCAGTTTCTACCCACCCCTTGTGTGTGTACGCGTCCCTTTAAGCTGCCTTGTCCACTTATGGCGACCCCACGAATTTCATAGGGTTTTCTTAGGCAAGGAATACCACAGAGATGGTCTTGCCAGTTCCTTCCTCTGAAATATAGCCTATACAGCACCCACTCCTTCCTAACCTATATTTTCCCAACCAGCTGAGCTAATACTTCCCAGGCCATTTCCTCACTAGCTTGTTATAGTGCTATTATTCCACTTTCAACATCCTATGGAATCCTGGGGTTTGCAGTTCAGGGAGGGGCCCCTCCCTGAACTTCAAACCCCAGGATTCCATAGGATATTGAAAGTGGAATAATAGCACTATAACAGGCTAGTGCGGAAATGGCCCGTTAGCTGGGAAGAAAGATCAAGACGAATCCATTCAAAATCCAGCCCGTGGGAAGGCGGAGAAGCGACCTATATGCTTTCATCTGGGCGAAGCGTCCCCCTCTCGCCTTTCCCTACTTCCGAGTAAACGTCCTTAGGAGCCTTGGCCGGCTGTCTCCTCTCAAGAGCGGCCGAAATTCCCTGCCTTTCGTCCGGGAGAAGCCAAAGGCGGCCAGCTCCTCCTTCCGATTTGCCCAGGACGAGCGGGGCGCGTGAAGGCGAGCGGCATATGCTCCGTCGGGTCAGGAGGAGCCCTGGGTGAAATGGTGATATATGGGCCTGGCGAAGAGGTGGAGGGAGAATTTACAACCGGGGCAGACAGGGCGTGAAATCTGCCCTGTCAGAGCTAAATGGGTGCATTTTATACACCCGTTTCGGCCTAAACTTGTTAAATGGCCACATCTGTCAGAAGGTAAAAAAAAAGAGAGAGAGAGAGAGAAAACGCGCCGATATTGCAATCGGGGAGGCTTTTGTTGACGTCCTTTAAGGACGCCTAGAAATCATCATCACCACCAACAGCTATTTTACCATATGGATTCGACGCACGCACGCACGCACGCACGCACACGTTTGGTTTTGTTTTGGAAGCCCAGTGGAAAGGTCTCCTGCCACAGCCCTTTTTTGCTTGCTTTTGATGAGGATGATCTGATCAATACCGCAAGGAACAGAACCCGGGGCTTATAGCTTGGTGAATTATGATTTCCATTTAGAAGCTAAGGCCTCTCTCCTTCGGTCCTCAGCTCTGCAGGGGTGTAGCTACGGGGGAGGGGGTAAAATAGGGGCTTTGTCTACCCCAAATGAGAATTCTGGTCCCCAATGAAATTTTCCTTCCGTCCTCAACTTTCCAGAACTGCAAAGAAACAATGATAATCGTTCCTAGAACTCTTATATTTGCTGTGTGTTCGCATATCCTTGGTCACTCTGCCTGCCCCTTTTCTTTGTGTGTGTGCCTTCAGTTGCCTGCCGACTTATAATAACCTCACAAATTTCTTTGGGTTTTCTTAGACAATAAATACTCTGAGGCGGATTTGCCAGTTCCTTCCTCTGAAATACAGCAAAATCACCTGATATTTGTTGATGGTCTCCCATTCGAGTACTAACCACGGCTGACCCTGCTTAGCTTCCAAAATGAGACCGGATCTGGTTGCCTTTAAGGTACTTAGGCTGCCCAAACTGTATTTCTAAACACTCGACTGACGCTTTAGGTTGCTGTAACGTGGACGTCGATCGAACATTAAATTTGGAGAGGGGAAATTCTTATTCGGGGGTATTGCCCTCATTTTGCCTCGCACTCCTGGCCATCGAGTAGTAATCAGCTTCGGTCTAACCTCCAGGGGCACAAACAGGCCCAGCAGGCAAAATATGTGATCTACAAGCCTTGTTCTCTAACAAAGGGGGCCAGTGGCTTGGGATTCCCCTTGCTGTTGATGTTATGATTTTTCTCTTGTTTCTGGGAAATTACCGCCTTACCATTTCAAAATAGCTTAAACTGGCTTTGAGATCTCATGACGATTGGATGGATATATATTTAAATATTTAAATATACAAATGAATAAATAAAAATGACTCCCCGCTAGTTACCCCTAGCTAGAGTTTGCTCTTGTTAGGCAGCTTCCTGGTGATTCAGGAGGGGTTTGTTGGCAAGACTGATTCAAAGCTTTCTTCTGAGCATGAAAAAGCTTGACTTGCCCAGGGCATTCCCCTGGCTGAGTGAAGATTCAAAACTTGGGTCATTTTCGCACTAGACTGTTATAGGGCTATTATTCCACTGTCAACATCCTATGGAATTCTGGAATTGTAGTTTACTGAGACCCAAAAGCTCTCTGGCTGAGAATTCTAAATGCCCCTCCTTAACTGCAAACCCCAAGATTCCATAGGATGTTGAAAGTGGAATAATAGCGCTATAACAGTCTAGTGCAGAAATGGCCCTAGTCTTCTGGACTTTTAGTCCATCCAAGACTCAAACTACTTCCTCCTTCCATCTCCAGCTAGAGTAGACCCCTCGAATCAATGGCACTTGCATTTGTGTCACTGTAACAAGTTCCTGATCAGTGAATGGGTCTACTCTAGTTCAAGGCCACTTCATCCATTAGGCACTTTAGGCTCAGTGTCTAGGGCCTAGAAAAATTTAAGGCTTAGACTTTAGGACCTGCTATCATTAGGAGAACATCCCTAGTGGTAGGAGATAAGGAGTCCAATACAAGAGTGCCTAGGGCCTAGGAACACCCTAGGGTTGCCCTGCTCTTGTTGGGATTATATTGGAAATTAGAGTTTCCCAGGGTGTTAGCCCTATTGGGAAATTCTATGGAAGCTAAAACTGTAAGGATTCAGTCTCCTTTTAGCAGAGTAGCAGAAAACGCGTGTCCAAATTTCTGTGTGGGTTTTCTGATCTGAAACTGACTGAAGGAACAAAACAAACACAGGCAGTTTCAGGTTACAAACTTAGAAAAGTTTACTAATGGCTTTTATATTTACCTATGCATTGGGGAACCAACATCCTAACTGGCTAATGAATAGTAGTAGCTTGTCCTTAACTCACCATCTTCTGATAGAGATGAGAAGCTTGGTGGGAGAGAAGGAAGAGGAAGCAAAAATGGAGAAGAAAAGATAACAGAGAGAAGGGTTTCTTTCTTTTGTAAGACTGACAACCCAAGCAACAAACCTAGGTCACATGATCTGCTCACCTGAACACCAAAGGTATTTATGACCATGCAGTTAAATGACACAAAGGCAAAGGTGGAGCTTTGGCATCCAAAAGAGAAAAGAAGCCCTATGCTAGCTATGCCCACTTGCTCTACGAACAAGATGGGTGGGAGAGAAAATGCTGGATTTTTTTCCAACAGATTAATGGTTGGATTTCTGCCTCCTGGGTAGGTTCTGGGGCCACTTCCACACTAGACTGGTATAGTGCTATTATTCCACTTTCAACATCCTATGGAATCCTTGGGTTTGCATTTTAAGGAAGGGAGGCCCCTCCTTAAACTGCAAACCCCAGGATTCCATAGGATGTTGAAAGTGGAATAATAGCACTATACCAGTCTAGTGTGGAAATAGTCTGGGTCAGATTGCATAAATTAAATCCTACTGGTGAGACAGGCGATTGATTATCCCTCTTTCCAGGCAAATCGGCTGAGTGTTTCTCCACACACACACACTGAATATACTACAGAAGATCCTGCCTTATATGTGCGCACACACACACACACACACACACACACACACAGTGGAGTGTAAGTGGTCTATAAGGCAGAATGAATGCTGAAGGAAAAATATCATTTGTTTGAGATTCTTGATCTACCCCGCTTTGCACTCAGCAACAACAGTATTTGATATTTGAAAGTGTCTGTGTGTGTTTTAAAAAGGCGATTCAAAAAGTCTGATTTTTTTTCCCTCCACGGTTAGGTGTTTTATCCTCCTAAGGACTCCCTGGGCAGAGGGGTGAAATTTCATTGTCCTGTTGGGGGTTTCTTTCCGGAACCTTTCTCTAGGGTTTGTTGCTAGCAGAGGCGAAGATAAGCAGGATTGGATTTATTAACACCCGGCCGGCCTACCCAGCACTGAGTGGATGGAAAGCCGTCTGGGACCTTCACGCTCCGCGCCACACCACCCTCACGCAAGAAAGCCAGGAAATAAGCCTCATTTTGGAAACTGGCTGTGATCACATCGCTCTCGTTCATTTCCCATCCCCATCTTAAAAAGCGTGAAAGGGCTCCAGACTGACACCAGCTGATGTCCATGCCCCCACTTAGATGAGGAGAAGGGAACTGCAATTACTTCTGTGGTCAGAAACCACGTTCCGCACAGGGCCCGAGGCAAACTACTAGTTAACTTCCAAGGAGGTCTCCGGATTTTTAATGAAATCACGTGCCCGATCTGTCCTCTCTACGAAGTAGGACTTTGGACAGGAAGTGAGCAGAAGGGCAAGAAAGGGCCTTTCCCAATTACACTGTTATAGTGCTACTATTCCACTTTCAACATCCTGTGGAATTCTGGGGTTTGTAGTTTACTGAGGCCAAAGAGCTCCCTGGCTGAGAATTCTAAAGGTCCCTCCCTAAACTGCAAACTCCAGGATTCCAGAGGATGTTGAAACTGGAATAATAGCACTGTAACAGTGTAGTGCGGAAAGGCCCAAAATCTCCCTACCCATCCACGGTAGTGGAACTGAGCCACTGCATGGGTGAAGTTATACCCACCTAGTGTCTAAATACTCTGAAGGCCCCGGATCCTGTCCGGTCTCGGAAGCTAAGGAGGATCAGGCTTGGTTAGTATTTGGAAAGAAAACTGCGAGTCCAGGGGCTGTAAGCCCAGTGGGACTCAAAGTAGTGGTCCACGAATAAAGGCCAAACCATTGCCTGCTGGAAGAGAGGAAAGGAATTGTAGGCAGTGAGCACGCATATGGTACTGTACTATGATGTGCCACATTGGGAATAAAATGCCAGCGGGACATCGAACAGCTTGCCATGCACTGCTGTAGGCTGTATTCTGAGAAAGGCAATGGCAAACTTCCTCTGAGATTGTTGCCTCTCAGTCGAAGCGAACTTGACGGCACATTAAAAATGCACGTCTAGACTTTTTAATGGTTTTACCGCTGGTGCCAGCCCCTTCTGAACAGGGTGGTAGTGGCATGAGTTCATTACATCCAGAGTCTCTTCACATTCATTTAGTGTGTGTGTGTCTATCTATCCATCTATTTATCTAATCTATCCATCCATCCATCCATCCATCTATCCGAGCACCCAGTTTTAGTTAAGCCCTGTTTAGAACATCGCTGATTCCCTTCCCATTTTCCCCAAACCTTCACAAGCAGCCGCTCCCTAAAAATAGGAAAACAGCGTTAGGAGCAGGAGGAAAAAAAAAAACACAACTTTTTTCCTAGACACTTTGGAGTTGAGATCTGCAGATTAGGGGCAGCTTCAGTTCTTCAAGTGGCCCCGAGCTAGCTTTCAAAGGTCCCTAATAAAAATTGATCTCCCCTGCTTTTTGCGGCGCTTGGAAAATTGGCTCGTTGAGAGGCCTGTAATATCGGGAGCAGGTTCCCCACCCCCCTGAAATGACAGATGAAGTCATAAACAAGTTTGATCTCCGAATCAAGCTTCGATAAATATTAAACACAGTCTCCCTCTCTCTCTCTCTCTTCTCCCCCCCCCCTTGCTTCTCCGGCCCCCTCCTTCGTTGCCACGTGTGGATTATGATATATGGAGCGTCCAAACTTTAAAATAAGGAAATACCAGAGAAAATGATCTCAATAAATTTTCTAAGTATAAACGTTGATTATGTTTCGATTTTCATTCAAGAGGCTATGCTGCTCGGTTTTCTTCCCCCCTGTTGGTGCAAATGACATCTCGCAATAGGCTTTGGTGGTGTGAAGCGGAGAGAAGGGGTGGGAGGGTGGGAGAGAGGGATGGGAGCAGGGAGAAGGCTCCCGATTTTTGAAAATAAGAAGGAGAAACAGAAAGCAAGAAAGCTGAGGTGGCGGGGGAGCCGAGCAGCGTGCAATTTATGTAATCTGTGGCTGGGAAATGAATTGTGTAATTTATTGGAAAACAGAAAAGTCAGGCAGATTGGATCAGCATAGCCTATCCGAGGCCCTCTATCCATCAAGTTCCAATTAACAACCTAACCAGAGAGCTTTAATGTGTTTCCAATCTAGTGGCCTGATAGACTCATCAATTCCTCGGGGAGAAATTAAGAAAATCGACCGCCCCTTGGCGTCGTAGTGTCATTCCTTTCTGCAACTATATGTCAAATTAAAAACACAATTAAAATTTAAACTGTTTCAATCAGAGGGTGCCCCGCAACCTATGTTTCACTTAATAGAACTTTGATGAAAATCTGATGCTTCCACTCCATCATGAAAGCGATTCGAGTTTAGGAGGGCCGGAGATCTGCTGGATTTATTTTTAAGAGAAAGAGACCGGAGCCGAGACCAGGTGGCCAAACCAGAGAAAGGCAGCAGAAGCGCACCCTCGCTTCTCCTCCGTCCCACCATTTATTTTGTGGCGAGTTACTTTAACCCGAAGTAGCAAAGCCACAGTGTTAGTGGCCCACCCTGCAAATAGGTAAGCCGCGGCACGTTAGAGGGCATTGGACTGCAAAGCTCATCATCCCTGACCAAATAGGCTGGGGATGATGGGACTTGGAGTCCCGCTACGCCGGAAGACCTTCAGGTTTTCCATGCCTCGTCTCCAGCTCTAGACGGAGTACATCAGCGTCCCCGACAGGGTCGGACCAGCGCTTCCCAACGTCGCCAACTCCCATTGCGGCGGTGCTGAATGGAAAAGTTGGAGTCCGTCTCAAGGTCGCCGGGGAAGCCTGACATGCGGGGATTTTGCTGTTGTTGTTGTTTTGTATTTTTGCTCTGGAGTGACTTCCCTCGAAGGAGTTCAGCTTAGTTTTTACTCCGAGGTAAACATGTTGGAGGAGGGCATCTTTGATCTCAGTGCTAAAACACGGTCGAGGGAACTACTTCAACTGTGCGACCTCAGTGTGGAAAGAGACCTGAATCTGGAAGGAAACATAGCCTTCCTGGGCTCCGAATGACAGCTCCCTCTTTCCCTCCACTCCGGAAGTTCTCCCAGAGACAACCGGGGGAGGCGGCCACTACCCCGCTTTCTGACACGCAGGATGTGTTTGCCAGGCCCCTTCCCCCCGAACGGCCAAATCCTGGACGGATCATTTACTTGGGGGGACAATCGTCTGAAAAGTCTCGCTCAGTGCCAGAGAGGCCCGCGGAGGCCGTTGGCAACGGCGCCCAGAGCGCTCCAATCCTTTCCATCGCTCGCTTCTCCTCCGCCCTGTTAACGTCCACATTTAGGATCCACGATTAATGGCGTCATCGATTAATCGGACCCTGTTTTAGGCTTCCTCCCAAACTAGCGCGCTTTCTCCTCCCCCGGTCCTTCTCCCCCACCCCCAGTGAAGGTTAAAAGCACCGAAATAGGAACCAGAGTGGAGTCGTTTGGGCCGAAAGGGAAGAACTGCCACGGCTGGAAGTAAAACAGCACTGACTCCCGACGGGCAAGGAAAGGTCGCGTGTCCTGTCCCTCCACCCGGTCTAAAGGGAAATGGTTTCCTCACTCTGCAAACTGGCTGGAGGATTCTGGAGGGTATCGTCCCCCAAAGGAACTTTCCCGAGGTCTGAGCCTCTGCAAACAGAAAACTAGCACACGGTTGCCCATCTGCATCAGAAAAAGGTTTACACAGCCATAGAAAAGAAAATTGTCTTCAAAGCAAAGCAGGGGACCAAATCTTCCAGGCCGCAAGGGTGTTTTATTTCAAACGAGATCTCTTCCAAAGCCACTGGGATCTTGCTGGGATTGAGACGTCCAAGAATCCCGAGAACGCCAGAGGTGTATTTTTTTTTAGTTGATGTAGGAAGACTCCACAGGAGGGAAAAACACTACTCAGGAACAGCAGCAAGGTATCTCATTCATAGGATCTCTCATTCATAGAATCTCTCATTCACAGGATCGCCCTTAGCCAACTCGAGAACAATCCACTGTCATCCGTGAGAGGAACCTCTGCAGAACTCCGGAAAAATTCCTACAATTCCCATCATTCCCAACCAGCGCACTGTAGCCTTTCCACTGGCAGGGTTCCCTCCTCTACAACTAGAAAACTGATCAGGAAGGTGCAAGATTCTGTTCCCAATTATTTCCCCCTTTGCCTCCCGGTTTCAAAGTGGATTTTGAAAAAAGTTACACCAGCAAGCTGAAATGTGAGACGCACGACAGAAATGGTACCGTTTCGTCTCTCACATAAATATTAACATTCTTGAAGACCTCCTGTTCCTGGAGAAGATCCATACCTCACCATCTGCATCTTAAGAGCACTCAAAGTCCGACTGGTGTTGTGACTAAAGATTGTCGCCACCGCTGGGGAACCGGCTCAGAGATTATTCTTCTCTGAGTGACCTTGGAATGACCTTACATCCCAACCTTGCAGGGCTGTTGGTGAGGCAGAAGATCCAGCAAAAGAAGAAGTGGGATCCAGTCAATCAATCAATCAATCAATCAATCAATCTGCCAACCAACGATCAGGTCCAGCGAGTCCAGAACTGGGAAACCTTTGGGCCTCAAATATTTTGGATAACCATGCCTACAATCCGTTATCATTAACCTTGTGGGGCGGAGGGCTAGGCCAAGAAATAAATAAGAGTCCCAACCTTCCACCACACCCAAAGAATCAATAAAAGATTTATTTTTGCAGACAACAAATAGGCAAATAAACAGGTCCTTGGGCAAAACAAGTGTGTACTAGAAGTCAAAATGACTAAACTGAGGCTATCATACTCTGAACATATCATCAGACTACACCACTTTCTGGAAAAGACTATAATGCTGTGAAAGAGGAAGGCAGTAGGAGAAAAAGAAGACTGCAGTACTGGTGATTTGACTGCGGAAGCCGCGCTTTCTCATTCATAGGATCTCTCATTCATAGGATCGCCCTCAGCCAACTTGAGGACAAAGAACAGCAGCAGCAACAACAAAAGTGGGACCCAAACAAAGGGACAGCTGCACCAATGTATTCCTCAAAACATTTCTTTTTTCTCCTCCCCTTTTATTCTCAACGCCTTTGTACGCAAAAACCCTTCCTAAAAGCGAAAAAAACCTACAGGGCGCGAAACAACTTCTTGAAGTGCACGTAGCACGTTCCTAAAATGTTTGAGAAAGTGTTTTTCCCCTCTGAAGGCACTGGGCATTTTTTAACAAGGAACATATTTTGGGACAATACATTTGGTGCAGCAGCTGTCCGTTTGTTTTGGTTCCAACCCCCTGCCCCAAATATGCACATACACTCTCACCAGCCTCGGCCAAACAGATGCCTTTCCTAAGTTGCCCCCTCCAGACATTTTGGACTACAATTCCCATCACCCTGACCATTGGTTCCGCAGGCGGAGATTGATAAGAGATGCAGTCCAATTTCGGGCAACAGGTACGTGGCTCTGAAACTGCAGGCTGCATTTTGCTACCACGGGGAAGAGGCGTTTGGTAGCCACCAAAGAATTAATTTCTGAGTACAGTTCTATCTAACTGGCACTGCGGTTTGTGTGGTGCTGCCCTGAACTGATATCTTTTCCAGAAGGGTGCCAGAGAAAAAAGGCATGCTGCAGCACCTTTAAGACTAACTGTTTTTTATTTCAGCATGAGCTTTCATGAATATAAACCCACTTCTTCATGTGCAGTACAGAGTGGTATTAAAACTTCAGATTATAAAGCATATTTATACAGTCGTGGGAATTAGATAGAATGTAATAAGATCCAGAAAGACATCAATCTTGTCCCCTTCCCTACATTTTCAAAGGGCTGGGCCAGGTGGTACAGATCTTTCAGATCTTTACAGCCCTCAGTTAGTGTTAATATGTGAAAACAACAAATCTCTTTACCAAGTAAGTTTCACTGCCTTCATATTCTCTCTTGGAAGAGTCCTTTTGTTACATGCATATTAAGGAAGACTTTTGTATTAATATATGTGCTGTGCTATGAAGCCATTGTCTTGGTTCATACCTCTGCTAATAGATCGCTTTAACATCACTCTGTAATGCATCTGAAGAAGTGGTTTTATATCCATGAAAACTCATGCTAAAACAAAAAACAGTTTTCAAGGTGCTCCCACATTCTCTTTCCCCCCTCCATCGCCATTTCTCCTTTTTATGTTGAAAAAGACTAATATGGCTACTTCTTTGGAAAACTCCTTCCATTTTAGGGACTGATCACCACTATCAGTAGGAGAGGAGGAGAGGACAGGGAACAGGCACACAGGAGCCCGGCAAAGGGAGGATTCAAGTCTCTGGATACCATTTTCAAGCAAGGCTCCCAAAAACTCCTGTCTGAAACCCTGGGGTGCCTGTGCCAGTCAAAGCAGGACTGTAGAATCAGGGGATCATGGAAAAGACTGCAAAGACCGTCTAGTCCCCCAGCCATGGAGGATTAGGCAGCCAAGACAATCCCAAGAGATGGCCAGGACACCTTTTATTACATACCAGTCCAGTTCTCAAGGAGAGTGCAGTAGCAACTCCAGAAATTTCTGTTGGATGCATGCCCCTGGAAAAGGCTAAAAAGAGATAAACAAGCTAAAGGTTGGGCTTTTTTAAAGAATAAAATGTGTTTCATCTATAAGCAGGTAGAGCCTTGCCTCCTTCTCCTTTGCTGAAACTCAGGAGAGCCGCAGGAGTAGGAGTAGGGTTACATTGCTATTATTCCGCTTTCAACATCCTATGAAATCCTGGGCTTCCTGGTTTAGGGAGGGGCATTTAGAATTCTCAGCCAGAAAGCTCCTTGGCCTCAGAAAACTACAAACCCCAAAATCCCACAGGATATTGAAAGTGGAATAATAGCGCTATAACAGTGTAGGGTGAGAATGGCCTAGGTCAAACTGACCTAATGGGCCCAGGCAGTAGAAAGGAGATCCCCATGTTCCTCTCAGCTACAATAGGACACACTTTGCCATACTTCATGCTTCAGTCTTATGTAGACTTACGGGAGAGTAGCTCTCCTTCCTCTCCCTCAATCAGCTAGTGTGGGTTTTTGATTGTTTGACTAGGATTCCGGGAGACCAAGGTTCAAAACCGGTCTTAGTCATGGAATCCCTCAGGTGGGCAAGCCACACACTCTCAGCCTCAAAGAAAAGCAATGGTAAACCTCTTAATAAATCCTGCCCAGAAAACCCTGGGACAGGCTCCGCCCAAATTGGAGTCCACATGAAGGCACATACAAGTACACTGGGGAGCCTGCTTTCGAGTAAATCACACACAGGATGGCACTAGGCAAGGCCCTTCAACCTCTGACCTTTCCCTACAGAAAGAGTATTTTTCTCCCCTGCGGTTCCTTCTAAAATGTGTTTATCCAGACTTAAACCAGGTCGAGATTCAAAGACAGTTGCTTAGGATAAGTATCTACAGAGTTGCAGCCTTCCCCTATCTGCTCTCTTCCAGGACTGGGCTGCGCTTCTCATCACCCACAGGCGCCCCTGACTATCCTGGTCGAGGATAATAAAAACTTGTAGTCTAACAGGTATGTAAGTCGTCAGGATAGGGAAGGCAGGTTTACCTCTTTGCCTGGAAGAGTGTCCACTCCCTTCTTTTGGGGTCTTTAAAAGAGGCTGGATGGACATCTTTCCGGAGCGCTTTAGTTCTCCATTCTTGAATGGCAAGGGGTTCCACCAGATGGCCCTGGTGGTCCCTTCCACCTCCATGATGCTACGATTTTAATTCTCCCTTTTCCAGAGCCGCTCAAGTACTGCCGGACGCCGGTTTCCAAATATCACCGGTTAATATAGTGGCCTCGCTCTGACGCCGCAAGAATGTCTCCAAACTCGCCCGTCCTTTTCACCTTCAGAAGTTTTATGAAGAACGAGAGGCCACGTCCTCCTTTTGGGAGAGCAATGCTACAGCCTTGTTCATTTGTTCAGTGATGCCTCCCTCAGAGGGTAGGACAGACCCAATCTTAAGATGGTATTCGGTTCTGTCGGGAGCAAAGGCGGATTTTCTCTTAGCTTTGGAACTGCGACACTAATTTCATAACACTTGTATGCAACTCCTAAAAGCTATTTACCAAGAGGTGGGTACACAGGGGGCCCTCCAGATGTTTCCACGCCAAACTTGTCTGCAACTCCCATTATCCATGGCCATTGGTTATGTACTGCTTAGGGCTGATGGACGTTGTAGTCAAAGAATATAGATGGAGCCCTAGCGTGGCTCGCCCCGCTTTCTCCTAAACTTCCTTGTGGATGCTGGGCCGCCCACATAGACTAGAATTTGCTTTCCCATAGCGTTCTGGTAAGAGCCAGCATGATGTAGCGGTTTGAGCGTTGGACTACAGTCCTGGAAACGAGAGTTCGACTCCCCGCTCGGCCGTGGAAGCCCAGTGGTTGATCCTGGGTGCCTCACATACTCTCAGCCCTCAGAAAACCTTGTGATAGGTTCGCCTTAGGGTCGCCATAACCTGGAAACGACTCGAAGGCACACAACAACAATAGCAGCAACAACAACAGAGTTCTGGTGATCCCAAACACCGTTAGTAGTGGGGTTGATTTCCGAAGTGCAAGTGCTTCTGCACACTACGAAGGTGGGGGAAGAGCTCCTCGGGTTATGATTGGCGTGCTACCTGATAAAACACTTACAACGGAGTAAATCTTACTGAATATAATGGAACTTGTGAACAGAGCATGCATAGGTAGGATCGCGCTCTCACATTTTAAACCCCCGCTGCAGGAGGTCAACAGCGGACACGTTTCCCTGCTATGCATTTATTCCTCCCAAGGGCATGATGAAATTAAGGTCATCTCAGGAATTCTGCAGAAAGGCGTTCGAACCGGGGTTGCCTTCTTCCAGCCACGGACCACAGCTGCTCCCCCTTCTAGACTGCTGAGAGGGTGCCCGATTTCTTACGCCACCCGTTTGTTTGTTTGTTTTTAGACAATGATTTATTTTTAAACTCCTAACCCTAGCCAGGAGGGTCTGCCTAAACCTGTGGCCCTCCACCTTTGGTCCTCCAATTGTTTTAGACTTCAGCTCCCAGAATTCCTGGCAGTTGGCAAAGCAGGCTGGGGCTCCTGGGAGTTGAAGTCGTAAAGCTGGGGAACCACTGGCCTAAACCTTTTTCTTTGATGATCTAATTTTCTGCCCATAGTGAGTGCTGACTTGTTTAAAATGATAAGAAAGTCATAAAAACGCCGTCCTCCTCCAGATACTGCTGAACCGCAACTCCCCTAATCTCTTATCACTAGCTAGCTCGGCTAGAGCGGATTGAAAACGCAGTCCATCGCCATCGTCTGCAGGGCCACAAGTCAACCACCCCAAAAGAGTTCCAGACTAACCTTGGCTTCATTGCCACTTTCTCCTGGGTGCTCCAAGGCGAGGAGGTCTCAGGGGTTGCAAACAATGGCAAACGCTGCTTGGGAAGAAGACTCAGTCGGGGCCACGGAAACTTCCAATATACCAGTTCCAAGTTCCAAATATACCAGTTCCAAATAGCTAGGAAGACCTGGATATTTGAAGACCAAAAAGGAATTTCAGCTCTTCCCCTGTCACGCAACTGACATGGTAAAGGAAGTGGACAATAGCGTACTTGCAGTGGGACAAGACAAGACAGTCGGTGGCTTTCAGAAATGTTTACAGCGTCCCAAATGGAACCGAACAAGGAGAAACAACGGTTGTACTCAGATTATGGAGGACAGGGCTCCTGCATCTTTGATAATTGTCCCAGGTTTGCAAAGTCCCACTGAAATCGATGGGTATGTTAGCATGGGCCAGCAGTTTTTTTAAAGGGTGCAGTTGCTTAAATAAATGCTTAAGATCGCACTCTACCCAGAGTCCTCGGAGTTAACCCAGCACATGGTTCAGTTAAGGAGATGGACAAAAATGGTTTAATTTCACATTAGCTGTGGTCTGGACCACCTTACCCTGAGCCTTTTAGATCCGTTTTGGCAACATCAGTGGGAAAACCTCTATGGATGGTAATAATTAGGGACTACTCGATGATACAGGCTGAGCCCAGGGAGGTTTTGTTGAGTGTCTTCAAGGTGTTTCCGACTTCTGCCGACCCTAAGGAGACCCTATGGGGAGAGGGTTCTGGGGCTGAGAGTGTGTCACGCATCCAAGGTCACGCAGTAGGTTTCCATGGCCGAGCGCGGAATCGAACCCTGGTCTCCAGGTTCGTAGGCCAATGCTCAAATCACTTCACCACACTGATCGGGAAGTTCTTTTCATTAAATTTAAGACTTACTCCTGAGTAAGTGTTCCTAGGGCTGCAGGCTTTTCTAATCAGAGAGAGAGAGAAAGAGCTTACTTCCTGGTAAACAGGTAGTGGGGAATATTTGACCCTCCAGACATTTTGGATTTCAGCCTTCAGAAGCTCCAGCCAGCACTACCAATACTAAGGCAACGTGAGTGAAGTCCAATCCTTCTGAATCCTAGGGCCATTTCTGCCCTACACTGTTATAATGCGATTATCCCACTTTCCTATGAAATCCTGGGGTTTGCAGTCTAGGGAGGGGCCTTTAGAATTCTCAGCCAGAGAGCTCTTTGGCCTCAGTAAACTACAAACTCCAGAATTCAACAGGATGTTGAAAGTGGAACAGTGTAGTGTGGAAATGCCCTAGGTGTTCTCCTTTCCTTGATGTACAGGATAGGAATACACAACTAGGCTAACACTGGACACAATAAGCTAAATCCGGTTGCTGTCTCATGTAGACTCCTTGAACCAGTGGAGTGTCAGTCACTTTTGGCTTACCATTCAGCCATTGTTTGGGTGGGTCTGCACTAGCTCCTACTAGCCCCTGGATTTAGGACAAAGGGGCTATGTCCAATTGCTAGTCCCAACTATAGTAGACTCATTGAATGACTGGGATTTGTTAAGTCAAGAACCATGGTGACCGATTTAGGGGGTCCAGTAGTTGGATTAATGGAAATTTAACCCTAAACCGGTTTAGTGGAATCTCCCCCTTGTGTATTGAAGGACTCCGTGTGGAGGTGAAACCTTTCCACAGTATGAAAGTAAACACGATCAGTTGCTAGTGCCTGCCGATCAGACTCATTAAAATGTTCACTGCCAATCCGTAAATGCTGCAACCGTGCAAACCATCCTCCAGCTGTTCACCCAGTAACTAAGGCTACAATGCATAACGTTTTAACTCTTTGTTTTGCACACTCAGGGCTGGAAGGGTTCTTTTTTCAGACTATAGTTCTCATGTTAGCTGGGAATAATGGGAGCTGTAGTTCAAAAAGTAACTTTTCCAAGGTGGCCAATACTACCTGCTTCTGGATTCCACTAAAATCGCAGAAGCTTGCTTAGACAAGGTTAAGATCATGGACGCTTTCCTCCTAAAACGCCCCACAGCAAGGGTTAATACAGTGATTCTCAACCTTTGGTCTTCCAGATGTTTTGGTCTTCCCAAAATTCATAAGTGCTGGTCATACTGGCTGGGATTTCTGACAGATGAAATCCAAAACATCAAGAAGACCAAAGGTTGAGAAGCAACGGTTTAATAAGAACAACCAAGGCTATGGCCCTTTCAGGATATAAGACTTTGGAGTGGAGTGGGAGATACACCCAGATCTATGCACAAATCTCTAACTAACCACTGGGACACATCGCCTCTGTTGCACGCTTTGAGGTGTGCAGTACTGGAAGGAGGTTAGCAGTTTTTGTAGCAGGTTACTAAACACCTTAACGGCTCCAAAATCCTGTCTGATCTTGGAACCTAAGAAGGGTCATCCCTGGTTAGTACTTGGATGGGAGACCGCCAACGAATACCCGGTGCTGTAGGCTGTATTTCAGAGGAAGGAACTGGCAAAACTACCTCTGACTATTGCTTGCCTTAAGAAAACCCTATGAAATCCAGGGGGTCTCCATAAGTAGACAGGAGATTCGAAGGCGCGCACACACCACTTTCCCCAGGCCTGCCCTTATGGCACTGCAAGGGCATTGTGGCACGAATCGCTTCGTGCCTACCTAGGAGGAAATCTCACTGCTTTACACTGTTCCCAGGAAAATGTGTGTAGGATTGGAGCCTTGTTGTTTCAACAGACAATTACTCCAAATTTTAAAATAATATGAGAAGGCATGGTCGTTAGTGGACGGAATCGTGGTCTGGGACAATGGAGCTTCAATCCTATATGCATTTACCTGGGAGAAATTCCGAGCAAAGAGGCGCTAAGGTGGCATGGAAACGTTCCCACAGAAATCCTTCCGTCTCCAGAATGTGTTCCAGGTCTGAACCTCAAACACAGTATCGGGGCCTACTTGGTTCCCCCTCCCCACCTCCCACTGTTCCTTGGCAAGTAGTGGAGGGCGCAGAGCCGGCGTTGGGGCTGGGATGGGGGGTCACAGTCGGTTAGCCAAATCGGAGCCCAGAAAGGATAACTTTGCCCATTCGCGAGCACACCAAGGTCACCAACGCTGACGAAAAGAGCACACAGGAACAATAGATTCATTTGAAACAATATTTTACAGACGTTTGGCGATCAATATGAGCTGCTGTATTATGCCGGGCCAATCTGTTAATGCTCTTAATGGGCTTCTCATTCCGTTTTGCACACACTATGCGAAGTCGATAGAGCAAAGTGATTATTACAGAGACACTTGCAACAGATTCCAGGGCTGGGCGGAGGGAGGGAGGAGGAAGGAAGGAAAAGAAGCCTAACTCCGTTTTGAATTTCCTACACCCCCACCCCCACCTTGCTTAGCTCTGATCGCAGAAAACACTTCTCTGCTTCGACCAAGTTCCTCTCTTCTAAGCGCCTTCCCTCTGCCTCCTGCTCGAGTTACTTGCCCGGCATCTCAGTTCTAGTAAAAGAGAAAGCCACGCAGACAGCTGTAAGACCCTCGTCATCCTTCGTGGGAGAAGATGCTTCAAACGGATACCCACCTCCTCTGCTTATGTGGTCACGGCCGTTGCTTGCTTTGCTCGCTCGCTCTCTCTTTGACGGTGGCGCCTTTGCTCTGTGTTCTAATCTCCCTTCTCCAAAAACTATTCTTGACTTCTTCCCTTCGCCAGAACCGGCGGCTCGGGGGAAGGTTTTTATATGTACCTCAGTGTCTGCTGTTTTCTATACACAGCAAGCCTCTATTTACTCCTAAATAAAAGAAATACATGTGTGTTTCTAATACAAACACTCAAGCGAGCCCTGCTCATTCGAGCTTTGAAGAAAGGAAGCGGCCAGGGGCGGGGGGAGAGAAAAGAAAAGGAATGAACCACGGGAAGGATGAAGAATTGGTGCCTCTCCCTCTCCTCGCATGGCAAACAAAGGCAGAGATTTGTCAGAGTCCAATTTCAGCAATAAACCGAAGTGGCTGCAGATTAAGAAATAGCCTTTGAATTGAGACCAAACAGCCTCTTGGTGGTTTCAAAGACATTATTTCAACCCTTTTTTTTAAAAAAAGGATACAACAGTTTACTGGAGTTGGTGTGGCTACTTCATTAAAAAAAAAAAAGGAATTCTCCTTAACCATTTAGTTTAAAGTAGCTCCATAGCTAACCTGCCCTTTTGAAAACTCAGAGTGAATTGCCAGGGAAGGCCTTCTCGCCCGGGCTAGGAGAGATCACCAAGCTTTGGCTTAGGTCTCTTCAATGGCTCTTTTCCTTAGGGAGGCAAAGATTTTGGAGCCTGATAAACCCAAGGGCTGAGAGAACTCCGGCACCCTGCAGCCTTGCTCGACTTCTCCTCCGAAAGAAGCCTTCAGCAAAACATTCTTTCCCCCCTGCAAGCTCTGGGGACGCAGCCTGCCTTAGTAAGCAGCAGCCCAGTACCGCGCCAGGCACGCTGGCGTAATGACGCACAGGAAGGAAATGCTGTTGGGTGGCTCTTACCCTTAACCTTCATCCGTCTTGTTATTAAAACAAGGCTGATCTAATGAATGGCCGGAGGGCGCGGGGAGAGAAGAGATAAGAATAGTCCTGGGGATTTAGAGGTTTACTTCTTATACCATTCATTCTAAGAAACCGACCGGTTTGCTGGCCCTCGAGGTCAGTCAAATGCACCATGCGCTTTGGAAAGTGAGCTTCAGTTCTGGTTAAGTGAAGGGCCTGAGAAAGAGAGACAGAGAACCAGGCAGGTAGGTAGGTAGGCAGGCAGGCAGGCAGGCAGGCACCTCAGCGTTATCTCAAGAGGACAAGCTGAGCCAGCTCCCCCAATAGGCTAAGGGGAAAAAGAGTGGGAGGAAAATGTGGGTGCATGGGAGAGGTGGTCCTTGAATTTAGTGCCGGTGTGAAATAGGAGATTGCCAGGAGACTTTACAGCCGAGTTTGGAAAGTGTTGCTTTGCGACCAGGCTGGTTAAGGGATTCTGGGTGTTACAGTCCAAAAAGTAACTTTTCCAAGCTCTTTTCGGATTCTGTGACTCTGATTTTAAGGTTAGGATCTTCACACTCTGGGCTGTCTTTGATCTGAGGTTAGGGACGCTTTGCTTTTAAAGACGAAGAGAAGAGAGAAATGTAGCTCTCTGAGCGGGGTGTGAGGGCTGTTATCTTAGGCCGCAAAGGAATTTGGGTCATTTGGTAGGGTCTGAGTGAGGCTGTCTCCTCCCAGCGCCGTTCCAAATTGTCCCTCTCCAGGGCGCCGAACGAATCTTAAAAGGCGCGTTCAATGAAAGGCGT
This sequence comes from Cyclura pinguis, assembly GCA_030412105.1. Lineage (NCBI taxonomy): Eukaryota > Metazoa > Chordata > Lepidosauria > Squamata > Iguanidae > Cyclura > Cyclura pinguis. The sequence goes on along the minus strand of CM059601.1, from coordinate 80,080,502 downwards.
TAAGGCTTCCTATTGATACAGAGATTATTGAAAACTTAGAGCATCTCAATTGACAGAGCTGAACTCTGAGAGCGATTCTAGGTCGTTTTTCGCGTTGCAGTTTTGATCTGGGACTCTTTGACAGGGAGGGGAGGGTTGAGAACCAACAGCAGCAGGTGTAACATATAAAAAGCAAGATAAAGAAATAAGAGGGGGACAACAAGCTGTACTCGTCTCCAACTGGTCATATCTCGATTGAGTAAAGGCAGGGTGAGTTAGGAACCGTTTTTAGGCACTAACCACAAATAAAGAAGTTATTTTTCTCGGCGTTTGATAACATTGCGACCCGGTGCTGGTCAGTGGAAAGGGGTATTTGCTCTTGCAACAGCACTTTTTAATGGATTGCTAGCGGCTTGGCCTAAAGTTAGTATTGCAAACAGCCCAAAGGCATCAGCGTGTTTGTAGGTGACACAAGGAAGATCGTATTTTGACTCTGAATTTCTGTTTATTTTCCATTTATCACGTAGGCCAAGAGGTTTTAATCCCAAACGAAAGGAAAATAAATGGCTATCTTTTCTTTTCAGTCGTTTCTTTTCTTTTTAAAAAATGAAACTTTGCCTCAATTGTATACACACACACACACACGCACGCACGCACGCACACAAATGATTCATGACAGTTTTCTATAAACGGAAAACGATATTATCTCTTAAAGCTGGCCAAAAAGTTCTACCAAATAGCACACACCTTGTACCAATTGAGAAAAAAAAATACTCCACTGGAGTCTGAGTCAATTTTATCTGGAGTGAACAATAACACCAACGTCTTTTCCCAGTGCTTGGATGGGTTGTTCCAGTCTTTTTTTTTTTTTTAAGTCTCAACTAATCCTCCAGGACTTTTATGGGTTTGTTTCCTTGGAGACATACAGAAAGCGCCTGCTTTGGCATTTTAAATAGCTTTACCTTGGGTTTTCAGAAGTGGAATCGGATTTAAAGCGGGGCTAGACAGGACTCCCACTGTGAGGGGAGAGTGCTTTTGCTCGCCCACTGGCAGTACCAGCTTTGATAGGCCCCGGTGGAAGAGTCTTGCCCGCAAGGTGGACCGGAGCCGGAACTCTCCTCCTTGCCCTGCGCTCTCGGGCGCTCCAGTCCAAAGAACATTGGAGCGCAACTGCATCGGCGGGGCTTCCTCCGAAGCCAAGTGCGCTCCGGCCTTGAGTTGAAACTCGGTCAGCCAATCGGAGCCCGGCAAACCTGGCCTCCCAAGGGTTCGGAGTTCGAATGCTGAGGACCTTGCTGGAGGCGAGCGCGCGGGGTCTGGCAGCCTTGGCCAAGTGGCGCGCGCTGCCCTCTCTGCCCCGCGGCTGCAAATCCAGCCTGGTCCTCTCTTCCGTCTCGCTCTCGGTCTGTGACACCAGAGGGATTTTAACCCTCCGCGTGCCGGCAACCCCTAGGGTTGGACTAGGACTCTGGGCCAACGGGGTTCGAACTCCTCGATCGGCCGCGGAAATCCATTGGATGACCATGGGCATGTCAGTAACAGCCTCCGAGAAAGGCAATGGCAAAAGATTTCTGAACAAATCTTGCCCCCAAACCCCGTGATAAGTTCGCTTTAGGGTCGAAAACGGCTTAAAGCCACCCAGCAACAACACAGTGCCCGGGGCACCCTGATCCCTCTCCGACATACCACCAAGAGGGGCTTTTCTCCAGACGCCAGATACAGAGCGCACGGACCCCGACCCACTCATCTCACGGATTAAATAAAACAGAAATACCGCTGACCTCCCCTCGCAGATGAAACATCCCTCTCCCGGAAACCAGCTTTCGGTTCTTAAAAGGAAACGTGATCCGTTGGCTTTACGCCTCCAGGTTCTCCCTCTTGTCACACAGCGTGAATCGGGGAGCAAAGGCGCTTATCGATAATGCCTTGCCCGGGGTATTTAGCTAAAGAGTTTTATTTTTGTGCCGAGCGAGTGTTGTTTTACCGTTGTTGCTGGATGGGTGACCTGGAGCAGAAATGTTTACCTGAGCTTACACGCCGGAGAAATCCTAAGAAGCAAGCAGGCGGGGATCCTTAAGTCCGCCAAGGCTGGGCAACGTCAGCCGGTCCCTTTGAGTCGGGTATTCCGGGATGTGACGGGTGGAAAAGACTTTCAGAGAAGCCTTCCCGCTTCCGAGGCAAACCTGGCCAGTTTGGCTCCTTTTTTGTCGGAGAACAATGATGCCTCTGTCTGCCTTGCGCGCAGGCGAGCCAGCCCTCGCGAGGTGTCCTCTGCTCCAAGGCACCTGTTCTCTCTGAATTCCTCAAGTCTCCGCCTCTCATTAATATATATATATATATATATATATATATATATATTAAAAAAGATAGTTTAAAAAAAACACACACACCACCACCAGGACCATCATCATGAATTAACAGGTTTCCTTTATTCGCTTCCCCTCCCTTCAACCACAAGACACTGATTCTTTATAACAATTTGTAAATAATATTATTATTTTAAAAATAGGACCCATCCCTGCTAGAGGGATAGAGAAAAAACAAACGGGGCGGAAAATATCTGGGGAGGCCGGACAACAGGTGAGAAGTGTGTGTGTGTGTGTGTGTGTGTGTGTGAGGGAGACACAGAGAAAAAAAAGAATCGGGAGCTCGCCGCCCACGCCCTCCCCCCCCCTCCATTGAAACGGACAAGAAAACTGTACAGAATAGCAAAGAAGTTACAACTCGTCTGAAGAGACTGATTGTCCATCACTCTAAGCGCCCAGCACACTCGCCCTTGCTCGTTGAAGTTTCGAGTTCAGGAGCCACCGCGTTTAGCCGCCTCCGTTTTGCCGTCTCTCTTTCCCCTCCCCGTTAATTTTGTGCACCTCATTCTCCCTTCCCCAAAAGATTATCTCATGAAAAATAAAGCCCATCTGTCCTCGCCAACAAACCCACCTTAAAAACCGACCTAAGACCCCATTCCCCCCGTGCTTTCAGGATTGTACCATATTGCACACGTTAGCGGCATAAACTAGAGAAGTTCTTATTTAGAAGAAGGAGAAGGACAAGAGGAAAGACGAGGAGGAGGAGAAAAGGAGGAGTGGGGTGGGGACAGGAAGGAAAAGAAAACGCGCACCCGGAATTAAATAAAAGAAATTTAATAAATAAGACGGGTTTAAAGTATTCCTTTAAACGGACCGGGCTTTCTCTTGCGTTTCAAGCCTAGAACGGGAAGGAAGGCTCAGAATGCGTTATCGTGGTAAGATAAACGGAGTCTTTTAAACAGCCCTACCTCAGCTGTTCAGTGGACAGATTCCCACTCCCTCCGCGTTTTTCAGAACAGCATTTTGGCACCGTCGGGATAAAAGAAGGGGGAGCTTTCCCTCGCCCTCCCTCAAATTTCCCAAACGATCCCTACAATTCCTTGGCGAACGCCCCCCCGCCGCCACTTTAAATAGAATAAAATAATTTTAAAAAAAAGACAAACAGAAGCGTTCCAATTTCACCATTGGAAAATTACATATATATTTTTTAAAAAGAGCATTATTGTTACCACTTATCATTGTTCTTCTTGTTATTATTACTGTTATTTCTGGAACACCCTCTCTTAAAAAAAAAAAAGCGGGCGGGAGGAAGTGGGGGGGGGGTCTCTAAGCCTGCCTGCCCTGACTTTGCAGAGATGGCACACGGGCGGACTGACAAAGGGAAAAAAAAAATGAATTCCCAACAGCGGCAAGCTCTGGCCTTCCTTCCTGCTGCTCGTAGGAGGGGGCCGATCTCTGGCTTCAGCCTTCGAGGTCTGGCTGGGTGGAACGAACGCCAGAGGCAGGCCGGGTCAGGTGGCGCTCTCTTTCTCTCGCTCTCCTGCCCTCTCGCTCGATTTTTTTTTTCCACTTTAAAAGAAGCCACTCACCCTTCCTGCCCCTCTCGTCCCCCCCCCCAACCGGCTATTTCTCTCTCTCCTTCTGCCCTCCTGCCTCCCCGCCGTCTCGTCCCCTCTGTCCGCCTCAGCCAGGCCGAGTCCTTCTCAGACGGGCCGCAGGAGCGGCACCGACGTGACCACCGGGTGCGAGTAGTAGACCGGGTGCGGGAAGGTGAGCAAGGGCTGGCTCACGGGCGCGCCGCCCGCCGTCGGACCGCCTCCGCCGCCGCCTCCCCCGGGCCCGCCGCCGCCGCCGCCTCCGCCAGTCCCGGTGGGGCCTCCGCCGTCGGGGCCGGCGCTCTCGTGGTAAAGGATGGGGACGCGGACGATGCGCTGGGCGGCGGCGTGGCTGAGGTTGGCGGCCTCGAGCTCGGCGGCCAGCTGCCGCTTCCACTTGTTGCGCCGATTCTGGAACCAGATCTTGACCTGGGTCTCCGTCAAGTGGAGGGAGGCGGCCAGGCCGGCCCGCTCCGAGCTGCTCAGGTAGCGCTTCATGTCGAAGGTGGACTCCAGCTGGAAGACCTGGCTCCGGGAGAAGACAGTGCGGGTCTTCTTCTTGCGGCAGGGCTTCTTCTCGGGGCTGCCGCCGCCGCCGCCGCCGCCGCCGCCTCCGTCGCCGGGCTCCCGCTTGGGCCAGTCCTCGGCGCCGCTCTCCTCCTCCTTCTTCACCTCCTCCGAGTCGCTCTCCTCCAGGATGATCTCGTCGGGGCTCTTGGAGTCCAACTCTTTGGCCTCCCGCTCGGCCTTCAGCAAGGCCTCGTCCGGGGAGTCCCGGTCCGTGCCTCCGGAGGCCGGGGAAGAGTCTCTGAGCAGGGATTTGTCCACCGAAACTGACGGGGAGGAAACCACAGAAAGCGAGACAGAGAGAGAGAAAAAGAAAGTGATTATAAGCTTCCTACAAGCGCCCTCCAGATCTTTCCCCAAGCGTTTCCTTGAGGTCTTCGGGCTGTTTACGGAGAAGAAAGGTCAGCTCAGCTCCTTGGGGCTCACCCCCGTTTCAGGGGGGCTCAGTTGCCACCCCGGATGTGAGGTTAAGGAGTAAGTTGCCTGATCCCACGAGTAGACGAGGACAGGAGAACAAAGCCGGATTCTCGGAGGCGTCAAGGGCGCTCATTTCCAAGAAAGTGAGGCTTTGGGAACCCCGTTTACTCAAGGGTAAGCGCCACCGTGTTCAGGGGGCCTTGCTGTCAGGTAAGCGTGGAAGTCCTAGGAAACCTGCCAGAGTTCTACAGCTTGAAAACCTTTTTGTCCGCTGATTTTTAAAAAGGAACAACGATACACGCACCAGTAAAAGAGGTTGCAAACTCACTGCGTTGGAACTAAGCCTCATCGTTTTGCCTGACGCTCAGCAGCCTCACTCTCGGATCCTTCAAGGCAGGGACCGGAGAGTGGAACTGACTTTCTAGTCTGAGAATTCAAGACTGCAGCCGTCTGGACTGATTTTGAAATTTCCACCCGAGACTGCGATACTAAACGGACATCCTTCAAAGTTCAGTCCATTAAGTTTGAAGTCAATGAACTTTCTGGACCTTCTCAAACTGCCCCCCCTCCTCATCCATTTTTTGACGCACACCGGACCTGAACATTCAGATTTACTTGGGACTAATCCCCAGGTCCAGTAAACTTCCTTGGAAATGAGTCCTGATCATTCGAAGGGGGCTTATTTCCAAGGAAGAGGACTTGGGATTTGGGGTGAGAGCGAAGGAGGTACCAACCCAGTTGAGACAAGCAGGTGGCACCATAAACCCCTCTTAGCAGATCCAGTGTGGAAACAACGTTCTCTAAGTGGCTCTGAAATTGGGAAAAGGGGAGGGGGAGACAGGTCATAGATGGGACGTCCAGAGGTGAAGAGGGCTCGAAATGACACTCCGAGGGGTGAAAGTTTGATGGTCTACTGGTAGCGTTAAAGAGTTTGGGGGACCACCAACCCTGGCTATCCACGCCCAACCCAGATGTTCTCCTGGAGAGTCCACCACATCAGAGATGACTGAGGAGTCCTCTAAGGGTTTCCCTCCTCGATGATCCGAGAAAGACCCATCTCACTCCTGGAATAAATGATTTGCTCGGGGAAGGGGGCCTTCTTTTGAGATGTGGGTGGGGAAGACCTGGCTGGAGAGGAGCGAGAATGGAGGAAAGCAACAAGGGAAGAAATAGTTGGCCTGCTAAGCAGGAAGACGACCGACTTCCCTCTCCCCCTCCCCCAACCATTCCGGGGATAAGAAAGACCCTCGCTTTCTTCAGGAAGAGCTTCAACTTCCCCGAGTTGATGGGACTAATGATGGGATGGATGGATGGAGGGAGGGAGGGAGGGAGGGTGGGAAGGGGTATCTCCAGTACCTTCTGGCCTAGGCAGGTGACCTCCCGCGGAGGTCAAGCTATAGGGATACCACCAGGCAGGGGTCCTCTCCAGGTAGTGAGCGGGCAAGGCAAACCTCTGCGCCGGGATCTCGAAGCGCGGGAAGGCGAGGTCGCCCATGGGCGAGAGGGCGAAGCCAGCCCCCTCCAGAGCCCCCTTGGCTGCCGGTGGGAAGAGCGCCCGCGGCTGCTTGGGGGACGCCTTGGGGTGGTCCCCATTGAGCAAGTTCTTGATGGAGAACGGTGACTCTTTGGGCTGCGACGGCGGCGGCGGCTGCTGCGGCTGCTGTGGCTGCGACGCCGGGGGCTGCGCCGGGTTGCTGGGGGCGTCGGGTCCCGTTTCCGGCATCTTCCTCCCTCCTTCCCTCCGGGGGTCGTGCCCCCTTTGCTGCGGGGAGGAGGTCACGCCAGGCTCCGGAGTCTCTCCGAATTGGCCGAGAGCATCGAGGAACTAGGGTAGCGAAGGTTGTGGGGCGAGGGGGGGAGGGGGCACGTCCCCTCCGCCGACCCCCTGACCGACCCCCTAAGCCTTGAGGGTCGACGGGGCCGCCGGTGCTGCTGCGGCTTCTCCTGCGTCAATCCGGCGCCAGGTGCTAAAGCTGAGCTCCGAAGGTCCCCCCGAGTGGACGGATGGGAGTCGGCGGCGATCGGGCGCGGGGAATGGCGGCCAGCATCCGGCAGGGCAGGGCGCGGCGGCGGCGGCGGCGGCGGCGGCGTCTGGGCCCCAGGACGCCCCGATTCCCGCTAGGCAGCTGGGCGAAGAAGAGTGAGTGAGCGAGCAAGGGAGGGAGGGAAAGAGGGAGGGAGGGAGGGAGAGAGGGAGAGGACGAGAGAGAGAGGGGCAGGCAGGCAGCCCCCTCCCGCGCCGCCACCGCCTTGCCGCGTCCATCTATCCATCCATCCTCCCCCCTTTCGTCTCCACGCCCCCCTTCGATTTGGTCCTCTTGGCTCCGGGCTACGAGAGCTCGCCTCTTATTGGCTTTATATAGTCCAATTAGGCAGCAAATGAGGACAAGGCTATTAGCACAAAAGGATATTGGCTGGGATGGAGCCCCGCGCGAGAACACGGAAGGGAACACGACTCGAATCTCTCCCCCCCCCCCCCCGCCAAACACACTGTCGCGAACCACCCTGTCGCTCCCACCACAAAGCAAAACCTTCCCCCACCACGGTCATTCAAGCGCGCCCGCACCTCTCTCGCCCTTCTCCCTCGCCAGGAACTCCTCTTCCTCGCAGCTCCTCGGGAAGAAAGACGAGGAGGATCAGCCAATTAGGCGGCGGGGGGGGGGGGCAAGGGAAAGGGGAGAGGGGCTACTTGGTGCCGTAGGTCGCTCTGCTGCCTCTCTCGTTCCCAAAGGGGAGAAAAATGGGGAAATCGTCTTGTTTTGGAAACTCTCAGCCAGGCTGAGAAACTCGGGACCCGCCGCAGACTCCAGTTGTTGGAAAGAAGACGCACGAAAGTTCGCGTCCACTGCAAAGGAGTCGCGGCGCTGGGAAAGCAAAGGCGTTTGGCAAAACTGGGTACGCGTCCTTTTCCTCTCTAGTTTTCCTCCACAATTTTTTTTTAAAGCGCTGGAGGGCCTTCCACTTTTGGAACAGCTTTGGAAGAGGTTCCGGGTAGGGTGAAACCTTTTCCAGTCTGTCATTGGCCATTTCCGCACTGGACTGTTCTAGGCAGTTTCGGGAGGGGCTTCTTCCATAGGATGTTGAAAGCGGAATAATAGCACTAGAACATTCTAGTGCTGAAATGGCCATTGTCTTCATCAGGAATTCTTAAAAGCGCTCTTTGAGCGCCAAATCCAAAGCTTCCCATGGAGCGCTTTCCCCAGGAGAAATCAAGACAACTGGAGACTATTTTGTATAGATGTAAAGTTAGACACTGATGCCGTGCCACAACGTTACCAAGAGTTTGGGGAGCCAAAGAGACAGAGAAAGGGAGGCCACGCTTGGCCGAATAGGAGACAACTTTCCCGGTCACTTGTACCGTGATTCTGAAAGGACAGGGTTGACACTGTCGAAACTTTGTGTGATACAGTTTCAGATAAATGCGTTTAGGAGGAGGAGGGACTGGAGGCGAAAGGCTCAAAAACTCCTGGTCTTGCTTTACAAATTAGTGTTTCAATTCGGTAACAATCCGTATCTCGGTCATGGCACCTTTCAGTGGTTTCGACAAGAATCTGAACCGTCTGGAATGTAAATGCCACTGGTGTGGGGCTTTCTCCTAGGGAAGGAGGCATAGGATCAAAGCTTTTCTCTGTGTCCCGAACTCAATTTTTGAGGCTGGGGTTAGTGCTGACAGAACGGGACATCGGGGCGTCGTGGTTTGAGCGCTGGGCTACCACTCTGGAGACCAGAGTTCGAATCCCCGTCTCTGGGCCATGGAAAGCCACTGGGTGACCTTGGACAAGTCACACACTCTCAGCTTCAGAGAAAGGCAAAGGCAACCCCCCGCCGAATAAATCTTTCCAAGAAAACCCTGTAACAGGGTCGCTGTAAGTCGGAAGCGACTTGAAGACGTAAAACAAACCACGAAGCTTAGTTTCTGTGTTGCGGGATCTGTCTCTTCAAAGAAACAACGCAACGCAGGTTAAGACGTTTCCAGTATTTACCAATATTTATTGGTGCCAAGTACTAATATTTATCTATTTATTTCAAAAGGGTCGATCAAGCCGCGGCAGTGACTGGGGGCTACTAGCCTAATGAGCCTTTCCATTCACTCCCATAGCCTCCCTTGCTTTTGAATTGGGCTTCTGTACTTCTTGCTATTTCTTCGGGTTTTTGGGGAGAGAGGGAAGTCAAATTAGAAGAAAATCGGGCCGAAGGAGACTCCATTTAAAAAAAAAAAAAACTTGACCCTTTCACTTGGGCAGGGGGCAGGAGAACACTGTTTTGTTTTGTTTTTTAAAGAATTTCTTCGAGAGGAAAATATTTTGCTGACACCCGGTGAAGTCAAAGGGAGAGGTCGTTAGAAGTGAATCGAAATCGCTGGACTGCCACCGGATCAATCAAAATAATGAATGTTAATTTACATTTTTTTTAAAAAAAATATTTATTATGGCTTCCTCTCTCATTGCAAATATCTCTAAGAAGCCCTCCCTAACCTCGCTTACAGATTGTTCTAAAGTATGCTTGTTCTTGACTGACTGTGCTGAGCACGTGTCAATGAGCTTAAAAAACCAGACTCCACTTTCTCAAGGGCTTTAGACTCCTCCTCCGACCCTCCTAGCACGATCCTTTGAGAAATCTTTCCTGAGGTTAAATGCACATCTCCCTTGCGGTCTTCTGTTTTGTTTTAAACCTTCTTTGGGGCTGGGGCGGGGGTTGAGAGAGAGAGAGAGAGAGAGAGAGAGAGAGAGAGAGAGAGGAAAAACTCACTGAGTTGATCTTGTCATTTCTGGAAGATAGAAATCTTCGCTGAACACCAGGGACTTTCCCTCCAAGCTTCCTGGAATAGGCAAACTTGTCTGATTTTAAATGCACCCCAAACCGTATAAGCATGACGCCGCCGAAGGAAAACAACCAGCAGTGGATGAGATTCTGCTTTTCCCTTGGTTTTCAACGTTCTTCTCCAGCATAAAAATGGGTCTTCTCGGATGTAGAAGATGCTCCGAGAACTACAAAGTATGCACGCCTTTCCGGACGCTATATATTCTATTTGACAGAAAAGATCTAAAGCATTGCATAAAACTTACATGCATTACTTTAAAAGCAAGCAGATGTTGGGCGCTTTATTTGCTTGGTTGTTCAGGAAAGGCTCGTGGTGGCCGTCCTCAGATTGATGATGATGATGATGATGATGATGATGATGTGCAGATAAGAATAGTAGTCGATAGCTACATCCCTTTCCTGGAAGTCATTGGTTTCTGAGGCGCAAGGGACAGTGAAGTGTTTCCCTGATACCAAGATGATACAAGAGGTAGTTTCCCTTCTGAAAACTCACAGACTGGGGCGTTTTCAAACCAGGAGACAGACGCTCAGACCCTGCAAAATATGATTCTTGTCCTGATTTGTGCTGTCATAATGAATGCACTCCTCTGTGCCCTGCGCCTCTAATTTTAACAATTTTTGGCCGCTATCCTGGACGCTCCTCTTCATCCAGTGAGGCTTTCTTTCCAGTAAACATGGCAAAGGATCGTGGCCTTAGACTGCGATCTTAGAACCAATTTACCTGGGATTAAGCCCCATTGCAATCAATGGGAGCTGCTTCTGATCAGACGTGCGTGCTGGGCATCTTTTCTATTTTGCACATGTTGTTTTCAATGGGGTTTCCAGTACTTTGTACGGCGCGGGGGCTCGTGTGAGAAGGAATTAATTCTTTGAAACCACAACCCTTTAACATCCTTCTAACTTTCCCACTCTAGGAAACTAAAGCGGGCAGCGCCCTCTCTCGATCGTTCCTATAATTAAAATCGTCTACTCTTTCAGGGGACTTGCCAGGGCTAACAGCAGCAGCGGAGAAATATCAAATTCACGAGATCTTAAAGCTGTGGCGTGACCTTTAATCGACTGGCGTCCCCTTTATGAGGTTAAAAATAGCCCAAAGTGTGGCCCTGCTAGGCCCGTCTAAATAAAATAGTCAAGAGTTCTGTGATGCCTGAAAAAAGTAAGAATTTGTAGTCAAAGGTTGGTGACTGTATAAATGTCTTTAAGGTGTTGCAGGACTCTTCCTTATGAATGAAAAAGTCTCTGGCTTGTCAAAGCATTTGTCATAATAACACAATCACACACACCCCTGCACCCAGTGAGGAATAACTCCATTAATGTGCCTTCTAAGCAGCAACATCCTGTGTAGTTGTTGTTGTGTGCCTTCAAGTTGTTTCAACTCATTGTGAGGCTAAGGCGACCCTATCACGGGATTTTCTGGGGGCTGAGAGTGTATGACATGCCCAAGGTCACCCAGTGGGTTTCTATGGCTGAGTGTGGAATCAAACCATGGTTTTCGGGGTCCTAGTGGTACTCTAATGCTCAAACCACTACACCACACTGGCTCTCAAAACTGAGGCCATTTCCACACTAGATTGTTATAGTGCTATTATTCCACTTCCAACATCCTGTGGAGTCCTGGGGTTTGCAGTTTAGGGAGAGGCCTCAAAGACCCCTCCCTAAATTGCAAACCCCAGGATTCCATAGGATGTTGAAATTTGAATAATAGCACTGTAACAGTCTAGTGTGGAAATGGCCTAAGTCCCCTGGGGTTTAACTTCAAGACAAATGGGACTTGAATTGTAGCCCAAGAGCAGTTCAATGCACGTTGGGCGGATCTACTTCACTGGAGCCTTCTCCCAGGTAAATAGGCATAGGGCTTACAATCCCAAGTATGTCTCCTCAAAAGTTTGTCACTTTGTCTTCCATGTGCCTGCCTCCTGGTACATGGGTGTAGAATGCTAGCTTAACAGCAATATCTCAAGTATTGCCATAGTCAGTGTAAGTTCAGCACTTAAATGCCCACTCCTCTATCATTTTTTCAAGACCCACAAGCTTGCTATTATATGAGCAAAAGAGCATGGATTGCATACACAGACTATGGCTTTTGTTTTAGCTAGGATGTGCTTATCAAGAGCACAAAGGCACACTCAAAGGAAATCTAGGTACTAGAAGACTCAAAAGGGAGAGAGAGCGCCAAAGATCAAGTGATCTTGCCTTCTGTCCCAATATTTGTTTAAATATTTATGGTGAGTGCTGTTGCAAGAGTGCTTCTACTCCTGTTCCTGGCCTAGTGACATCTCTTGCACTGCAGTCCTAGACAATTTGGCTGCTTAATGCCACTCACTTCCATAGGGCTGAAGCATCCCTTACTTACTGCAGCAGTTAATATAATAACATCCAGGACCTATTTTGGGAGTGAGTGCCAGGCACCTGGTGATGACACAGCATAAGGAAGGATACTGGAACAAAACCAGAACAGCAGGACAGAATAGGAGAGGCTGATGTTTAATCCATGGCCTGTGCATCTAGTTACAATCTTAAGATGGGAAGAAGCTGCAGATATCTACAATTGGATCTTTCAGGTACTGCAAGGGTTTCAGGTATGTAGGACCTTTCAAGGGTTACTGGGAAATCTCTCCTGCACATCCTTGCAGCACTATGTGCTTTTGCGGGGCTTGGGAATCCTCCAGGAGAAAGGGAAAGATTAAGAAAATTAATTGTTAGTGATTTCAAAAATGTAACTCAATTGCCTTTAAGGTGGAGGGAGGCAAACTGTTAAACTGCTGTTGAATTGTTGTTTATGTTTACATTAGATGATTACAACAAAGTCTTAGCGGAAAGAAATAACTCACATACAGTCCAGATCACTAAAATTCAGTGATTTGTTGATTCTGCTGAAATGTCCTGAAGAGGGGCACATATTCATTCAGTTAGTTAAGAACATGACCAACTCACTCTCCACATTCATTTCTTTGATTATCTTCAAGCTCAAGGTCTTATTTTTCATAGAACCAAAATATTGCCTGGGATAAAAACTTGGCCTTCTGGGGATTGTTTCTGCTCCTTCAAAAAATTATTAAAATAGAAATTATTCTCTAATGATAACAATCCTTATTTGTAGTCTGCACCTGATATTGTGGGATTATTGTTTTTCCTCTCACAAAGCCAATGTGATTCTTGGTTGCATCAATAGGAGTATGGTGTCTAGATCGAGGGAGGTAATGGTACCACTCTATTCTGCATTCGTTTGGCCTCATTCGGAATACTGTGTCCAGTTCCAGGCACCTCAATTCAAGAAGGATATCCACAAGCTGGAACATGTCCAGAGGAGGCTGACCAAAATGGTGAAGGGTCTGGAAGCCATGCCCTATGAGGAACGGCTTAAGGAGCTGGCTTCTGTTTAGTCTGCAGAAGAGAAGGTTAAGAGGGGACATGATAGCCATGTTTAAATATTTGAAGGGATGTCATGTCGAGGAAGGAGTGGGCTTGTTTTCTGCTGCTCCAGAGATTAGGACAATGGATTCAAGCTGCAGGAAAGGAGATTCCTCTTGAACCTCAGGAAGAACTTCCTGACAGTCAGAGCTATCTGGCACTGGAATATGCTGCCCCGGAGTATGGTGGCATCTCCTTCTTTGGAAGTTTTTAAGCAGAGGCTGGATGGTCATCTGCTGGGAATGCTTTGATAGGTGTTCCTGCATAGCAGGGGGTTGGACTCAATGGCCCCGGGGTCTCTTCCAACTCTATAATTCTATGATTCTATGATCTTCTGTCCTCCTTCTCCTCCTGTTCTGTTCTCACACTCAGGGCCTTCCAGCACCGCACTGTTATAGTGCTATTATTCCACTTTCAACATCCTGTGGAGTTCTGAGGTTTGTAGTTTACTGAGGCCAAGGAGCTCTCTGGCTGAGAATTCTAAATGCTCCTCCCTAAACTGCAAACCCCAGGATTCCATAGAAGCTTGAAAGTGGAATAATAGCACTATAAAGTGTAGTATGGAAAGGCCCACACTTCTCTCTTCTGTTCTACCGTGAGGATCCAATCAAGTGGTTTTCCCACACTTGCTTAGAAACAGGACGTGTGCAACAACACTACTGACGCTCCAAACCCTCACTTCCTCTTTCTCCCTGTGTGGTCAGTTCCTACTTCCTTTTTCTCCAGTTGCTCCTGTCAGCATTGCTACCCTTAACCAGCCCAACTATTCTTCATTCAGGTTACCTGGAGCAGAAGCAACCAGAATAGTCTTTGTGATCTGAATACTTAAACCAAGATTGTTAGGATAGAATGAGGGAAGAGGAAGTGTTAAGAAAACAGAGCTAATTTGACTTAAATACAATTAGCTATGTATGGGTCACAAATTTCCATACTTGAGAGCCCACGTGGCATAGTGGTTTGAGCATCGGACTATAATCCTGGAGAGCAGGGTTCAGTTCCCTGCTCAGCCGTGGAAACCTTGGGTGAGTCATACACTCTTAGGTCCAGAAACCCCCCTGACAGGTTCACCTTAGGGTTGCCGTAAGTGGGAAACTACTTGAAGGAAAACAACGACAACAAAAATTTCCAAATTCCATTAAAACCGTAATGATGGATGACTTGCTTTATACGAATATTGTAAGTATTATGGGGATTAAACTTGTGAAGTGCTTTGAAATATGGGTAAAATAATTTTTAAAATTGCTACACTGTTTTAAATTAAAATACTCATATTTTTTTCTCAGTTTATATTCATCTAGGTTTTATATGAGAATGCAACCAAATTTAAACACAAACTAAATCCAATTGTTAGAGCAGACCTATTGAATCAATGGTACTTATGCAAGTATTGATTTAACAAGTCCCACTCATTCAGTGGGTCTGCTCTAGCTGGAATGAGCAACTAGGTTTAGCCCATGATATGCACATTTAATTCTGCACATCTGTTGTCTCATGCCTTATACTTAGTGATAATTGTACATAGTGACAGAGCAGTCTTCAATCATCAGTCGTCAAAATGGATTCAAATTTCTGCTTTGGCACTGAAAGGATTGAGCTGCTGGTTTCCATTTAGTGGAAAAGTTACTCTGTTATGGATTTTAGGGCCTTTCTGCACTACACTGTTATAGTGGCCTTATTCCACTTGCAACATCCTATGGAATCCTAAAGTTTGCAATTTAGGGAGGGACATTTAGAATTCTCAGCCAGAGAGCTCTCTGGCCTCAATAAACTACAAACCCCAGTATTCCACAGGAAGTTGAAAGTGGAATAATAGCATTATAACAGTATAGTGCGAAAAGGCCCTTAGTCTGAGCTTTATAGGAACTGTTCAAGGTGCTGAACCTTATTTTCAAGGAGCTATCTTACATAGCTCCTTTAAAGTTCACCCTAAAACCTGGAGTAGATTCACCTCTGTATTGACATGGAAGCCTCTAGTTGCTACTGGTTGGGAAGTCAGATCCGCCAATTGCCCTTTTTTAACTGGCTGAACTGTGACAACTTCAAAGCAGTTGAAGGATTTTAAAAGGTAATTTCAAGTGATTTTGGAGTCTGTGGGCACTCTAGGAGAGAAGTTGAGACAGAAGGGAAGTCAGATAGAATTTCTCCTGGACAGAAAAGACATGAGATACAATACCAGTGTAAAACTGTGGCTGTCATCAGTAAGGAACTGGATGAGGGCAAACAAATTGAAACTTAATCCAGACAAGACAGAGGTGCTCCTGGTTGGTTGAAAGGCTGACAGAGGAATAGGGATTCAACCTGTGTTAGATGGAGTTACACTCCTCCTGGAGACACAAGTTTGCAGTTTAGGAGTTCTCCTGGTTTCTGTGATGGCTATGACTGCTTTTGAACATTTAAAGCTTGTGTGCCAACTGTGCCTATTCTTTGAGATATTGGATCTAGCCATGGTGGTGCATGCTTTAGTTACATCTCATTTGGACTATTGTAACATACTCTACTTGGGGCTGCCTTTGAAGAGGGTTTGAAAACTTCAGTTACAGTTGGCCCTCTGCATTTGCTAGGGTGAGGGATGTAGGACCCTCACAAAAGTGGAAAAATCACAAATATCAAACTGTGTGTCTGTGAAAAGGGGGCCAAGGCATGGTGAGGAGAGTAGGCCCCAGGGTTGAAACCAGGTCAGGGAAAGGAGAGAGAAGGGATTGTCATGATGACCTTATACTTCCCCTCTCTCTCCTTCCTTGGGTTTGAGGGGCATAGGGAGAGGGTTTATCGTACTGAGAAATTGAGTGCAAGCCATCCTTAGCTGGCCAGGTGGCAGCTGGTGGAGTAGGAGTAGGACCAGAGGCACATTTTTAAAGGGTTGCACAGATTTACTGAGAGGAAAGGTTCCCCAGGAAAAGAAGTGGTGAGAGGACTCACAAATAATCAGATCCATAAAAGTCAAACCTGAAAATGTGGAGAGCTGACTGTAGTACAAAGAGCTGTAGCCAGAGTGTTAACCAAGGCAGGTTACAGGGACCATACTACTTCCCCTGTTAAAACATCTCCATTGGCTGCCAGTTTGCTTCTGGGTACAGTTCCGTGCTAGCAATAACCTACAAAAGGGGAGTAGAGGAGAGGCAAAGTCTCAGGGTGTTGAAGAGATGCTTTTATTCCTAGAAACAGCCTAATGCATTTTGGCCTAGAAATATTTAATGGCCTTCTTCAAATGAACTTTGGAGATAACGCTTTTTAGAACCTCTGCAGGCAGGTTTTAAAATTGCACTGTTGTGAAGAAGGTCATTAAATATTGTGCACTGCACTATTTCTAGGAATAAACTCATCTTTTTCAACACTCTGAGACTTTGGCCATTTCCGCACAGGCTTAAAGAAACGGTACAGTGCCCTCCAGGGAGGATGTCTGCACCTGGGAGTGGACTGGGTCAGACCTACTTAGTGTAGTTCCGCACCTCAGCTCGCTCTGGAACAACCCGAAGTGGTCGTCCAGCGTGTTTTTGAAAGACCACTTGAAACAGGTATTTCAAAAGCACGGAGCACGCCACTCCGTGCCCGCGCTCCAGTGCAGATTTGCAGGCTCGCACCAGTGCGAGCCTGCGATCTGCCGGGGGCGGGCTTTAGGCTGGCGAGCTTCAGCAGTTGTTGGAGAGCTTCGACCAACCAGAAGCCGCCATTTTCGTTCCTGGAGCAGTGCGGAGCGGTGGCCACACGCTGCTCCGGACCAGCCTGGACCCAAGCGTGGAGCCAAGAAGTCCGGTAAGTACTGGCACGGGGCGATTCCCTCGCCCCGTGCGGAAATGGCCTTTGTCTCTTCTCTACATCCCTTCTACTTGTTTTACAAGTGCTCTTTGCTTTTTGATTATCTACAAACTCCTATAGCATTCAGGTCCAGGCTATCCAAGGCAGTACCCCCCTATACTATGTGAACTGGCCTAGGTTCTGAGATTGTCAGGAGAAACCCTTTTCTCACTCTTCAAGAGAGACAGCATTCTAGGTGGCTGCCCTTAGACTCTGGAACTACCCTCCTAGGGAGGCCAGAACACTGTGTTTCTTTTTATTCCAGCAGGCTTTTAGAATGGAAAGTTTATAAAGAACAAGGTGAGGGTGCTGTACTGTTTTAGACTGAACTGTTTTAATAGTTTCTGATCTTTTAATGGAAATGGTATTTTATCTCTTTAAATGTAGTTCAATATTGTCAAAAGTTTAATTCTATTTTAACATTCACTTTTTGTATCTTTTCAGTTGCACCTGTGTTTTCACATTGTAACTGCTTTGAGTCCTGATTTTAGAAGAATGTTGGGATGCCAAGAAATATCATAACATCAACAGTAACAATGATGCTGTGATAATGCGGCTTCCCATTATCTAGACTCGGCTGAAGGGGGATGCTTCCCTCTTCAGGTAAACCAAGGGTTAATGAGGTGTTGGGATTAGGTTACATTTTTACTGTGGGTCAGCCTCACAGGTCACAGGGGGAGAATGGCCCCATCAAGGGAAGAGAGGTGAGCATCTTCGAGATGCTTCGAGATGCTTCGAAGGAGAAGTTATAAAAAATCCTTGAGAGGCCAAAAAAGGAACCTCCTGGAGATGGGATCTGTGCCAGCAGTAGGCTGCAGGCCCCAGGCCTCGCCTCCTGGTCTCATTCCTCTCCTAGACCATCTAAGCCTGTGAACCCAAATGTGAGTAACTAGAATAAGGTAGTTAGTCGCGTTAGGGCTTTTTATTATTTTGGAGGTTGGCTGATCTTAAGAATGTATCTGTTTTGTAACTACTTGTAACTTAAGCGTACCTGAGAGGGGGGAGCCTCTCATGTGTATTATTGTCTTGTTTACTTGCATGCCTTACAATAAATGCTTTTCTGTAAAACCTCTTTTTCCTCTCCATTCCCACGCCATTCTTCGGCACACGCTTAGATAGAACTTCTCTCACTCAGAAGGAGGAGGGAAAGGAAAGGTCCTTAAGCATAGAGATTGGCAATTCACTGACAGGGTCCCACTGTACAAGTATATTCAGAATTCAGTGGGTGGTGGCAGCATGCAAAATTAGTGAACGCTGGGGAATTTCCTGCTCCTTTTCAAGGGTAGAAGTGAGGCTTGGGGGCGGGGGCTGGAAGTAAACTCAGTATGACAGATGCCAAGTGAGATAAGCTTCTGTGCAAACAGAGGTGGACTCACCTGGGCTGTCAGTGAGGTCCACAACCCTATCTGGCTGAAGTTCTTGGACTTTAGGTCAGCCCATTAGACAATGCAGGCTCTTGTTCAGTTACATCAGCCAACCTGGTGACTTAACCACATCAAAAGATATATAATGCAGCACAAGCCCTAAGTAACACTGGGAGATTTTCCTTGTTTAAAAGTGGAATTGTAAAACCCATACTTTATTTTCTGGCTTTACAGATGCATCCTGAGGGGGAATTTTATGTTTTGTTTTATTAAGATATTATTTCTTTCTGTAAATTACTGTAATTCTGTATATATGACCAACATTGGGCAATAGATAAGAATTTAAAATCTTTATTTAAAACAAAAGTAAATTAAAGGTCTAGATCCAAAGCACTACTTCTGAGAAGACATTATATGTATATTTATTTATTTATTTTATTCTGTTTATATGCTACCTTTCTTCAGGTGTGGGACCCAAGGTGACTCAGAACCAATAATGCAAAATCAATGAAAAGTATAATAAAATTAAAACCCAATTAAAAGATCACCGTTTTTAAAAACATAAATTAAACAATATAAAACCATTAAAAACATGTAAAAGTTAAAACTACATGATGTACCTACTGTCCTGAGAAGGTTCCCTGAAAGCAATTATTAATTAGAAGCCTGTTTAAACAAGAAGGCCTTTGCTTGCTAGACATTCAAGTCAGGGAGTTTATACTAGGGATGGGCCAACCGAGTCCTTGAATCCTCAAATCCTGGGTAAGAATTCAAGATTCACGAATCCGAATCCCTGTGCCAAAATAGGCAAACTGAATCTTTCGACTCCGCCAACTAAATAGATTGTTGGAGACCGGGACACCTGAAAACCTGGGAGACCATACATACAAGGGAAGATAGTAAGTAGGTGAGGTTTTCCCTTGGGGTAATAATGGCCTTTGCTAACAATTTCACAAATTACATCTACGGTTGTATTCTAAGATATTTAAATTTAACATTTCATGTTGAAGTTCAGTACTTGACTGGAAGCTACAGGCTTGAGATTTCAAGGACAGCTGAAACATTCCTTTGCATAGCTCCCTTGCAAACCTCTTTCAGACACAATTCTGGGGTTTGCAGTTTTACAAGGTGTCACAGCCTTCTCTGAGAAAGTGTACTGGTGCATCATCAGACTACAAACCCGAGGATGCCAGAAGGAGCTATGCAAAGAAAAGCCAGTTTTGACTTGGATTATCTCTCTACTGTAGTATGTGGCTCTGCTTACACAGGCAGAAAAATGTGGGATTAATCCACATTTTCTTGCCCGTGTAGAAAGGGCCTTCATGTCATTTTCAATCTGGGGAAATCCTGAGGCAAAACTATGACCATTGTCCTGGCCAGATTTCTTCAGAGGGAGGTTTGCCTTTGCCTAGGCTTTTGCTAGGGCTGAGAGAGTGTGTCTTGCCCAACATTATCCTTCTTTCCCTTGCTTTTTAAACTTTTTTTTGGAAAAGGATTTGGAAGATTTGAGATTGGTGAGATTTGTGGATTCCTAGAACCTTCTAGGGATTGAGATCCGGATTCAGTCGAAGCACCCCTCCCTGGGAGTAGAAATATGTTAAATAACTAAATAATTTGTTGTCTGTTCTCAAATTGCACACACAACCTAGTTACTCCACTGGTTTGACCCTATTCCAAAGGCTAGGCTTTCAACAGACTCCTCGGAAATTTTAACATCCAAAATATCAAAACTGCAGCCCCATCATCACTTGCATTTGAAAGTTCAGGTGTGTGCACGCAGAGGTTGTTGATACACCCCCAAACCTTTGAGCCTACAAAATGAGTTGTTTCTTAATTTCATGAGACTGGACAGGGTCCCAGAACTTGGGAAAGTGATGTTTTGGACTGCAACTCACAGAATTCTCCAGCCAGGATAGCTGCTGAAGGATTCTGGTCTCAAAACGGGATCGTTTCCAAAATCCTTTAAAAGTCATTGCCTTAAAAATATATTTAAAAGTCACTTTCCCAAGCCCTGCTGGGATTTCAGATTGCTGAACTGCGCTGGATCAAACGTCTCCAGACTTTCTTATCTAGCAAGGGGCTGTCCAGCAGCGTAATCTCCCCTCCTCCTTTTCTCTTTTTCCTTTTTCAAAAGCTATCCATTGAATCACAGCTGTGAAGTATACTCCTGCCTGCCAGGGTCATCCTGAAGATTTATGACACTCCCTGAAAGACTTGGGGTCTATAAAGCTATGAATGGATTACACTAATAACATTGATCATATATTTTTCAATTGAGATAACTTTTTTTAAGGACATAGTGAGTAATAGAACACACCAGAATGAGGACTACTTACTCAGAATGCTGCAATAAATATTGCTGAGGTACCTTGTATTGCAGAGCTGTGTGCATTAGATGACTGGATCAGTGAAGGGGACTAGGGAAAAGTCATATATCTATCTGTTTTAGGGTGGAAAAGTCTTGCTCATCATGGTTTACAGGTCTGACACTCTGTAACGTTGCATGTGGCTTTATAATATTTATTTAATATTTATTAAGTGATGAATAAAGGAGAAAGATTTCCCATCATGGCTGTATTTTCAATAATTCCTCCTCCTTTCATTCTTTGGCCACTGCTTACAGGGAGCAATCCAGACTTAATTAATCATGAGAAGTGATGCAATCTTAACTCAAAAATGCACTAGCTGGAGCAATTAGAATTAAATGCAAGTCCCTTCTGCTGGCAGAATTGGACTACTTTTGGTAGGGCCCTCTTCTAACAATTGAGCTCAGAGATTTGCCTGCAGAGCAATCTGTCAGCAGAAATGCTCTTCTGGCTAAGGCCTGTGAGCAAGAGTGCCCCCACCCAAAAAAAAAGGAAGGTGGCAGAAAAAGGTCAGGACAAATCTCCTTCAGCCCAGGGACATACCAATACTCTCAGTCAGCTGCTACCTTATCAACGTTGGTTGTGTGTTGGATTTAAACTGGCCTAGCATTGTGGCTAGTTAAATCTGTATCTTAAGTAAGTATGTAAAGGTAAAAAACTTGGAAAAGCTTCTTGCTTGGACTACAGCTCCCAACGTCACCACTCAGCTGCTGATGCAGGTTTCTAGGAGCTGTAGCCCAACAAGGTCTTTAAAACAGACCAGTAACACAAGGAAAAGAGCAAAAGGATGGTAATATGGAGATAACATGATTTCCATTTATTTCATACGATGATAATGAACTGAAGATGAAAGAAAATATGTCCACGTGTCTCATGGCCCCCCAGAAGACTTGATCTACTTTTAACTTTCAACTAGATTTTTAAAAAAGTGCAGAATTTTCATATTTTTAAAGATATTTTCTGCAATGACGAACTGTATGCTTTCCATTTGTAGTTTGTTACTAGTAACCTAGATGAGAATTCTTGTGTTTGTTGTGTACATTTTAATTATAAACAAATATTTTAAATATTTAAAATATAAAATATAAATATAAATAAAAAAATATGTACAATATAAAAAATTTATATTAAATATTTAAATATTTAAACAAATATTTTAAAAATAAATGCTTTACTTAAAAAAAATAAATGCTTTACTTAAAAAAAAACCCTTCAGGACACATTATAGAATCTTCCTCATCATCCTCTTACTTTGTTAGGCACATATTGTGTCAGGTGCAAAACCTGGAAAAGGAAGTCCTTTTGGGTTGCCTACAAAAAGAACCTGTGAAGAAAGAATGTGGGCAAGTCTGGTTATACCCAGCTAACAACAGCTCAGGGAATGCTGTGAAAGGGTACCTATGAGGGGAGGCAGGGGAAGAATACAGACTAGAGACTTATCTGCTATGAAGTCAGATAGGGAAAAGATGGAATAGAGTTAGAGCAGTGAAAGGGAGGATGAAGATCTGAATTTTTGGGACCTGGGCATGTGGAAAGAGTCCAGGGAATTCATGTTTATCTTCATTTCTTCTACAGGAAATTCTTACTGGTTTTAATTTCTACAGCTGTGTCTGGCTGTTTTTGTGTGAGAGATGAAAGGAAAAACTGGGCACACTTGAATCACACTGAATCTGCAGCCATCTTGAGGCCAAATTCATAGAATCATAGAATCAGAAGATACTAAAAGGGCCATCAAATCCAACCCATCAGATGGCCATCCAGCCTTTGTTTAAAAACCCTCGGAGAAGGAGACTCCACTATTCTCTGGAATCTTGAAATGGAAGAAGAAGAAAGGAATCAGGAAAGGATCCTAAAGGTAAAAGTGCAAGGTGAGTCACAGGAGCCCAAAGGTTGGAACTAGGGGACCAACCTGATTAGGGGGTCCATAACAGGTTCCAGCTACCAGATTCCCCCAGGGAAAGGTTACGTGTACTCCCAGCCCCTCACCAGGTACTGATGGAAAGTCACTTAGAACATGTAGGACTGTTACATTCCATGAAAACAAATAACCTCCTATGATAGTGACAACTATGTTCCATTCCATTGCTAATGGGGTTTTATTATGATTAACTTTCCCTGCATTATACTGTACTGTACAAATGATCTGAAAAAAATGACTTTTGTTTAGAGAAATGCATTTGCATGGCAGAAATCCAGGATGAAACTGACAGAAGGGCAAAAAAATTCATGACATGTATATTATTATTATTATTATTATTATTATTATTATTATTATTATTATTTAGCTTTTATGCAGTCAGGATTGGCTTAAGACATATGCAGCTATCATACTTTCCATATTTAAAGAATACTCAGAATCCTGCTAAATCATTAATCATTAAGTCAGTTATATCTACTAATATCATTCCATCATTTGTAGATGGTACTTCTTATCCAACTAAGTGTTTATCAAAACTGTATTGGATTGGATTTTGAATTTAATTGGATTTTAACAATTATTTTATTACAACTTCAATCCAGAATTAATGAGCTAATGTTCACATGGATCAATTGTGTAAATGTGATGTTTCGGATAGCTTTTTCTCATGCTTGAGAGTGCCTGTTTGGTTTCTTGTACTGCGGTGGGATTTCTGTATTAAACCCACCCTGACTGAAAGCTATCTGTATAGGCTAGTTTGAAGAAGGATATCAAGAAAGCTGGAAGGTTACACAAATAAGAAATGTTGCATGGGTTAGTTTTATGACAAGTCAGAAATGTTCCTGGAGTGAGTCTGTTATTTTTAACTATATTACATCCACGGATTGAATAGGACATGTTAGGTCAACACTTACATAAGTTCTGTGGATTCAATGGGCCTCCTCTTGTTAAGGTTAACTAGTAGATTTGTACCCTGGAGTTTGGGAAAAGAAGACCAAGGGGGATAGAGAAGCCCACCTATTCTTTTTTTTTTTTTCTCCTTCCATCTCAGGATTCCAGAGAACATAAGAAGCAGAAGGAAGAGTGGGTTTGCAGAGACTTGAGCTACTTCTCAGCACCTTCAGTAGAGAGGGATCCTAGGCCATGCCAGGAGAGGTAAAGTTTGTTGATTTACTTAATTAGATTGCAATTTGAATGGTTTGATTCTGTATGTTTCTACACACACACACACACACACACACACACACACAACTAGGCAGAGCACATTGTTTATTTCGTAAGTTATCTATGCCCAATATAAATGAATAAATAGATGCATATATACATGCAATCGTCCAACTGTCTCTTTCCATTTAGGAATTTGTAACGCCACATGGCACAGCAGTGCCCTCAGCTGGCTAACAATAATATCTATATCTATATCTATATCTCTCAAAATTTATAATTTTAGCACAGAGAATTTTAGATTTTATTGTTGCTGCCATTGTTATTATTGTTGTAGTAACAGGAGATGGAGAGAGAGAGAGGAAAAAAACCATATTAAAACATAAGTTAACTCCAACTTATGGTGACCTTACAGATTTTTTTGTCAAAATTTACTCAGAGGATGTTTGCTGCTGCCTTCCTTGAGGCTGAGGGAGTGTGATGTGCCCAAGTTTACCCAATGAATTTCCACAGCTGAGTGAGGATATGAAACCCGATCTCCTGCAATGTTAGCTCATTACTCAAGCCACTACATCACAAAGTCCTAAATCCAGCTGCTACTTTCAACTAGAGGATTATATAAGCTAAGATTTTACGTTCCGTAATTGGTCCACTGGGTTACATTGGTTTGGACTAAAAAAATTGGATTTAGGCCAAATATTTAATCTTATAATTCCAACCTTAAAATAATAAAATGAGTTCAGGGCAGCATGGCCAAGCTGAAAGAGTCATAAATATGGACCTTTCCTCTGCACTTCCTGCTTGTGCTAAGAACAAGCTGTTTATCAAACATATCTTGAGAAAGCCTTTTGTAAGAAGAATGTACATACTAAGAAACCATTGATCTTTCCCCCATCAGCTTAACTACAGAAGGAACCTCCTCCAAGGATTTATTAATGCATAGGTCCTCTCTTGTGGGAGGAAGTGACTGTAGATTATATCTAGCCAGTTGGCTCTTTACTAGGTTTGAACAGAAGCATGAATCACAGTTAATTAACCACTTAATCTGGAAGTTAATAACAGTTTAGGCACACCACACTGCTTCATTCATGGGCCAGGATCCAAGGGTGTACATACATCTACTGAGAGAAGCAGCTGTGTCAGCAGAATCCAAAACAGGCAGCTCTTCCACCATGCAGAGCCCTTCCATACCCTTAGTAACTATTTTAGAGGAGTTGAAACCTTCCTAGGGCACAATGTTGGGTGGCACAGAATGCTAGAGAGGGAGACGGAGAAGGAGAAAGCCCTGTAAAAGGTACACATTGAACCACTGTCTAGCTATGGGAGCCACCATCTCCCAGTTTCATAGAATCATAGAATCATAGAGTTGGAAGAGACCACAGGGGCCATTGAGTCCAACCCCCTGCCATGCAGGAACACACATCAAAGCATTCCCAACAGATGGCCATCCAGCCTCTGCTTAAAAATCTCCAAAGAAGGAGACTCCAACACACTCCGAGGCAGCATACTCCAATGCTGGACAGCTCTGACTGTCAGGAAGTTCTTCCTGAGGTTCAGGTGGAATCTCCTTTCCTTCAGCTTGAATCCATTGCTCCTTATCCTAGTCTCTGGAGCAGTGGAAAACAAGTTTCAGCAGATGTATACCATTTTCTTTATTTTTTTATATTCCACTTTTCTCCCAAAGTGGAGTTCGAAGTGACTTACGATATATGTTAAAACAGCTAAAACAATACATAATACTAAAGTTAAAGCAGCATTAAACAAACAACCCAATTCAAGCATGACTTCTAAAACATTGCTTTAAAAAGAATCAAAACACATAAAATGCTTTGTGCATTAAAATAGCAGCCACCGATTGCACTTCCTTCTGCACTACCCTGATTAAGGCCAAAAGTCAGTTTAAATAGGCCCATCCTGACTATGTCTCCTGAGAATATAATGACAGAATGAGAAGACTGTTTTATCTGCACAACTGTAATGCTATGTATAAGGGCACAATGCATCTGGAGAATGCCAGATATAAAACATTGACAACATGCAACCACATGCAATTCTGGGGAAGTACTGAATGAAAAACGATGAACTTGTAGCTCTACTTACTGAACAATCTACTAACTTCTCCCTGTTCTTATATATTTTAAATGCAAGTTTGGGTACTGACTTATATAAAACCTTATACAACTTGGGGGCTAGCTACCCAAAAGAGTATATTCTCTCATACATGTTTGCCCAGGACTTGACATTTTTGAGAGATGCCCTTCTTTCAGTTCTACCATTTTCATAAAGCAGGTCTGGTGGGAACACAAAGTAGGACCTTCTTGGTGGCTGTTTCTAGACTTTGGGACTCTCTTCTCTGTGGAGAATAAAATGGAGCCCTCCTTCCATTTCTTCTGTTGGTAGGGAAAGACCTTTGTATTCCAACAGGCATTGGGAAATTGGCTGTTCTGAAGGGATGGCTTTACTGAGTTGTACTGTTTACAAACCTACTTTTTATTTTTAACTAGCGTATATACCCAGCGTTGCCTGGGATTTTATTTTCTCATAAGTAATACTTGTTAGAAATACCTTAAGGTAGCTTTATAATTTTTGGACAGGCTCCGTAAGAAAGGATGAAAAGTATTAGTTACAACTTTTTTTCTTTTTTTGTAATATTATTACTAACTAAATAAGGCAATTTTTTTCCTCTTAAGAACTCATCAGTCTTTTCTGTATCTGTAAGTTTTCCCCAGATTACCCAATCCAATCAGTATCCAGAGTTATTAATATACAGAGTTTGCGTTCCTGAGGGAATACACCACTCTCCTCCTTGCTACTAGGGCTCGTCTCCATAGCAATTGGCCTCTTAAAGACAGGCACATTTGACTGAGGCCCAAGAGCTCTCTTGCTGAGAATTCTAAAGGCCTCTCCCTAAACTGCAAACCCCAGGATTCCATAGAATCTTCTCAGGCAGCCAATCACATGAGGTCTTCTCTGCCTGACACAAACAAACAGACAAACTTTGACTTTTATATATTAGATGAATATTTTAAATTGTGCTTTATGTTATTCATCATTTAATTAATAACCTTTTATTTGTTTTTATTTGTACTTAATTTGTAAAAGCTTCTTTGAGCACCAGTTGTGAGGGGAAAGGCAGAATATAAATAAAGCAAAAAATGACAATGACCAAAAACATACATACATTTATTTATTTATTTATTTATTTATTTATTTATTATTTTGCTCTTACAACAATGAGAACTAAAGACTCAATATAGTAAGTGATATGCTTTGAATTCTGAAGCCGCCACCTGATTTTGTGCTAGCAAGAGAACTGTTATGCGTTTAATTACTTTCAACTACTTTTTTCATTCTGTTTTAGCCTTGGATAATATCTGGTGCTTTCATTAGCCTTTTTATTCAGTTCTCCTGTCAGGCATCTTAAGTCCCATTTTTGGAAGAAAGGGAAGATTTAAAATACACAGATTAAGTAAGCAAGTAAATACCCTATATTAAGAGAGAAATATAGCCACATAGGCTACTGGGACTGTGAGTAGGAAAAAGAAGATATATGATATATAATGCTTAGGTTGTGAAATGCCAAGTACTTTTCATATGATAGTGAACTTTCTTACTTTCTATTGAAATCAATTAGAGCTAAAACATGAAACTTTTCAAGTCTTGCCCTTTAAGTCCCTTTCTATTGGAAGAAGGTGCTGGAGCATTTTACAGGAATGGCTGGAGTATTAAAAATAAGAATTGGTATAATCCATAGTCAACCACCTGTATAGGCAGGACTCAGACAAATATGGATTATTCACAAGTAAACCAGTAAGAAGAAAATAGAAGCAATATGTGTGTGAACAGCAGCTAAATTATCTACAGTTTTAAGAGTTCCTAAATAATCATTGATTTCAAAGTGGTTATGGTCCATTGAGTCAAAAATCAGTTTCTTAAAAAGGTTCTCATATCTGATTTATGTCACAGACACTAGCAATGCCAAAGTCACTGTTAATCTTTAGATTAAAGGAAACCGCCTGGATAAATGGAAACAGGGGCACCAAGGACTGTATGGTGGGGGGGGGGAGAGCAGGGAGGGAAAATGATGCCAATACTGTACACTTTCCACACTACAATGTCAGCAGTTACAAACCTAAACAAGTAGCAGATACATTCTACATTCACTCATTGTTACTGCATCAGTCTCGATTAAATGAGGGTTGGGAGTAAGTTATGAAGGAGCACTTCACACACTAGTACACTTTCAGCACCATGGACAGTGATCAGATCACTGGTAATCTGTGAGGGGAACAGCCATTTCCTCCAAGCACACGTGTTAGAGATTGGTCCAGTATTTATCACTCATGGTTATAATTGTTTTTCTTCTTTCCTGGAAGCTTGCCAGGGACTGGCAGACAGTGGTTCATGGACCAGAAGTGGTTCATGGACCAACAGCATGGGTAGTATTGATCTAGGAACCATATTTTTTAAAAAGATGTCCTAGATACATCCAATAAGCAAAGTTAAGAGCTTGAATAGCTACTTTTAAATGTAGTTTGTTGCATGTGTGGTTCCAAGGACTTTCCATAAAGGTAGTTAGTTACTCTTATAGTTACTACCTGAAAAGTATTTCTTTAGTTTCCCATTTCTCACAAGTAGCTAATTGGTTGGCTTTAGTTGCTTCTAAAAGCCATCTGAAGACAGCAGCATGAAGCAAAATGTAACTCAACACTTGGACCACATGATATTCCTCCAGTACAATTACATGATGCCACACCATATCGCTATAAAAAAATAAATTTATCATTGTAATGTAATGTCGTTACTCTTCCATTACCTGGAAAATGAAACTAATTACAAGTAACATTTTATACATAACTAGTTGTTCCAAGCTCTGGCAAAGATCTCCAGCCAAAAGACAAATGGCAATGTCTGGTTTACATGACATACTGCATATATTATCTATGTGAAAATCAAAGGATTCTTTGCATGTAGAGTAAAGGGCAATACAAGAAAAACAGCAACACATCTCAGAGAATTTTTAAAGATCACACCTGGTTGATCTTATCAATAAAAGTCAGAATATTCTGAGTTGGAGAATCTAGTCTACTGTTTGTTCCTCCGTGTGAGAAGTATTAAATTGTTTCTGTCACTTCAGGGCAAAAACAAAGAATTAGAAATATGTCAAGATTATAAATCTCCACAGGGATATAATTACACTTTGCAGATCAGGGGATAAATTTTAAGAGTACAGACTTAAATAAGATGTGGTGGTTGATTGTGCCTTCAGAAATGCTTCCCCAAAGTTCAAAAGAATTACTGCTCTGCTTGACTCCATATCAGAGAATTTGATCAGATGGCATGGAAATTATATTTCTGCCTAAAAGGGTTGCCTCATGTCCCTGTTAGTTTTGCTTTAGCCTTCTTGGAGCATATCAAAACAGATACAGCATATGAAATACTGAGGAAATGGAAAATACATTGGCAATATTAATTGTTTCATAAATACTGTCAGGTAAGATATGCTGTTTTATTTCCTTTTTAAAACCTTATTATTGAAAAACCAATAACTTGCCATTTGCTTGTACTTTTCTAGGCATACAGACCAGATATACTGCAGAAAGTAAAGCTAATAAAAGGCTAGAGTCTTCTTTTCATTTCACTTTCAGACACAGCCTTGTTTTCAAAAAGAACACCATCATTTACCTTTAAAATATTAGTGTGCTTTTTAAAAAGGCAGCAGGGTACAATACCAAAAAGTTACAAAAACACTCTGCTATAATAAAAAGAACTGGGCATATTGGGCAAATGTCATATTAATGTGTTTTTAAATGTTACATTTACTTTGTAACCAGTTAGTAATAGTTCACCCCAACAAGACACAAGTGACTGAACATGACTGAACTATTGGTGGTAGGTTAGATATCTTTAGAGGTCTGCTCTTATATCAAGCTTATGGAAGGAGGAATTATATGCCTGTATAGCTGTATGCTTCCTTTCTCCCAGAGTGGGACCCAAAGCGTCTCCTAGAGAGAGTCAATTACAAACCTCTACAATATAATTTAAAAATAGTTAAAATCACCACAGAAAGCAGCATAAATTCATTTAAAAAATTAAAAGATCCCAATAAGAAGGTTTCCTCTTACACATTAAAACCTCGCTTAAACAAAAAAGTCTTTGCGTACCAGCAAAAGGAAAGCAGGGTGGGGGCAGTCTAGTTAGAGCTCTCTGCTAGAGAACACTAGTAGTTCAGGAGAGTGTACTGGAATCCCATAGCTAAAAAATGTCAGCAACTCAACAAATGACAAATCCCAGGATTCTGTAAGACAGAGCTATGACAATTAACATGATATCAAAATGGTATAACAATGGAAGGCAAATGTACTCTTGTACTTTGTTGGCACAATCATGTATAGTCAGCAAGAAC
Source organism: Cyclura pinguis (assembly GCA_030412105.1). Lineage (NCBI taxonomy): Eukaryota > Metazoa > Chordata > Lepidosauria > Squamata > Iguanidae > Cyclura > Cyclura pinguis. Next base: position 80,050,393 of record CM059601.1, on the reverse strand, counting down.
TAGAGTTCCTACTTTTAGCATTAAATGGTCTACTTTTCTCTTGATTTCATGTTCACAAGCAAAGGAAATTAAACGCTATCACTAGTTGGTTTATTCTGTACTGTGATCCTGACCTTGATCTGATGGCACAGACACTAGAAGCAACTGTCGTGGAACAACCCTCATATGATCTAGCAGAGTGTTTCCTATATTCAGGTATCGTAGTAGGTCTGTTCTCAGTTACAAATTAATAATCAGCAACAATTATAGAATCCTGGGACTAATCTGGTACACATGCTGAAAATCCTATTAGAGATATCAAGCCTCTGTCCCCAACCCTCTATCTCGTAGTTCTATGGAAGGAAACAAAATCAGTTTAAATCTCCAAGTCACGGCCATAGAACTCTGCTCCTTGTTGGGACTAAACATAGGATTATGTTCCAGTCCTGTGCATAACTAGTTAAGAAAAAGTCCCACTGAGGCAAATGAAATTTACTTCTGAATAAGATTGCATATATAAGGCTACATGCTTATTTATTGCAAAATATAGACTTTTTAAAAAATCCAGCTGTGTGATTATTCAAGCATTTTGGCAAAACAAAACACCACCACTCCATCACCCCAAAATAACATTCCCAGCATCTAAGGTACACACAATGATCCACTAAGAAAAAAGAGGTTGCGTTGTTATACTGACTGGTGTTAGAGATGACATGGGTACAAGGGATGGGAAGAATCATGATGCAACCTGTAGTATATTGCAACTGTAAAGATTGGTTGATATACCAAATCCAGGAAACAAGAGAGGATATCCACTACTAAAACTTTCTTCAAGAACTTTAGGGATCATCCCAATAGAAGAGCACAGGAAGCGCTCCTGCCAGGGCATGATGTCTAGACCTAAAAGTCTAGTTCACTACTGATGAAAAAAAGGATATCAAAGAACTGCTAAGAATGTCACAGACTCTATGGGAAGACAGACTAAACACCTTGGGGTTATTGTCATACAAACTGTGCTGCATTTTTTTTTAAAAAAAACAACATACTGCATTGCAATAATATATTTCCACACCTCTAATTTCAAAATTTGTTGTTGCTATCTGTTTTCAAGTTATCTTCGGCTTATTCAAGCCTGTCAACAAGAGATTTCTGAGCTCCCGTGTCATGAACTGCCCTGCTCAGGTCTTGCAAACTCAGGGCCATGATTTCCATTGTTGAAACAATCCATCTGCCATGTAGACCATTTCTGCACTGAGCTGTTATAGTGCTATTATTTCACTTTCAACATCCTATGGAATCCTGGGGTTTGCAGTTTAGGGAGGGGCATTTAGAATTCTCAGCCAGAGAGCTCTTGGGCCTCAGTACACTATGAACCCCAGAATTTCACAGGATGTTGAAAGTGGAATAACAGCACTATAACAGTGTATTGCGGAAATCGCCGTTGTCGTCATCTTCTCCTACTGCCCTCCACTTTACTGCTTATTTTCCTTCTGTCCCCGCCAATGAATCATGTAATCCCATAACATGTCCAAAATATAATAGTCTCTCTTTAGGCTTATTGTAACATAGCCTGCCTCATAATATTCTTTAAAACCTCAGTTGAAAAAAACCCACTTCTAATCACATCAATTGTCCCTGTTTTCCGAGGCCCTGGTTGGTGAGGTGCGGGGGGGGGGTGGAGAATCGTACTAAAGCTCTGAAGGCATAGACCCAACACCTGCAGAGTTCAACTCAGCAGCTGTGGGAAGAGTAGTGGCAAGAGTGGATTAGTTAAACCTGTGACAGTGGATCCACTGGCCACTATTGGGTAGGTGAAAACTTGAGACAAAGCCTATTTAGCGATTGTATCTTGATTGTGGAATTTCCTTCCAAGAGGAGGGTTTCTCCTTCAGTGTGCCTTAGGTGGGAAGTAAAGACATTTTCACTCTAATGGGCTTCTAATATACTTCAGTTTTACAGAATCATAGTTTTATTCATCTGTTTTATCTTAGCTTTGAATCCTCTTTTCATAGAATCATAGAATCATAGAAATGTAGAGTTGGAAGAGACCACACGGGCCTTCCAGTCCAACCCCCTGCCATGCAGGAACACCCTCAAAGCACTCCCTACAGATGGCCATCCAGCTTCTGCTTGAAAACCTCCAAAGAAGGAGACTCCACCACACTCCGAGGCAGCATATTCCACTGCCGGACAGCCCTGACTGTCAGGAAGTTCTTCCTGAGGTTCAGGTGGAATCTCCTTTCCTGCAGCTTGAATCCATTGCCCCTTGTCCTGGTCTCTGGAGCAGCAGAAAACAAGCCCTCTCCCTCCTCTACATGGCATCCCTTCAAATATTTAAACATGGCTATCATGTCCCCTCTTAACCTTCTCTTCTGCAGACTAAACATACTCAGCTCTCTAAGTCTATCCTCATAGGGCATGGCTTCCAGACCTCTCACCATTTTGGTCGCCCTCCTCTGGACCTGCTCCAGCTTGACCATGTCCTTCTTGAATTGGGGTGCCCAAAACTGGACACAGTATTCAAGATGAGGTCTAACCAAAGCAGAATAGAGTGGTACCAGTACCTCCCTCGATCTGGACACCATACTCCTATTGATGCAGCCGGGAATTGCATTGGCTTTCTTGGCTGCCGCATCACACTACTGACTCATGTTCAGCTTGTGGTCTATTAAGACTCCTAGATCCCTTTCACACGTACTGCTATCCAGCCAATTGCATTGGTATTGGTAATTCAATTGCATTGGTATTGGTGTAACATAGCCTTGAGGGCTTCTTTTGAAGAGCTGGAAGTGGGTACAAGAACCTTCTGTAAATAAAATCAGAAATAGCTAACCAAGACTCCAGTCTTAGACATGCTAACAACAGAATATACTTCATGGAACTTGGTGGGAGTTGACCAAAGATACTGGGGATCATGCTTTGCTTCGTATAAACCTGTGCTATAGATGCTTGCCTTTTTCCGTGTCAGCCTGCTTCTTTGATATGTAAGCCTTCTCTGCTTGCAGTATGTACTTGCCCTTTATCATCACACAGCGGCCACCATTTTAAATGTGCTCCATTACATCTTCCATGGCAGCAGATTGTTATGTCACTGGGCATGATTACAAGTCAGTGTGTGTCAAAGGCTTATGAGACAGTATGTGTCACAATTACTCCCCTCTCTCCATGAGCGTAGATAGGCTATGGACAGAGATATTGCTTATGCAAATAGAATTATTCTCACTAATGATCAACATCATGAGAAAGGATATTGCAATGAAGCTAAGCTTCATTTTTAAAATGTTGCCTAAGTACTAGAGATCTTCCCAATGCTCATTTTCCCCTTTAAACTCTGTCATTTGTACAGCCTATTAACCTTTAACTTTATGACTCTCTGAACATGAAATACTGGAAGCATTTAAGCCTGAGAATACTGGAGCCATGCCTTCTTACTTGGCAAAGGAGATGAAGCACATTCTTTTAAATCAGTCATTTTTAAATCTCTCTCTCCCCCCCCCCCAACTATCTAAAGCACACACATCATACGTGAGGTTATTTTTTAAACTTCCATACAGGCATTATTTATAATAAATTTTGCACCAAATCAAGCCTTTCTCCAGTATATTTAAGTTGATAATCTCCATTTCCATTACAATTAACCATTCCCCACTGTTCTCCTGTAGCCTTATAAATATTAAATACAGTACAACCTTACTTATCTGAATTGCCTGGGGGAGGTTAGAAAAACAATAAACAGAAGTTTGAATAAACAAGAGTTCTACTCATGCATGGTGACACTGACCTTGAGTTATATTGAGGACTCACTGTGAATTTGAAAAAAAAAGAGAGAACTGGGATTACTAGAGTCATAATACTGCAGTGTTTTTCTTACTGGCAGATCCAGCTTATTAGGAGGATTTCCAACACTAATTGGATTGATGGTGGATAGTATTGCTGGAGTTTTCCAAAGAAGAAACAAAGTTTAACTTCACGAATTCCAGGGGAGAGACTACAAAGTATTTTGGCTTAAAAACAAAACAAAACACCCTAAACTGGCATATGTATGTTTGCTTTCAGTATGGATAGGTGTTGCAATGAGTGGCATGCTATCAGAGACTCACCCCATCTTCATATTCATCATGTCATAGCACTTGAAGAACTTCCTGTCTGAACAACAGATTCCAGAAGTTGTATCTCCCAGAAGTAAAATTTTCAGGCTCTGATACATAACATCAAAAATCAAGGTGAAGTAACCAGTTTTGACTACTATTTGGTTCTGCTTGCAGAAATATCAACAAGAGTTTGGTAGCACTGAAATAGACATTGAACAGCAACCCATGCTTGAACTCTCACTAGAAAGCAAAATGATGAGACTGAAGCTACCATAATTTGGACAGTGGGGCCCTTTTCGCATGGCATTTGCTATGCGAAAGGGCCCCTTGAGCATCGCGCGAATGTGAGGAGCGGTCCACACGACGCACTGACAATTGCGCGATGCTCCAGGGTCTGGCAGGCGCTACTTGCGCACTTTTTCATTTTCAGCTTTGAGCATAAAATGGTGTGTGATCACGCATTGCTCTGGGGCCCTGCACACACTTGCCATGCATGCAGAGCTCCGGAGTGTGGCGCTCGTGCTTTCTGCCCCAGTGCAGCCTGGGAAACTCCCAGGCTGCACTGTGGAAGGAAGAGGCAGGGCTCTCGCGTGAGCGGGCAGCAGCTGCAGAGCTGAAGTAACGAGGACATGAGAGCCTCTCGCTGCAGACTGCTCGCGTGATCCCCACACCCCAGCTCCATGAAAAGGTGCGTTGCAGAAAGGGCCTGACTCAACGGAAAAAGATATAAAGCTTGGTAAAATAGAAAGCAGCAGGAAAAGAGGAAGACCACATCACAGATGAATTGATTCAATTAAGGAAGCCACAGACATAAGTCTGAGAGACCTGAGCTGGGCTGTTGATGATCAGGGGAGCATCTGACGACTGGCATAATTAGCTGCCATGTGTGATTGAAGTATTTGTCCTTACCCAGTATAGAAACTTTAATGTTTCACCTCTTGCCCTCCCAGTTTTAATTGTATTCCTTGTTGCTTAACATGCAGTGCGCAGTATGCGTGGGTTGCAATAAAGTAATGACAGTTATGCTGTGATGTCAACTCAGTTGCTGAATTTCTCTTTGTTTTGATTTCTACACATTTTCATGTTACAGAATCCAGGACAGGCAAATAATTCACATGCTGTCTTCCAGAAAAGAGGATCCATATTGGCCCGCACTCATGTATTAAAAGTGTTATGGTCAATTTCAGGGTAATCCCCATAGCTGTACTATAAAGGAAATACCAAAAATATAAAATAAAATAGGCAGCCAGAATGATTCATATCAACAAACCAGTTCTAACAGTTTACATCTCCAGTAGGATCAGGCCTTTTGCAAAGTGGATGAGTTTTAATTGACCAAGCAATCACAGCATACTTTACCTAACAGGAGTAGCTTACAACGAGGGGTAGGTGGAGAGTCCTAATGAATCAGAGGACTGTACCCCATTTGTTTTCAGTCCTCTGGACTTTCCTCCCCAGGCCACATGCTGCCGTTTTTGTAGAAGTGAAAATGTTTATCTTGACACTTCTGGCTTTTATTCTTTCCTTCTTGCTTGCTTTTTCAGAGTGTGTGTGGGGGGGGGCATTGATTAAACACACCATCATACTTCTCACAGGCCTTTGGAGGTGCAGTTTTGTCTTTTCTGTGTCATTTTTTAAAAATCAATTTCAGAGCTCCCTTGTTTCAGGAAGGCCAAAATTCCCACCATTTCCCCCACTCTCTTGCAGGCCTTAGGATTTCCACTCTGGCTTACAATAATACATTGTAGCTGAGAAAATCCATTCTCCCCTTTCCCCATTCTTGTGAGGACTGCAGCTAAATTCAAAGGGAATAGGAAAGCCTGAGGGAAGTAACAGATGATATCATTGACACTGCAAGACCTGGCTCTGTTAAACCGGCTCCTCTTAATCTATCTAATGTGGTGGACTGGCAGCGCGTTCCCCCAGTGTGCTTGTGATCAGACTTGTACTTAGGCTTGTTGACTGAAACTGTTTCTTTCTGGGAAACTTGCTGCAAACTGGCAGCCACAAGATCGCAGACTGGCAGTGGTCCACAGGCAACTACCTTGAGCAGACCTACATTATATACCTGTATAAGACCTGCTGGATCAGAAACTGCAGATGTGAAATGGATGTGCCATCCAGAGATGTGTCTGACAGCAGTTGCTGCCTGCCTGCTCTGTACTGGATTGCTTTCAATGGATGAGTGCCTCAGTATATATTTGATTTAAACATGCATAGTCTTCCACACATTGCTGCACCTACTTATGCATCAGTAGAACTTCCCCACGTACCTATAGTTGGATAGTAGAATCAATGGCCGTGCATTCTATTTGTCACATGGCACTGGAGGAAGGATGGAAAGACACCATGCAGAATTCTAAATGTAAAATTTTGCAGATATAAGGAACTCTGCGAAATTGAGGGCATTAGAAGAAACTCCTTGACAGTGAGAGGGGTTTGGCTATAAAACCAATTGCCCAGAAAAGGTGGTGGATGTCTTCTAGATGTCTTCAAACAGAGGCTGGCCAGCTACGTGTTGGGGATGCTCTAGATGGAGATCCTGCATTCAGAAAGGGTTGGACCTGATGACCCAAAGGGCCCTTTCTAACTCTATGAGTCTATGAATAAAGGCATAACAAAGTTAGGCTGCAGTCCTGTTGGTTAGTCCTGACTAGAAAAGACTGGTTAAATCAATTGTTGAATGGGGAGTCAACACATAGGTAAATATGGCCATTTTCGCACTACACTGTTATAGTGCTATTATTCCACTTTCAATATCCTATGCATTTCTGGAGTTTGCAGTTTAGGAAGGGGCATTTAGAATTCTCAGCCAGAGAGCTCTTTGGCCTCAGTAAACTACAAACCCTAGAATTCCATAGGATGTTGGAAATGGAACAATAGCACTATAACAGTGTAGTGCCTTTTTAGTTTTAGTTGGGACTAACAATAGAATTTAGGCCTCAAACTGCATTTTAAAAGCATACCAATGAAGAAAAATGCAGTACTGACCCTGTAGCCAGCCTAACTTCCTTTGCTTTGGAGTTGCAGAGCTTGGCAGCAGCCATGGGAACATTAGAACATAAAAGAATAAGAAAAGAGAGCACTCTGGGATGACACCAAAGGTTAATCTAGTCCATCATTCTCTCCCCACAGTGGCTACTCAGGTGTCCACAGGAAAACCCACGAGCAGGAAATGAGTTCACTAGTGCCCTCCTGATCACATTTCTCACACAATACGTTAAGTCTAACTTCTAGACAGGATCTAGCTATCTCCTCCTAAATGGAAGAGAAGTGAGAATAACTGAGGAAGAATGGGTTAGGCTTTGATTGTCTGCCCATTTGTTTGGCTCTTTGTTTCAGTGTCATTCCATTTTTTAATATTTACCTAAAGTTCTCATCTTTCCAGACCCCATTTAATGGTTAGTATAAGGCCAGACTGAAAGATAATATATTGCGACTGCTATATTATTTATTTCAAAGCCAAGTTATTGATTATTGCCCACTGAAAGTGACAAATGGCATCTGAGAAAGGCACGGTCAGCGAGTTCTATTAAAAAAATGATAGTATTGCTCATGGATTGTTAAAAGGTTCAGTTTAGGTACTTTATAGGTTTATATCCATCACAATTTAATGACCAAATGATGAAAAAGATGAGTCATGGGAACAATTCCTTTCTGTTCAAGTTTAATGTTCAAGCAGTTAGCAAAATAAGATACTTCGAGTGTGAAAGTTTTACACACCCAGACCTCATAATACATAACAGAGTAATTAGCTTTAGTGTTACTGTTTTCCCTTCTTCAAACACTGGGTTCATGTGAAATAAATGGTTGTTGCTACTCAAATGGATTGAGATTTGGTTAAAAGAAAGGGAAATCTGTGTTGAAGATGCAATTAGATTAGAATGCAAACAGTGGCCTTCACTAGTGGAAATGAGATACTTTTTAGAACCAAATCTTGAAAAAGTTGCTTTTTTGAACTACAGCTCCTAGTGGACATGCTGGCTGGGGGATTATGAGAGTTGTACTCCAAAAAAGATAATTTTTCCAAACTCTCTTCAGAACACAGGCTGCTTTGATGCTAAAGCGAACAGAAGAGCCTCCTGATCCTATATTGGTGAATCTTTCTAATCAATTTCACGTAAACAAAATGATATGTTGAGAATGTAGGGCAAAGGAAGGTTTGAATTTAAATGGTTGACTCTGAACATCTTCAGATTTTGCATTGGAAGTTTAGCTTTGGGGGCACTTTGCATTTTAACTCTCACTGATAAATTTGAAAATAATAATTGTAAACATTAGTTTCCTGAATCAGTATTCTGTTTCAAGCACAGAATTCTCAGTAATAGAAAGAAACTGTGGGCATACACTACACTTCTCTGTACAGACACATGGACACACACCAACGCATGAACAGAAGGAAGAACCAGGACCAAGAAAGAGAGATGGAGGGTGGGCAAAATTCCATATCTTCTAACATTTCACAGATGAAAACTGGGGCACGTCTGCCCCTGCAACATCACAGTGCAATCAAGATGGTAAAAGCAATTAATGAGGAAAACCACACACTCTAGGAAAGTCTGAAGTTTGCTTCTGGCTGAGTCTACAGGGAAAGGGAAAGATTCCATTCTTTCCACTCCTCTCTTCCCTGCTGAGTTATTTGAGTACAAAACACTTTGAACTCAGTTTGCACCAACTGAAGTAAGCTGAGGAGAGAGAGAGAAAGTAGGGGGGGAAGAGAGAAACTGGGACATTTTAAAAGCAGCTGAAAAAGTGGTATGACAGGGGATTAATCAGAACTAGGCCATTTCTGCACACGGCGAGGGAATCGCTCCCTGTCGCTACTTACCGGATCTTCTGGCGGTCTGGTCCAGTCCAGGGTGAGGCGGAGCAGTGCGTGGTCATAGATGAGCACTGCTCTGGCGTCCAAAATGATGGCTTCCAGTTGGTTGTGGGTCTCAACCAACCGCTGAAGCTCGCCAGCCTAAAGCCCTCCCTCCACAGATTGCAGGCTCGCATTGGTGCGAGCCTGCGAATCTGCATTGGAAAGCAGGCACGCAATGGCATGCGCCAGCATTTTGAAAGACCGGAAAAATCAGGTCTTTCAAAAACATGCTGCAGGACCACTTGGGGTCGTTCCGGAGCAGACTGAGGTGCGGATCTACGGTAAGTAGTCCAGACCCAGTCCGCTTCAAGGTACAGATGTCCTCCGTGGAGGACGCACTGCACCGTTTTACTTACCCCGTGTGGAAATTGCCCTATTGCTGCCAAATCAGTACAGTTGGAGGGTATGAAATCCCCAGGGCCTGGATATCTCAAGAGCCTGAGTCACTGTGGGCCTTGACAGTGAAAATGCAAGCAGTATAGTACGAAATAAATTTTGGTTTCTCAAGAGGCCAGAGATGGATTTTAATGTCTGTTCCTAAATGGATGGAGAACAATCATGCATATTCTCCAATGCCAGCTATCACTGGTGTCCTGTTGGGCCAAGATCAGTGGGGCTTCTGGCAAGGGGTCAGATCCAGTGGGTATAATTCAGGGTTGGCCTGAGAAGATCTTGGAAGTAACTACTTGGCAACGATGGTAATGAGTCAATTGTAATTTCTTTCTTTCTTCACAATAAAGTGTAAGTACATGATAATCCAGCTGTAGCATGCAAGGGATAACTTCATTCCATTTGCAGTATAACTGTAAATTATAGTTATTTTTAAAGTAGGAGGAATTGGTCTCACAAATAATGGAAGAGGAATATACAATAGATCTAGTGCTGATTTGTGCTGTGCCTTGTCCTCTGCTCGGCTATGAGTGTTGAGGAGATGAGGAAGTGGACAGGAGGAGAGTGCTTGGAAAGAAAACATGTTGTACACTACAGTCCAACTGCCTGTAGCATTCAGATCTTTTAAAGTAAAAACTATTTTAGTTAACTTTGAGAAGCAGGAGAGTAAATAGTTACCTTCTTTACAAAGTAGCTGCAATAGTAACAAGATTACTTGTGGATGCCACAGGACTACAACTGTAACTAATTACTTTTCAGATAGCTTTCCAAGTCTGGATGTGACTTTTCTCATTGGAGCAAAGTTGAAGTGAAAAGTGTGGTTGTGTATGCTAATCCTTGTTCAAAGAAGTAAAGATCCATTCAGACTTTTTCAAAAGAATAAACAATCCTCCAAATCATTCCTCCTGGGGGTATCTCAGGGTCTCGTCAACCAATTTTTATTTTCTAGCATCAAGGTGAGACAGATGTGGTTCCCTATTCTCATTTCTTAGATGGAGGGACTGAAGGCCTTTGCCATGTCAGCTAATCTGGATTCTGTCTGGGGTGACCTGCCATTAACTTCTGGCCACCTGCATGCCCAAGTCATGATGAAAGTTAAAGCAAATAGTCAGAGTTAAACATCAGCATTCCACTTAAGCATTCTTAAGTCTCGGAATTCCAGTATATTTATATGGGAAATGAGCAGGCTCTTTCGTACATTTTAGGCTATATATTATATGCATTCATAGATACATAAACATAGATTTCCTCTTAAAGACAAGCATTCGATGTGTGATTACATGTGGTCTGTCTGATAGCATGTGCTGGATATTGTGTTGCTGGATACTGCCTTATGATGAATGTTTGAGTTTTTAATTATGTATTTTAACATTGTTTTAACTCTTTTTCATTGTCTAATTATGTTTTAACTTTTGTATTTTATGGGGTTTAATTATGCTTTTTTAATTGCTGTAAGCTGCTTTGAGTCCCAACCTGGGGAAAAAGCACCGTACAAATAAAGAGAAGGAGGAGAAGGAGGAGGGGGAGGTGAAACACAGACATGCTATGAATGTCTGGGCACTCAGTTACATTACATTACACTACACTACATTACATTACATTACATTACATGTAATATTGAATATGTTACATCATATGCCCATCAAGATGTTACATCAAGATATTTCAGAGAGACTTTCTCTCTCTATTCCTTTCCTTAACAGGCTTGGTAATAATTGTCGCATGTAAGAATATGACTCTTCTAAAGCATATAATGTATCCTTTATCCCTCAGCATCATCGTGTTCTCTCCATAGTTTCATATGGTGTCCACTAAGACATTATCTAACCATTTCAGAGAAGATTTTACATGTACAGAATTCTTTGCATCATATCCATAACCATCTTAACATTATAGCTTAGCCAATTATTCATTCAGATATACATTCTTATCTGTTTGAGGAACTATTCATCTCTTCCAGTCTTCTGTGAATATCCAGGTATTCAAGGGTTAATCTCCTTGAGCACTGTTAATACTTTAACATGTTTATAGTAACAGATGTTGTTAATGGCCATCTATTACAAGTAAAATGGAACATACTTCTCTATTTTATATCTATCTAATCATAACCTTATCAGTATCAGTATTGTTCAGCATCTTGAGGCAGTTTATTAGCCTATCATTTCATTATGAATACTGGAGGCTGTTACAAAACAGCTCTCTTCATGCAGTGGAGACACACCAAGTGGTGGTCTGATTTGATAGCTCCATCTTGCTGTTTTTATCCTCTCCTGATGCCCACACAGCTTGTCAGCTATCCATTCAAAATTGGGATCTTTATCTATATGTCAAGTATCCTAGAAATCTTAATGTAATGTTCAAGGTGCGCTTAGACTTCTTTTCACTGCCTAGCCATCTACACTAGGACATGTAGTGTCCTACCAGCAGGGTTGATTCCTATTCAGCTTGTATGGTTATCTCTACTGACATTCCAATGAATACCTGGCATTTTTCTCAGACTGAAGCTAGTTTCTTAATGATTTTGAATGATACAGATATAGCCTCTGACAGATTGACTGCTCATATTTATTTTTATATGATATATCACATAGTCTATAGATTAGACTTAGGTTAATTCTGTCCTTTATTTGACCAGGGCACAAAGTTGACAACTGAATAATAGACAAAAGTTTTCACACTGGAGGGAAACTTTCTCCATAAATGTGAAGCATTTTTCACCGCCATATACAATGTCTTCTTCAGGTGATCCAATATTTGAAAGCCAATGATCTCTGCTTTCCAGAAAGGAAAAAAGATTTGCAAAGAAACTAGTAAGTCTGCTGTCCATTGGAAGATGCTTTTCTTCATTGTTGTCCACACTGCTGCAGCTGGAAAAACACCACTGGGAAAGACCAATGCTGTGGAATCATACCCAAGATGAACCAAAGCAAAAGCTCAGCTGAAGTTGTTGTGAATTGCAGCTGAATGACTGAGAAAGTGGCCTCAAGAGCAGAAATAAATCTCATAAGATCAATCGTCACATTGCTCTGACTAAATTACTTAAAGCACTGGCCTTTCATTAGAATTTTTCATGTCATCAGAAAATTTGAGGCGCTCTTTCATATTAAGATTTGGTCCACATTGCATTTGTTGTTGTTGTATGCCTTCAAGTTATCTGCAATTTATAGTGACCCAAAGATACGATTTACTCAGATGGGGTTCAACATTACCTCCCTCTTAGGTTGAGAGAGTGTGATTGCCCAAAGTCACCCACTAGGTTTCCATGGCTGAGCAGGGATTTGAACCCTGGTCTCCTGGAGTTGTGATCTGACACTCAAATCTAGAGATGCTGGCTTGTTTTTGTTTTTGTTTATTTTCCTTTTAGATCAAGCTGTATCTTGAGAGAGATAACCTGAGCAAAGGAATGGACTGTAGAAGGGCAGGAATTGGTGTAGCCTTTATTATGTTGTTGAACTGCAACTTCCAGCAGCCCTTGCTACCATAATTGATGGCAAGAAATGTTGGGAGTTCCAGTTCAGCAACATATTGAGATCCACACAATTTTACTTTCCTAGACTAGAAGGTAAAAACCTTCACTGGTCTGAGCACTGGATAAAAATGTTATTTAGTTGTGCCTACAAAAAGAGAGAAGAACAGGCAGGCACAACTTCATCGTGCCGAGGTCCAGCAACTGATGAAAGGCCTTGGAGGGAGAGAACAGTGGCCAGCATCTGTTGGACTTACTCCCCTCCCCTACTGCCACCTCCTTTCCCTTGGGTGTCTTGTCCTTTTAGATTGTAAGGCTGAGGGCAGGGCACTGTCAAACTGACAATTGTAAATTGCTTGTATAAAGCGCCATGTGCAATGGTGGTGCTGCATAAGTAAATAGGTGGTGGTGATGATCATCATGAGGAGGAGGAGGAGGTAACCCAAGCTTTTATTAATTAAGCAAATGATAAGCCATTATATATGGTTTGGGTCCAGGTTTTTTGAAGGACTATATTCTCCCATGTGAGCCCACCCCAGCAATACAGTGGAGGTTCTTCTCTTTGTCCCATCACTCTCACAGGGATGCCTGGTGGGAACATATGGGAGATCCTTCTCCGTGGCTACTCCTAGGCACTGAACTTCCATCCCAGAGAGGCTAGATTGAACCCCTCCATAGTTTCCTTCCAGACTCAGGTGAAAACATTTTTCATTTTAAAAGTGCTTTGGAACTGATTATGAGGGAAAGGCTTTTAATAGTGTGCTTGATGTTTGCATTTATTACTTAATGGATACACTTTTCAACTCCTTTTAATACTCACAGTTTAATTATATTTTAAATTTTGTATGTTTATTGATGTGCTTATCTCTGTGTTTATCTCTGTCTGTTTGTATTTGCTGTTTTCTTGTTTGAGTTCTGGAAAAGATGGGAGATAAATAAGTATCTCTTTGTCCTCGAAATCCTTTTGAGAACTTCTAGAGACACAGGAACCTCACTTTGTGCAATTGCAGTAAGACAGTGTTAGTGGGAAACAAAAAAAAATGGCTAAGACTAGCAATGATGACTGGCCATGATGCCTAAATAACATGGTATACTACTGAGAGGCAAGGTCAGGCAGTGCTTTGCATGCTGGACAAGGACTCCAGGAGAAAATTATAACTAACTCCTATTGGTTTCAGTGTGTTTACTCTAGATAGTACTGACACTGAATTCAGCTCCAAATACCTATGGACATATAATTCAAAGAAAGCCAGCATGGTACAGTAGTCTGGGTGTTGGACTAGAGATCAAGGTTTGAATCTCTGCTCGGCTGTGGAAACCCCTTGGGTGACACCATGCAAGTCATACTTTCTCAGCCTTAGAGGATGCCAGTGGAAAGCCTCCTCAGAACAAATCTTGCCAAGAAACCCCTCTGGTTTGCCACCAGTTGGAGTCATCTTGAAAGCACACAAGAGTACACTAATTTAACAACATGGTGAATACATTATTTCCAAAATTAGAAGCTGCATGCTTTTGAATACCAGTGACCAGAGAACATGACCAAAAGGGTATCCTTGCATTCATGCCCTACTGTGGACTTCCCAATAGCATCCGGTTGAGTAATGGAGAAACAGAATGTTGTATTAAATAGATTTTTGCTCAGGATTGGCCTAAGGTATTTTGAGGTAATGTCAGCCCACCCCTTCCACATACAAAAGACAACTGGACTAGCAATTGAATCCCATAATTGAATCCACTGGCACCTGGAGAAGGTCCTCTAGAACACCAGAGGGCAGGAGGATAATTTAGAGGTGCATATGACATATACCTGACACTACTGTGTTCTCCAAGTCAGAGGAACAGTTGAAGAGGAGGCTCAAAAAAGGATGTCTTCATCAGTGGGAGAGTTGCCACTGCAGCATCCGCCAGCTGAGAAGGTTTCCTCACTCTATCTAGTGGTAGGAATGGCCCTGCTTTTGGTTCCACTGAGCATAACACTTCATATATTCTTAAATGCACCTGGCTACCACTTTGCTTTGACACCCATATTTAGCACCTGCTAATCACAGTGTTGGCCTCTGTTGTTTGTTTGCCATGAAATCAGCATGAATGCCTGGCCTTCAGATTCCAAGGGCCTGAAGAGAAATTAAAGGAGAGAAACTGCAAGGGTAATAGTTTGATTAGCAAACCTGTTGGCAGTGGCGGAGCTTGGAGTGCGGGGAGGAAGGGCGGGAGGGAAGAGAGGCTATGGCACTAGGGGCGTGGCCACCACTTGTGGGGACGTGGCTGCGGTGTGTGAGGGCGTTGCCAGGGCATATGAGAGTGTGGCTATGGGCCAAGATGCCCCAAAATCATTGCCGCCCAGGCAGAACTGCCCCGCCCACCCCCATGTCCCTACGCAGCTTCTTCCTTACCCTGTTGGCAGCTTCTTCTGAGGCTATTTCAAGATCCATGATAGACAAGAAGGAGTCTGGTGGCAGGTTAAGCATGGAAGCAGAAGATTCAAGGTACAAGGAAATGAGTGCTGAGCCAAGCTTGGAAAAGATACTTTTTGTACTAGAACTCCTTCAGTCCCCCAGCCTGCATGACTAGTGGCCATATTGGCTGTGGCATTATGACAGCTGTTACTAAAAATCAACTTTTCTCAATTGTGGTGCTTTTGTTTAGTTTTTAGCTGTGGCAAGAATGGGAAATGTGTGGCTTAGTTGGAACTGGACTACAATTCCCATCATCCTTAGCCAGCAAAGCCAATTATAAGGCATGGAAAATGCAGTCCAAGAACCTCTGGACAGTCACACATTAACCACTTCTGGTCCAGGGGAAGCAAGTAATAGTTGAGTATATGGGGAAACAAGAAGTGGGAAGTCTTCAGAAGACCTCTGTTGATATAATTTCTGATTTATGAGCAACCTCCCTTTCTCAGCTGAGGAGCACCTGAGATTTTACTGTAATTCTTTTACATGGCTGTCAGTGCCAATAAAAACAAACAGGCAATAGTCTCATTTTAACACAAATTGTTAGTCCCATCAATATTGGTAATGCCATACAAGGAGATGAAAAAGAATGGGAGCCTCCTTTACTGGGCGAACATATTTTCCTGTGATGTATAGAAAACAATAAACCCAAAGAAATCCAAAAATTAAGGGTGAAAAGCAACATATGTCTGCACACAAGCATCTAGTAACAACTGGGAAGTCCCTTAACTGCCTCTTAATGAATCCTCTGTGCCAAGGCATTCAAGTGCAGATGGCAGGTTTCATCTTTTCCTCTGAATTTCTTTACATGTGGGCCATAAAATTAATTTGCATCCAATTTATTTCTAGTGATCCAACACGATTCCCCATGAAATTTAGTTTTACTGGTTATGACTCAGCATCGCAGGCAACAGGAAGAGAGACCTACATTAGTTGTGGTATGATCTGCATATTTGGAAGTTTATGTCCAAGAAATGATTTTCATGGTGCAACTTGATGTTGCCTACCTTGATGCATTCAGATATGTTGGACTACTACTATCAAAACCACATCACCAGAGTTATCTCATTGTGCGATTTTGCCAGTTGTAGTCCAACACATTTGGAAGACACCAAGTTGGGGAAGGCTGACATCACTCATGCATTCTGACATGCTAAACTGTCTATATTGTCAAGTTACATCAAGGCTGGGCAACTGCAGGGGCCATTCTCCCACCCATCCTCATTCACCTTCTTGCCTCCTTGTGGGTTGCAGATCCTGTCCCAGAACAACCAGAAGTAATTTGGCATGTCACTTGTGGTTCCAGGAACTGGCTGAAATATGGTCAGTTTCCACCATTTGAGGGGTCCTTTGAGGGTCTCTAGAGAAGTTATGAGGACCACAAAATGGCCTCCAGGGGCCACATGTGGCCCAGATGCTGTACTTTCCCTGTCCCTGCACTACATATATGACACTAAGGGTCAGTTCAAGTGGGTCTTTAGAGGATCATAGAAGTAGATCCTTAGAATGGACGTGTCCCACAACCAGTGGCAGTGGCGTTTCTCACATTGAAGGAAAATCTGCTGTGGTTATTAGCATTAACTCTAAAGAAGCTATCCAAGGTGCTGAACTTACATGGAAGATAGAGTTCAGGTCTAAAACATGGACTGGATCTACTAGAATGGGAGTCACCACTACAGGCAACCCAGGCCAGTATATGCACACATCAATGTCTTTTCTACCAGTTTCTCTTTTTGACCAACCTGGTTTTGTCCCACACTCCTGAGATGTTAGAAATGTCAGATTGAAAGATACTGATACAAAATGCAAACAAACCTCTCTTTTGTAAAATTGCCTAAATATTATTTAATAATATTCAGCAATAAAGTTACATAAGTAGAGTATGTATGAGGTGATATTAATGCATTCCTCCTAAAATCCTTTCCTTTTGCAAGAAACATCCAAAAGAGAGAGAGAAAACTTCTGGAATGCTGGGCCTGCACCAGCTACCTGCACCCACAGGGGGTTGCATTTGCTGTAGTCACATCACCAAAATGTAGGGCAGCAAAAAGCAAAAACAAAAACAAAAAAACCTTTCATGTCAAGTCTTGTGTGAGTGCGCAGAAATGCACAGAATTACACTTCTGAGCAGGATTATGCTTTAAAACAAGGTGTATGCTTCTCACTCCCTTGTTTTTAAAGGAAATGTGGCTCCTCTCCCTAGTGTCAGCATGTTGCCATGTTTCAGCAGGGAAGCAGTAAATTTGGGAGGGTAGGGGTAAGAAAATGGGTGCTCCCCATGTGCCACTGCCATCCCTTATGTTACCCATCCCTCTTTTTTAAAAAGACACTTATGACTTCTCTTTTGTGGTATAGCTCTCCCATAGCCTCTCTTACTATGGTCTAAGACAACCTGTCCCAAGCTGTGTGGTTGCAAATAATCACAGGTGAATATCTGCAGGGCATAGTTCCGTAGAACTGATGTTTTTGACTTACTATGGATCCAGATTTGGGAACTGAAAAGTGTTTATTATGATGTTGCTCCCCCTGCCCCCGCCCCAATTTGCTCCAATCCCTGCACCATGCTTCTTCGATTCACTGGATATCTCTACAGTTGAGGCTTCTTATGGGACAGTAACAAGGGCCCCTCGCAGTGCCTTTTCCAAATGTA